>CAUJNA010003216.1:552763-585263 GCA_963377175.1 Effrenium voratum
GGGTTAGTCTTTGGGAGGCCCTTTTTGTTGCATTGCAGAAGTGGTCATTTCCCACAGCCCTGACGCGGAAGGTTGTAACCCCGCTTGGAATCCTTGACACCTACTATTAGGTTGCTACAGTGTTTTTGTTGTTTTTCTGGCTATGGCTTTAGCGCATTGCATGACACCAATGATGACAGCAAGTGTTCTTGTTTGATTGGGGAGGGGAGTTCTTTGTGGTGAATGATTAAGTATGCCTTTTGCTGTTTGTGGTGAGACAGTGGCTCTTTTGTGGCCACCTGGGTCCTCAGACTTTTACACTTGCATCGGCTCAAGTATAGACTACCAAACAGGCAGATCATAATTTTGCTGCTGGTACCAAGCATCCACTGTAATTTGTCTTTCTAGCAAGAGGGCAAGCCTATATACAAAGCACCTGGCGGTGCTTCACGCGGTGCGGTGAATTGTCCTGAAATGCGCAGTCTAAAATCAGCCAGATCTTTGATTGAAAGTTCCAAGAGGAATGATGCAAACATTTAGGAATCAGTTTCCATTCAGCCAGAACGCGCATGACAGGTCCTGAGCCTATCCACTGGGCAATCGAATCAGTGTGCGCTAAGCGGCCATGAGCGCGCGCTGCGACTCTTCCCTGGACCAGCTGGCTGAGAGGCTGGATGTCCTGATATGGGTGTGGCTCAAAATTAAAGAGGAGGGGTTACGCAGGTTTTGGTCCATGTTTCCACTTGCCAGGGTTCCATTTTGGTACCGCTTTTTTTGAGCCACTGCCATATTCCGTGACGTAATATGACGTACCTTACAGCACTACTACACAACATGGATGGAACTGAGAGATCAACTGGTTCATCTATCCCAAGTAGAACATCCTTTGGCCCGGGTGTGATTGGAGTTATGTTCCACCCAGCGCGGCCGCAGCGTATTGGCTCCCGCTGACTGGCCCAGTTGCCCACCCTTTCAGAGGTGCACAATCCTGAATCCATGTCCAACCCCCTCCGGTGGATCCCAAGCTCCGTGGTTTTTTCTCTTTTTCGTCTCGCGCCATGGCACGGCGGACCTGGCGGGCGGCGGTTTTGGGCTTGTGCCTCTGGCAGATGTGCTCGAGCAGCTGCTTCGTGGCGCCGAGCCACCGCCGGGCGGCGCTTTCGGCGATGTTCTCCGCGCTCCTCGCGGCCCCGGCGGTGGCACAGGAGGGCGTGCCACCGAAGACAGGGGGCCGAGCCTCCAAGTGGTATGGCACCTATGAGGCCGAGGGTCATACAAAAACCTCTGGAGCTGTTCTTGCAATAAGTACAACTAGGTCTCCCAGTAGTGCCCTTTTACCCTTTTTTTGTGGAGGCTTCCCCTAGTAAAATAGACTACAGCAAAAAGGGTACCCTTATTCTAACCTCTCTACTGGAGGACCTAGACAACCAAGTAACTCCAAATACCTGGCTGATATTTCGTGCGCATGGAATGTTCGGATGTTTCCTGGCGGTTTTTTGGGGCGGGCAGGATCCCAAGCACCCCGCCTGCGAGCGCTCGGTGGTCATCGCCTTTGACGGCACCAAGGGCAAGATCGACGGCTACGACAAGAGCGGCTCTGGAGAAGAGGGCAAGTTCGACTGCCGCAAGCGGAGAGACGTGCCTCGCCGTGTGTGTGTGTGTGTGCGGTTGTTAGATGGAAGTTTGAGCTGGTGTGTTAGGTGGAAATTTGAGCTGTATTGTTATATTTGCAGTTCGTTTTCGTTTTGCGTAGAAGGGACACCTAAGAGGGTACTTTGCGTGGAAGAAGGGGTATTGCTTGTGTATGCGTTATGGGAAGCTAGTGAGACCCAGGTGCAGTACTATGACTGGACCTTGAAGGTGCAACTCGCCTCCAAGGACGCGGACGAAATGGTGGTGCAGCAGGCGAATGGATCGGACCAAAAGTTGTTTTGTTTTTTTCTCGCTGGCGACCGGTGCGAGGGGTGGGGAATGTGGTTGAATAGTTGAATGAACCGTGTCTCAGTTTTGATGGCTCATGTTTTGATTTCCATCCCCAGGACCAAAACTTGCTGGTGCGATAGGTAGGGAATGAGGTTGGAATGAACCTTCTTCTTGGGGTCTCCTTAAAGAAAACCACCAGTTGGATGGTTTTTCTTGGTCATTCCAGTGCTCCTTGGCTGCCTATCGCATCAGCAAGTTAAAGATTGGGTCCGGTGTTCGTTAGGTGGGTTCAAATGAACGGGTTGCGATCACTTGAACCAAAGGACACCGTGTAGCCTCAAATTTGTTAAAGCCCATTCAGGATCATCCAATTCTTGGCTGGTCGACCTCAATGGACCCCAAGAGAACTGTTAGATGTTTTTGCTGGGCTTAAGCTCAGCCTGCTTTTTCTTTCTCGCTGCAGAATGTCCATTGCGAAAATTACGTCCTCCTCGTCACACGGGCTTTCGTTTCCATATTTTTCCTTGGCGATAGTTGCTCTCGGGTTAGCTTAAAGGGAAGCTTGAAGAAAACACACCCCATTTAGAGACATGACCCGCATGATGTCTTAGTATTTTTGATGATCTGTCTGCCGCAAAGAATGCGGCATCTAGCCATGCACCCTATCAATGATAAGCTTTTTGGGGGAACCCTCGGTTTGTGGGATTCCGTGTCAATGTGTAGGGAGTTGAGTTGCTTGGGGCCTGATTTCCTTGTTTTTTTCCTGCAAACCAAGGGAGTGCCTGCCAAGGCCGGTCGAGATGTGGTGCAGCGTGCTCGCCTCGACTCGCCGCAGCAGATCACTGGTAAGTGGGAGGATACCAGCTACCAATTGGTGCCGCGTTTCTTTTCTTCAGACGATTGTTCAAAATGTGGATTTCTATTGTTTTTGGACCCTCTCACCCCCCCCCCCCCCTTGTAGTTTTCAAAGGGAAAGTGGGGAGGGCGTTGGGGTCTACGATAGAGAGCCTTTCATTTTTGGACAACCCTCCCTTGGGAAGGATACCAGCAGCAAAAAGGTGCCAGTGTTTTCTCCATGGTTCTAGGGCTTCCTTCCATTTCCATTCTTTCCAATCCGAATCTTTTTAATGCCTCAAAATCCCAGGTTGGAAACAGATCCGGTTTTTGAAAAGAACGATGCTTGAAAAGAATGGAGTAGAATCCACCCCTGCGCCAGGACAAGCCTGAGCGGGGCATCCGCTGGCCAGATGGCACCAAGTGGGTCCAGAAAACCTGGCAGCGCTGATTCGGCGAGAGCGCGCGATCGTGCTAGGTGAGTGGATGTGGGTATCCTGTAGGTTGATGGTTATTGGCATGGGAAACAAAACGGTTTAACACCACCGTGTTTGGGGTGACCCTCATTTAACACACACACACACCCATTTGTTTGTTTCTACTTGGGCACTTGGCCACTTAGGAGAGACACGAACCCTTAAATGTCTCCGAGTTCTGCAGTTTGCTGTGTCCAGGATGAGTTTCCAACGGCTTTCAGATACGTACATGTTTCCCAAACAAGGCAGCTTCGCGGATATCCCACCCACAGACAGAAGAGGCTTGATAAACGGGTCGATCAGCAAAGATAGCAAAGCATGTGCAACATCCAAATCCTCCATTCACAAAATTGGTACGTGGTTCGACTACCTTGTCTATGGGGATACTGAAGCTTATGTTCAGTTCATCGTCATTATTTTGGTGGAACCAAAGCTCGGTTTGGCCTTCTGCCTTGGCCCCTTCTCTGCATTGGCACCATCCATTGGGCCAACTTGAGGCAGAAGCCAAATTGAGCGTTGCGCCAAGAACTGTTGAAGCATGCACCAGATCTTGAAGCAGCCATCAATGAAAAGAACAAATGCATCCACCAAGAGGCCAGGCACCTAGCCGGCGTTTTATGCACGGCAAGACTTTGGGGCTCGAGCCCCGTGCGGATCAAACAAAGAGTGCGCTGTCCGCAGAAGAAAAGGGCTCGCAGTACAGGTTTGTTTCCGATGCCTTGGGGTTGGTGAAGGAGCTGCAGCGTGTGGAGTTCTTGCTGAAGCAATGCTTGCCATGTGTTTGGGTGCAACACAAGTGCCTGAGTGCGACTTGCTGCGACGGGGCTATTCAAGTCTGTTGTGTTCATGGAGCCAGGGCAGCAGGCAGCACATACATCATTTTCTCAGGAGTATGTATATCATTGGAGTGTGGCAAAAACATGAACAGGCCATGCAGCATCTCAATTGATTGTGGAGTTCATTGTCAGATACATGTGTGTTTATTTGAGGAACACCGCGCATGTTACCCGGATGTGAAGGTGTTTGGCCGAAGCACTGTATATTGCACAGTCATTCCTTAGCCGTAACTCAGGTGTCTTGCAAGCTGCTCAGCAGGGAAGACTAGTACAAGAACAGCCCCACATAGCCTACCCCCTCAAGGTAGGGTGGACCACCGAATCCAGGAGCATGCTTTGGCTACATGACCATTCTGAGGTGGCGTGAATATGGTGAGTACTTGCCATTCTGAATTGAGCGAGTGAGTCGCTCGTCAGTTGTGATGCAACAATTTTCTTGTGGGTCCAATGAGGTTGGGCGCTTTTGCCCGCCACTTCCGCGAAAATCAAGCGCCCACCTGAGGGCGTGTTGGTTAAATTGCGGGGGTTTTGCCCATTCAAATGGGTTTGGGTCAAAATTAAACTGCCAGGATATGGACCTCAGGTTCAATCGTCCTTGGTTCCATTTGCCAGCGCAAGCCATTTTGGGGATTCCACCTTGACACCCAAATGGTCTCCTTGTCCCTCTGCTTTGCTTTTCAAAGCAGACTCCCCCATGTCGAGCCGCCAGGTCTTAGCCCGGCTCCTCGCATGTCTCGCGACGTGCTCGCGGTGCCTCGAATGGCCGGGTGAAAAGCGCGTGCCGCGAAGTCCAGGCCAAGTTGACATTTAGACAGTTGGCCCTTCCATATCTTCCATCCATCAACTGCTTTCGGATTTTTTTCCACTAAACCTCGTCTCGATGCGACCAAAAAGCCAATCGGGCAGCGATTCCGACGCCCCGACGCAGGAGGGCCAAGAAGGTGAGGAACCTGTCCACCCTGGCCCTGGTGTCTATGGACCCCTTGCAAGGCTCGGGCACGGATCTGTGCTCTTGTTGCATTGCAGCTTCAAAAGGCACCCCAGGGTTGCCTTTTGCGCACGGCCAAAATTTGTAGCTCCCTCTGGGATGCTGATGCCAGAGACTCTTGATGCATGCGCTCATTGCCATAGCGGCTTGTGCACAAAGTTGGAACTACTCAAAGATCACGGGAATTGTCCACCAAACTCAGCTCCTGAGTGGTAAATTTTGGGAATATATATTTTTGTGGCAAATGACAAATAACAGACTTTTTTGGGCCATCGACTCGGGAAGTAAGCAAAGTCGTACAATACGCACACGGAGGCCAGTTGTCAGTGGAGTGGCAGCCTCGGGTCTTTGATGCCTCCATGCCATGTGTCTTTGTTCGAGCCTTTTCACCTTGATTGAAGGGGAAGCCAACAGGAAAACCAACATGACCATGGGGCATAACTAACCTATGGCTCCATTTTTGGCGAACATCCATTTGACCTATTTTGATGTTCACCAGGAGTACAGGGTGTTGACCCACAGCCACATTTTGGCTTGCTTCCCGTACTTTGACACACACACGCACACACATACATGCAGACAACATCGTAGCCCATGCACTTTGGTCGAAATGTATTGACGGGAACCTTATAATATGGTTGGTGCCCTTTGGGAATTTCCTTTGTTCCCCGTCCCAAAAAAAAAGATACCCTCCAACATATCACCCATTTGTGCATGGCAGGCAGGGACGTTTTTGCCTTCGAGCGTGAAGAAGATACATGCAAGACAAGCGTTATCTTCTGATGATGGCCTTAGAATCGATCCTTTTCCAAGAGAGCTGGTTTGGCACGTGCCGGGATGCTTACAAACGTACTGGAACAACTATACTTTAGAAAGCATTTCTGGATCTAAGGCGCCATCCCCGGAGTTTGAGTTGGCCAAAACCGGGGTGCTCGAAACGCCCCAGGCCCCCGCCCAAGCCGCTCTCTCGTTCCGAGGTTCCGAGAGCGTCAGGAGGTGTCCGAGACGGAGGCGGCGCGCTTCGCGGTGGAGATGGGCATGGCGCCCGGGGCCTCGTTTTGGCCTCGCTCGGCCGTTTTCAACGCGGCTCCCCGCTTGAAGGAAGCGGAGCCCCGAGCGGAAGCTTCCTTTGCCGGTTTTCTGGAGATGAGATGTTTATTTCAGTTGTTGCAGGAGAAGCATAAGCACGAGCAAGAGGGGATAAGGTGAATTCTTGTTGCTGATTCTCTGAGAATCTCCGAGAACCACCAGGAGAAGCATAAGCACACAGACACGAGCACACAAGCCCGGGTTTACAAGCCTCGTAAGCTGAGCCGAGCCACAGGCCAAAGATCCTGAATCGCGCGCTGAACCAGGGTGGCCTTCAAATGGTCTGGGGCCGAGATCGAGACGATTCAGGTTTGAGTGGTTTGGGTGGTTTGGGTGGTTTGGGTCACAGGTTGGCTGCCCCAAAAAGACGAAAAGAGCAGTGCCCACCCCCATAAGTCGCTGCCATGATGTTGTCCTTATTCGGTGTCGTAGTGATTGCAAGATTCGGGCGTGTAAACCTTTCGAGACGGGTTAGCAAAGCAAACCTCAATGTTTGATTTGAGCGAATGTCCATGCTGAGCATGGTTGAGTGGGTTTGGCAGGTTCTACAGGGGACAGAAACGCTTCGGAGTCAGCTTCCCCTTTACCCGGGTTGCCAAGCTGGAGCTGGCAACTTGCTCAGGAGACCAAGCGCCCGCGCATGTCCACAGGGGAGACGGCGCTGCATGTGACTCGATGGGCCAAGCATTCCATTGAGCTGAGCGCCGGAAAAGGGAAGCGCACCGGTGAGTTGGGAGAACTGGGCGAGAATGAGGTGGGGGGTGTTCCTCTGAAAATCGATGCTTCCTCGAAAGCACGCAACATGGTAGATGAGCGATTTATGATTTCCCTTTTCGCGGCTCCATGTTCTATGTTTGTTTTCTTCTTCTTCTTTTTCCCCGCGCGTCCAACAAGTTTGAGAGGATGGTTCAAAGCTGGGACCCACCCTCAGGGTAACATGAATCGACCGTTTTGCCCAGGTTTCGAGTTGTCACGCGCGGGATGAATCCGACTGCTTCGGACGTATTTGGAGCTGCTGAAGCCCAATGTTTTGTTCACTGGAGGGCTTATCGGCTACACGAGTAGAGCCCAACAAACGCATGCATGGACGCAGGCTTGGAGTGTTTATGACGCTCTAGCTGCTGTGAGCCAGAGCTTTGTTGCAGTGCAGTAATTCTATAGTGCGTTGTTTTCTTGCGTGTGGCTATTGACGCGGGCCTGGCCTAGTTTGGCCGGCAGGAACAATGTAAACCACCAGTTGGATGGTTTATAGGGTTCAACCCCCCATTCTCATTCCCTGCCTATCGTAGCAAGACAAGGCCGCACCTGTCGCCAGTCCTCGTTGACCTTTGTCAGGTCCTTGGCGTGCTTCATGACGTTGAGGCTGGGAGGAATGGAGAATGGCGGATTGACGATAACTCAAATTCAGGGGTAGCGAAAGCCTGAAGATCCCTGAATTCACAGCCATGCTCCCCATGCCACGGATTCGGAATTCGGACTCCAAGCTGCAGATCGCCTCTGTCCTGGGGACGTCGGAGCCCATCACACTGCACCTGGCAGAGGGGCTCAAGCCTTTGGCCTCAGATGGGCAGATGGGCAGGCCCTGTGGGCAGATGGCCCTGTTTCCAGGTGGATTGTACTCTCGGATCCCTGGTCAAATCATGGCATTCTGAAAGCTGCGTTTGCAGGGCTATGTTCGCACCAAGCGATATTATGGTCTATGGTCAATAGGCTCCCGTAACAATGAACTCTCTCAAAGGCATGAACACTTTCCAGTGTGTGTGTGTGTGTGTGTGTGTGTGTGTGTGTGTGTGTGTGTGTGTGTGTGTGTGTGTGTGTGTGTGTGTGTGTGTGTGTGTGTGTGTGTGTGTGTGTGTGTGTGTGTGTGTGTGTGTGTGTGTGTGTGTGTGTGTGTGTGTGTGTGTGTGTGTGTGTGTGTGTGTGTGTGTGTGTGTGTGTGTGTGTGTGTGTGTGTGTGTGTGTGTGTGTGTGTGTGTGTGTGTGTGTGTGTGTGTGTGTGTGTGTGTGTGTGTGTGTGTGTGTGTGTGTGTGTGTGGGGGGCCTTGCTCGATTTCTGTAGCACCCAGCCTCGCAAAAGTGATCCTTATGAGTGCAAGTTCGAACCCATGGACCCATGGCTGGCCCGAGCCAATTTTTGGTGGCCTTGACAAGCAGGCCGCGTGAATGGAGGAGCGCACAGAGTTGAATCAGTTGGGCTCAACTTACGACCTTGGGTTATCCAAGAATTCGGCCAAGCAATGAACGGCATTCTTGAACGGATAAGGTGCCTTACATATTTTACGTGGAGCCCCAGCTAGACTGTGCCCTCTGGGAGCATTTATTCGCTTCAGGTAGCTTTCCCGCCAGCTCGGAAGCGTTGGACGAGTCGGAGACTGTTGGACTGGACTCTGGGCTCAGGACTGGGCGGACTTATTGCGCATGTCCGACGCCTCAGCCGTGTCCGGGAGTGCGCTTGTTTGTGAGACCTTGATTCGGGGGTTGATCAATATTCCGTGAAAGGCCCCCAAATGACTGTGGGCAACTTTTCCCATGGACATATAATTTTTTTGGTGGTTGTCCACAATGGTCATCCCATGTAAAGGACCTTTTGAGCAACCCCCAGGTTTTTGCTTGGCAGGGACCATAGTTTGTAGCGAGACCTCTAAAAAGTCCTATGTGCTTTGCGGCGTGACTAGGCATAGCTGTGCTCACGGAGCTCGGTTGGTCCGTCAGTGGCCCAGGATGGGGTAGGTGGCTCCTCGCCGAGACAGGTACAAGAGGCCAAGCTTTGCTTTTGGCTCTTGGGGAAGCAGGCTCAGTTGCTAGATCAAAATGATGACAAATAATGCTGGAGTGCTAGCTGAGTTGGATGCAGCTTGTATGTTCTGCCATCATCGACTTCGTGCCTGAGGCATTTTCGTATCCCTCAAGGCGCAGTGATGTTTTGCTGGGTCAAAGAGAGGGCATGTATTAGTCACAATCAGAATCTGGGGGACAGTCCCAAGTACAAATCTGTGCGGCCGCCCCCTTGATTCCTTAGTGCTGGGTAGACTCTGTTGATATCAAGTTTGATTCTGACTCGCTTGTGGACTCAATGAAGACATGCATCCAAGGGTCTGTGTTGACCCGCTGACTTGTTGTCCTGTCCCCTGCAGTTTGAGTCAGTACACAGATCCTGGATCATTGACTGTGGAATCGACAATGCTGACTTTCTCCAAAGATCTTTAAACATGACCCCCCTTTAAGCAGCATATTTCCGGAGGAGTTCCATGATATTGATTCCCATTTCGCGAATCGCCCAAATGGGCTGCACTCTTGGGCAAAACTGTTGAAGTTGCAAATGAGTACGAATTTGCACACATCTCCCTACATCCAATTCTGTCACACAAGTACACCTGCCCAGCAGATTCAAACACAACTCCACGAGCTCTAGCGAGCTTCTTGTCCAGAGGTGCGGTGCTAGACAAGGGTCAGGGGAACAGTATCTATTGATAGGGGTACATGTCTTAACAGGGCGTCGCTCTCCCATTGACGCCATTTGTCCCATTGATTTGTTGTTTGCTGCTCGCCGCAGACATGCATGCAGCTGCGCACCAACTGAATGTGAATCAGGCAATGCTACCTTTCACACCATGTGCTGTTTCTTGGTCCAGGCGCGAGCTTGGCTTTTCATCCAGTACCCTCTGCTCGACATGGGAAATTGGACCGGGCTGCTGTGCCCCGGACAAAAAGCCGCAACGCTGGAACATTCATTGGGATTCCTTTTGTGTTCCCTGGCCAGGACCAATTAGTATACTATTGTCGGATTTGGGGGTGACATTGTCAGCTTGGCAGCAACAAATCTTTGACAACCTGCTCATTGCTTGGTTGTTCTTCACTTTGATCTTCAACATGTTTCCCTTTCGATCATGACATATCATGACAGGTTTCCTGCAGTGACGAACTTTCTGCAAGGGGTTCCTTTGACTAACCACGTATGGCACTATGGCACAGGGACTACTGTAGGGTTTGTCTCAAATGTGGGAGCCCCAAAATGGTCAATCTCCTTTTGGTTTCTCTTTTCAGACAGCCAATTTTGGGGCTTCCCCTAAAAAGTCTCCTTTTGGTTTCCCAACTTGGTTGGTTTCCTTTTGGTTTCCCTTGGCAATCCGCCACTTTCGGGGCTTCCCCTAAAACGTCTCCTTTTGGTTTCCCAACTTGGTTGGTCTCCTTTTGGCTTCCCTTGGCAATCCGCCAGTTTCGGGGATTCCCCTAAAAAGTCTCCTTTTGGTTTCCCAACTTGGTTGGTCTCCTTTTGGTTTCCCTTGGCAATCCGCCACTTTTTAGGGTTCCCCGAAAAATATGCGACACCCACTGCAAGCGGTTGCAACGCGTGGCGAAAACGCGCAAACGCGCAGGGCGGTGCACGTGAAGCAGCGCCCTGGCTTGGCAGATGGCATCCTCTCGCTGGTTCTGCCGGCGGAGGCAGACAATTCTGGATGGGACGGGTACCGCAGATGGGAGGCTTCCCCTACTAAAAATAGACTACAGAAAAAAAAGGGTACCCTTATTCTAACCTCTCTACTGGAGGACCCAGGATGGGACGGGTACCAGACGATTCCATGGAAGCTCCCGACGGGTACCCCTTTGGTTGACCGGGTTCCATTTTTCCATTTACAGAGGCCTTCTGGGAGCTTCCATGTTTGTCTGAGGGAGTGTATGCGACTGGAATTGCTCTCCCACCAATTAACATGGAACATGACAGGGGTTCCCTTTAAAGGAATATGGTCTTGCAGGACCCCCTGTCAGATTCCATGTTCATGGGGGGGAGAGTAATATGGGCGTTTCTCAAAATGGTCCTCAAAACTGATTTCTGTCCTTTGGGTGTCCCTTTAAACAGCATCCCGCAAACCAGCCCAAACAAGTGACCAAGGAGCCGCAAGACCAACGCTTTTCTTTCTTGGGCTGGTGCTGTCATTTGGGCAAGGCTGGGTTTGATGGTTTACAAGATTAAAAGGCTTGGTAAGGGTGGGTTTTAGGGTTGAACGATTTCTTTGGTTTGCTATTGGGCTCAATGACAAACCTGAATGGCAAAGCCATTCAGTCTAATCACTGCCCTTTGCTGTTTTATCTCTTTCTACCGGTGCTAAGCGAGCGCATAGCGCACACTAAGAAACCAGCACAATATTTTAATTAATATTATTACTATCATTATTATTAGTATTATTATTATTCTTATTATGTTGTTTTCGATTTATACTGAGCATTTGTGATGTATCATATTGCCTTTTGAAGTGCTGCCTACTCTAATTTGTTGAACAAGAAAGCCATGGCAATTGATGCCAGCAAGTCTGGTTATCTCCGACGGCATCTCCCTGAGCTTGCCTATGCGCGGAACCTTGGTTTCCTTGAGGGTTGACCTGACAGGATGAGCAGAGGTGGATGATGTCCACGCTTGCAAAGCTGCAGCAGAGAGGTGGCAGAAGATCCTTGGAGCAGCAGAAGGGGTCAGGCAGCGTATCATCTTCAGTTGTGCAGTGAGATTACCTTGCTGGTGCGATAGGCATGGAAATAGAAATGGAATGACCCCTAAACCCATTCCTTGTGGTTTCCTTTAAGGAAATCCCAAAACGGTTCATTCCCACATTCCCTTCTGAGCACCAGCAAGTTACTTGCTTCGGAATTGGACTCTACTATGTTTGCCTTGCAATGCCGGCAAATCAACATGTGGCCTTGCCTGACGCCTGAAGTTGCTCGCCGCAAGCAAAATGCAAGATGAAATACAATTCCGCTGGCAAGTGGTCGGCTATTATGGCCAACCAAGGACCCACCATTTGCTTCGTTCTGCCCTGGAATTTGCCGCGGGCTTGGATACAACCTTGTGTCCGAATCTAAGGTGCCTAACTTTGGTTTGGCCCCATGCTGTTGGCCCATGTTGTTCTCCGATCATGCAATTGCGTTGATGAGTGATGGATTCTGAGCCTCGAGTCGCGGTGAGGCAGCCGGGCTTCTCTACGCCCATTGCCACCAAGAGCACCATCGCAGAGCCCTGTGAGCCGGGACGCCTTGGGCTTCACGGGAAAAGGACAGTTCAGTGGATGTCCTTGTGTTTTGTGTTATTTTTGTTTGTCGGTGTCGGTCGGTCGGCCGGTCGGTCGGCCGGTCGGTTGGTTGGTTGGTTGGTTGGTTGGTTGGTTTGGTTGGCTGGCTGGCTGGCTGGCTGGCTGATTGGTTGGTTGGTTGTTTCGGTGGTTGGAAAATTTGGGGGTTGATCAATATTCCCTTTTAGGCCACAGTTTTGACCATGGGCAACTTTCCCATGTCGGAAATATCAAATCATTTTTCTTGGGTTTTCCAACCAATGGTCATCTCATGCAAGGACGTCTTGATCAACCAACCCCCACATGTTTGTCGGCTGGTCGGTCGGTTGGTTGGTCGGTTGGGTTGGGCTGGGTTGGGTTGGGTTGGGTTGGGTTGGGTTGGGTTGGGTGGGGTTGGGTTGGGTTGGGTTGGGTTGGGTTGGGTGGGTGGGTGGGTGGGTGGGTTGGTTGGTTGGTTGGTTGGTTGGTTGTTCATGGATTCATGGGCTGCCTTCAAAGGATGAAACATTCTGGCCACAATACATTGTCCAATCGGCCATTCATGTTGCAGAGCCGTAGAGCGAAGTACTTGTTCAACTTGATCACCACAGCCATTGAAGATGTTGCTTACTTGTCATACTCTTGTTTGCCTTGGACGTCTCTATGCCAAAGGCAAGGCAGCTAGTGCCCATCATGCCCAGTAGAAAGGTGAAAATTTGCGATAGTTGGATTGGGATTATGCCCGGGTAGGCTTATGTGTTTGCAAAGGAAGACATATAAGTTGAGTGGTCCCTCCCCCGTATCGTCTACCTTACATTGGTTCGTTTTTGTGTAAGTGTGCAGTGTGGCGTTCAGGCTTCCAACCGACTTTGACCTATTGCGCATTCGTGGAGTGCTGCAGCTGCCAAACAGCCCACTGACCCCATGATTGCAAAATTAGCTTTGGCAGTAGGCTCCAAGGCGAGTGGGAAGTCTGTAGTCAGGGCAGGACAAAAGAAGGTAGGCATGTTGAGTTTCATCAGCAGGGCTGCACATTGTATGTGAGGCCCCATGTATACTATATTAATATATATCTATAATCATATATATATATGGGTTAAGATCTAGAAAGGGCTAGCCATACGCCAAGCTGCAAGTCCAGAAGGACCGTGAGATATGTCCTTTGTCATCTCGTGGCCGAAGTTTTGCTCTCGATGAAATGATTGACAAGCGTTCCCTTGTTTCCCGTTGGCTGTTGGCTTCTCGTGGTTTCTCTTGTTTCCCCTTTGTTCGCCTGGCTGAACCCGATTTGGGGTATGTCCATAGCAAAGTGTTGAGTTGACCCTAGGGGATAGCGCTTGTCTATAGACCCACCATATGGCCATCATACACTTCAATACATCATATATTGTTGAGTTGCCTTTAGGGGCATATGGCCATCATATACTCCAATACATGTTCTATGTATATATATATACAAGTATATTGGATGATGTCTTTTTGTGGGTCCTGGCGGTGACCTTCAGCCATTAGGTATTGTTTGAAATTGGCAGGGTCAGTGCTTGTTCTTATGAGCAAGCCTACTCGCCACATGTTGTACTTGTTTGATTAGGAGCTTTGTAAACGAGCTTCTGAAAAAAACAACCATGCAACACAGCGCTGGTTCTTGGCCGCGTCAGCCTAGCAGATGTTCTCGATGTTGCGCTTGCCGGATTCACAAGGCTGCTCAGCAAGCGACGGCTGCTCAAGCCACGCGCTAAGACTCCGAAAGGGCAATGGACTAGTGAGAACGTGTCAATGCGCCTTCTTTCTTCTTTTTTCTTTGGGGGGGTCCTTAGTGATTGGCGACATGTTGTT
The DNA here is from genome assembly GCA_963377175.1 of Effrenium voratum. Taxonomy (NCBI): domain Eukaryota; class Dinophyceae; order Suessiales; family Symbiodiniaceae; genus Effrenium; species Effrenium voratum. Next base: position 566,763 of record CAUJNA010003216.1, read on the forward strand.
TTATGATGTCTTCATGTTTACACAGAATGATTCTGATCCTGAGAGTTTACCGGGCCTTCTTCCTCGAGGAAGCCTGTCAGGCGAGGCAGGTCACATAGAGCCCACGAGTCCAGCGGCGAAGGCAATGAGTGACCCATGCCCAAAGCTCCCGTGGGAAGCTCTCAAGGACCCAACTAGCTGGATGAAGTTTCAGTTGGCTTGGGCCCCCGCTCGAAAAGGGGACCGGCATACCTGAGTCACGTGCACAACACACGGGAAAAATTGGAGGGTAGTGAGGGACAGTCCCAGCCATAAATGGGTGCAGAAATCCGCCTTCTTAATTCTTTACATGGTTCTGGGTAGAGCATTTCAAGCCTGAAGCCGAGAACTCGGCCTTTGCGGTTCGAGGCTTTCCGTAGTGCTGCCGCAGCGGCCACAGGGCTTGCAGATCACTGAAGGCTCGCGCCGAGACTTGGACAACGGCTCATTGACGCATATAATGTTGAACATTGATCGCGGGGCTTCTGTGCATGGTCATGTTGGAACATGTTTGCATGTCCACTGCAAACGTGTGTCTAACACGTGTTTGACACTCCAAGTTCGAGTAACGGGAGTTAGCCCAGCCCTGCAAGTGAAGTGATTAATGTCAGGCAGGCCGTGGATTGAACTGGCAAGATGTCAACAGGGCCTCGTTGGTTGAAAAGGGAAGCCCAAAGACCGGCAACCATTTGAAGGCCCTGTTTTGGGCGGACACTGCGAAAAGCATGTCAGAAAGTGTGTATTGCCAGGTGGCAACACTCTTCAGGTGGTTGATGAAGGTCACTGGCCAGGCCAAGATCGTGCGCGCTGGCCTCAGGGCCTCACGCACGTTTCAGATGCTCACAGCTCGGTCCTTTGGCAATTGGAGAATCACAAGTTGCAGAGAAATGGAGTTTGGCTCATCAGTTTGGCACAGGCCAGCAGTGAAGCTGCACAGCTTGGACGTCCCGCAGAAGCCTTAGCTGACAGCAAGTCCAGCAACCAGAGGCTGCGCTGATTGCAGAAGCAACGTCGATCCAGTCATCGTAATTTGACCATTCTGCACACCCACGAATGGCTTTTGGTTGGTACGGTGCACTAAGGCTAAACCTTGTAGATGTGTTGATAAGAAATATGTTTTACCAACCTTTGCTGAAGCTGTAGCATCGTCCAGCCAGTTGATCCTGAGGTTAAGCAGTAAGCTCCACATCTTTAGGAAGCGACAGAAGTGCGTTTGCAATGTGTAGTTGTCGCTGCCCGCTCAGCTGCGAACACGTTGGCTTTGGACTTTGAAACTCTTTGTATGCATGTGTGCACATGCATATACATGCATCTATGCCGACAATCGATACACTACAGTATGTGTCAGCATCACTTTGCCAACTTGAGCAGCCTCTCTCTCTCTCTCTCTCTGTCTTGAATGCCAATGGGCGGTCCTGTGCCCTCGTGCACATCTTCCACTTGCATGTAGAGCTGCATGATCACAAGCTGAAAACAAAGTCTTGTGCCGAGAGGCCGAGAGATGCTTCCGACAATTGATCAGCTCGCAGTCCACGATGCGTGGTGTTGATTGCCAAAGAAGGCATTCGACACCTTCAAACTTCAGCAATTTACATGGCTTGTCAGCAGCAGCTCCATCAAGTCATACATCAGCATGATGGATTGAGCTGGACATATTTCTTGTGATATTGCTTGGAATGAAAATGAAAGAAGCACAGGTTTAAGCTGCTGCCGAGCAAACACCGCGAACAAATGATGACAGTTGACAAACAGCGGCGCAACGGGCATTCATAGCAAGCATATCCAGCATCTGCATGGAGTAGCGCTTTGGCTCATAGTGATTGATCCACTTGCTTCGCGGCTTTGGCCTTTGGCACCAGTTCGTTTGGTTTATTGAATGCCCATCGAGCAGCTCTAGTGCGGCATCTCGCTAGGTGGAGACTGTGCAGCGGCGACTTCATCGTCCGTCGGACTCCAAGATAGGGCAGCGAGACGTTGGGGTAGACCTGAAATTCCAATCATAAGTTATCAGCACACGTAAACAAATGCTTTGGTCAACCTCTCCCTGAGACATCCTGGAATCCAAACTGGGAGGTGTCCAACGTGTTTACTACGGGAGCGTTGAGTCGAGCAAGTTGCGCGAGACCTGCCAAGGCATCAACGGCCTGAGCGGAGCAAATCGTATGCTGCAGGCCCGCCCGGAGTCAGCTTTGATCGCAGCGGACTTGCTGTTCTGCCCTGAGCTTTGGACGCCCGGAGGTGGACACACACACACACACACACACATACACACGTACACACTTACACTTAGCAGAGCTGTATGCCTCTGACAACTATGAATGGACACGTGAGGCACAAGTTTCTGGGAGCTTCCTGGACCTGATCCGGCACAAGATTGTGGGTTTACAGCTGTGAGTCTGTCTTTCTGAGTCTCAGTTCAGGGCGAAGTATTGAGATTCGCTCAGCTGGTAGCTCTTCTGACCGAGCAAAACTTGTCGCTCGACCCCTTTTTGACAACTAGTTTCCTCTGCTCTTGGAGAATTCCCGTCCAAGGCAAGGTCATTCATGGTTGTTTGGAGGTAGTCTGGCTATACAAACCTCCTTCCACAAACCATTTTTCTACCGCCCAAAAGTCCATGCGCTCTCGGCGCGCTGCTCATGTGGGTCTCGCGCCTCGCGCCAGGAGTTGAGCCACACCTCGGGGGAGATGGCGCCCTCCTGGCCTGGGTTTGTCTGAAGCCGTCTCGCCGTCTCTGAGATTTTTCGGAGTCTCTATCTGGGTGTGGGTGAAACATGAGTACCCCAAATGGAACCCGAGTAAATGGAAACAAGGACTGAAACCTGCGGTCCCCTGGTGGCTTAATTTTGACCCGTACCCATTCGTCGAGGACCTTTGGCTTTTTCCTGAATGTTCCTGAGCTGGCTTCTGTTTTGCATGTTTCCCTTGCTTTGCTGGTTTCTCTTTTCCTGGCGGTGTCCAGTTTGCACACTCTAGAGGGTTTCTTTCCGGCCGCAGATGTTTGGGGATTCGACTTGAGCTGAAAGAATCAGCTGGATATGAAGTGACGATGGCAGGTTGAGTCCAAATAAATGGCGGTTAGCAAAGGGTCGGTGGTGCAGGAATCGGTTTCTTAGTCCTCCTTGCGCTATCGCTGGCAAACTGCACTGCAACCATTCACTCTGTAAGATACTCCTGTCAATGATGTCCACCCGGTATTGGTAAATGCACGCGGAATAAAGACAAATGGGGTGCCCAAAAAGATTAATAAATGCACCTGGAATAAAGACAAGCACCCGCCACCCCCGCCCATATTTTTTCAAAAAGAAGTCACAAAAAAAATGACAAAAACTCCCCTCCAAATCTCAAAAGGAAGCTCCTACATCAAATGGCAACTCAAGTCTACCCATACTAATCAAATGGAAGCTGAGTTCCAAATCTCAAAAGGAAGCTCCAGCAATACTAAATCAAATGCAAACTCAAGTCTACCAGTACTAAATCAAATGGACACTCGCTTCCAAATCTCAAAAGAAAGCTCCAGCAATACTAAATGAAATGGAAACTCACTTGCAAATCTCAAAAGGAAGCTCCAGCAATTCTCAATCAAATGGACACTCAAGTCTACCAATACTAAATCAAATGGAAACTCACTTGAACTGGATCTCAAGATAGTATTCCAGGAGCCCCCATCGTTGGGGGGGGGACCCCGTTTACAAATCCCAGGTGAACATTTCCTACATGGAAGCTGAATCAGGGAAGCTCACGAAGATCTCCCTTTGAGCAAGGTGGATAGGTGGATGTCAGAGACGTCAGATTCATGTCAAACTGCATTCCCAAAGGCTTCACGCGCTCAGGCTGGAGGTCTACAGAGCATGCGGTGGCAAGAAAGAGACCGAGGCGCGAATGCTGTTGGCATGCGAGGTATGCCATGTTTTGCCATTTTTATTTTTTTTTCGCGGTTATCCCATCTGAAATCTGACTCCATTTGGGGCAACACACATGTTGTTTTTGTTTTTCCGGTTATCCCATCTGAAATCTGACTCCATTTGGGGCAACACACATGTTGTTCTGTCATGCGCTTTTTTAGAGTTCAGCAGACCGACTTGTGACCTTGCGGCATGCTATCCGCGCCTCTTTAGTACTTGACTTCGCGCTCTTGTGCAACCAATACAGTCTGCTCAATCCATGTATGTCGCAGGCAAGCTTTTCAGTATACTGGGTTCTTCGTCTTGACCAAGCCGTTTGTAGCGACTCAATGAGACACACCCAGATCCAGAAACAGTGGGCACGGCCATCCAGCTTGTTTTTGTTTTCTTGGTTAAGCTTGTTGCGGTCATGTTGCTTATTTTTCAATATATTCATTGGCTTTGGGTGAGAACTCTTGTCATTGGATTTGGGCGTTCCGTAGTTTGGCCCTTGGCCAAGCTGACTCGAATTAAGTTCTTAGCCCGAGGCGGCGCAGGTGTTTGAGCTGGACGTGGATTTGGACGAGAGCAGCCTTTTGCTCGGCTCATCGCCACTGGTGAGGGGCTGCTTTTGACCAGACCCAAGGGGGGGTACCTTGAATGTGGTTTCTTGTTGAAACAGGTGGCTGGCCGCTGACCTTTCTGGAAAGAGCGATTCCTTTCCCATGCGGCAGGTGAGTCTGTTCGGGTGAAGCAAACTGCAATGAGTCTGCTTGCCAATGACCTGTTTGGTTTTCTGTGTTTGGCCAGCGTGCAGGGTGCCGCTTTCGAACCAAGGCCAGCGAATCGTCTCGGAGGCGCGGAAACCCGTCCGCCAGGTTTTCCGGGGTGGAACCAAATGAGAACTGGGGATCAGCTTCCTCGCTCCTTGGAAGCAGAAGCCCCAAGAAAGGTCATGGCGTTCGGGGCTTTTGCCCCGAGGCCCGAAGTCTCTCAAACAATTGTCCGATCCAAACCCCTGGGCTTCAATCTTTTCATTCCTTCCAGTTGCTCAGGTCACGTTTGTCATAGGGACCCGTGTGGTCAGAGCTTGGCCGGTACTTTGAACTGGTTGCACCATCCCTGAGTAGAAGCCCAAGATGCGAGTCGATTGTGACCATACTCGACGCATTCTCGTTTGTTTAGCTGGCTGGTCTATGTGCTGGCTTGTCTATGTCCTGGTTGGCTGGCCGGCGGATTGTTTAGCTTGAAATCCAATCTGAGTGAGTCGCCGCTGAATAGGACAAGCAGTCCACCTCGGCCTGAGAAACCTCTCGGCACAGGCAATCAAACGTCGTCATGATTTCCAGCGGATTAGGGATCCTCGGCGTCCATGCTCAATACGTTTCAAAATCGCGGGGCCCCACAAACCGAACCCGAAAGGGGTAATTCCCCTCATGGGCTTCAGGTGCGCACGCATGGGCTTCTCAGCAGCGAAGCCGAGCTCGCGTCCCTGCTGGTAGGCCGGGAGCCTTCCTTTCCTCGGCCTGCGGAACCGAAAGCCGAGGTCGGAAAGGTAAAGACGTGGGTCCCGCCCAGCGGCAAGAGGACCTCCCTGGAACGATGGGTGTTTTCCGTATGACCCGCTGGGGGGGAAACCGAGGGCCCCGTTGAGAGACACCATTTTGCCAAAGGGGAAGGCCGAAAGGAAGCTGGTGTCGGCGATTCGGTGAAAAGTCGCATCTACGCGAAGCGGAAGCTCAGGGAGCTTCATCTGAAAATTTTGCGTGACACGGTCCTGAAACCCAAGCACGGTGGATGGACAAAGCAGCTTGTCGACCGAGCACGCGCGCGACAGAGCAACCCACGAATCGGCCAACCCGTCGATCCACCCTCAAATCGACAGAGGCTGTCGACATGATATAACACCCAGCTGGCTGTGTACGTACAATACACGAGACACAGCAAAACTAAATAAAACTACCCCGCTCAAACATACTCGGATGCAAGCTTGATCAACCAAGCTTGCTTGAGAAAGTGTTGCTTTCAGATCCCCCATTCGCCAGACCTTCAGGGCGCGACCTCTTCTTCCGGGTAAGGGATATGACGAGAAGCGGCAGGAATGGTTCACCACACCTTTTGGCCGGGCAGTCTACGGGAGTCAAACTCCAGCCCTGGCCGAGGCAGCAGAGATGATCTTATCCAGACCGCCCTGGAGAAGGCGATGTAGACTCCATGAAATTCGATGCGGGACCTTCAAAGTGGTCAATATCGTTGGTTGGTATCACCATATCAGGGTACATGATGTCCACATGGCCACGTTCCCCATTGCGACTGTGTCGTACGAGAGCGCCATGATTCATGCAGAGTGTTTAGGCGTGTGTATGTGTGTGTGTGTGCGTGTTTGTGTCTTTTTTGAGTACCCATTTGAAGACGTTTAAAGGTTGGTTTAAAGTTGAACCAGAAGGACAAGCGCCATTTTTCAGGTGCCCTATTTGAACACATACCCATTTGTTTCAAAACAACGCCGCGAGATGACCAAGTTCAAGAACGAGGTGCTGCCGAAACGCCCGGACGGTGCGCCCTTCGGACGATTTTCTGCGGATCCCATTTGGGGTGTGGGTTGAACTCCGCCTGATTGTCTCAAAGTTGGAGATCGGCTGGAGGAAGGCCACCCACATGGTTGTTGTTGGGAAACATGTCACATCTTTTTGCTGATTGTGGTTTAGTGGTTGAAATCCAAATCCGCTTAGCTGCTAAAGTTTGAATGTTTGCTCGCGTTCCAAAGTCAACCAAGCCAGCAGGAGGTAGGACTTCTTTTGAAGACAGGGCATGCTTTCTTGGGAAAGGACACACACACACACACATTCTGGCTAGACACCGCAAGTTCGCGGGCGGGCCACTGCCCACTTTAGCATTGCATATTGCAATTGCTGGCATAATTCAAAAAACGGAACGGTTGTGGCAAACCAACATTTGCCAAGTTTGGTTCCGCTCACTTGTTCACCCTTGTTCAGTTTACTGTCTGAGGGGCCTTCAGCAGAAGATCTTCAGGTATTCTTCGTTTGGAGATCTTAGGTAGGTTTGGCTAGTACATCCGTCCCATGACCTTGAGAGGCAGTGACAACAGTCCTCTTCAGCGTTTGAGATAAGATATCACACTTTGCAGCTTCATGTTTCTCCAGACGTTTCTTTCACTTACTTCAGGAAACACGGCGTCTCCTGCTCACGTTGCCAGGTACCCTTGTCTTTGAGGCCAAAGGTGCGACGGAGCAGCCTAACATGTGGTGTTGAATCGCTGTGGAGTAGGGCAGTGTTTTGACAAGCCGAGCCTGTCACGGGAGAAGAAATGATTTACACGACTCGAGAGAGACAACTGGTCCACAGTTGGTGTCAGCGGCCGTGCCAACCGCCTGGAAACGCTGGCTGGCTACTGCTGCTCCGCTGCTTGTCACGTCTCGTCCCCGGGAAGGTGAGGAGAACGCCATCAATTTGGAAGCACAAAGGCTGGGAGCCAGATTGAAGCGTGCAGATTGTTTGCCTTGGATGTACTCAAGAAGCATTTCATTTAGTTGGAATCAAAGTGGTCGTTTGCCACGGCTATTTATTGACTGCATTGCCTGCAGTGTGGCAAGAGCTGTTGTTTCACTTAGTCTACTTACCAATTCGATGCGTGTCGGGGGCAAATGTCACCCGCCAGACGTTTGCTCGTGCTGCGGCGGTTCCGATTGATGGCCGACATCGACCAGGAGAGATTGTCTTGAGTTTGACCACTTTGGACATTTGTTATGTTTACTGTTTCAGTCAGGCATTTGTTTCAGTCAGTCAATATCCAGAAGCTTCCGCCCTTCCAAAGACATAGTCTACCGCAGCATGCACACCTCCCACAGGATGGTTCTTCCACTTCTCTGGTCGTATTTTGGGGGTGTCCTAAACTGTATACTCATCTTGCATGTTGAAAGGGCAAGCAACGTGCACAGGCCAATTCTTGTTGTCCCCTATTTTAAGGAGCATAGAGTTGGATGTGCGAGCTGCTGAATGTGTATTTATGAGACCATGGCTATAGGAGTGGGCTCAATTACACGGATAATAATAGCAATACAAGATGCAACACCATGGCTTGAAAGGCCAAAATGATCTATTGTATATACATCATGTTTGTGTATCCATTGACAACAGTTTCAACGCACCTCCCTTCGTTATCAATGTCAGCTAGATCTATGTGTTTATAGTTCTAAGACAGATTTGGACAAGCAATGGATCAGGCTTGAACTTTATTCGTGCATTTCTCGTAAGGCAACAGTGATACATGTCAGATTGTCGGAAAGCAAGCTTATGCCTGACATGCCTGCTAGCATTGTCGAGGCATTGAGCCAGACAAACGTCTCAGTCCCAACAGCGGCTTGCTCAATGATTCTGATTGCACAATGCAGCGCCACCTTTTTACGTTGCTGCAAGGCTTCTTTGTGCATTTGCGGGCATGTGACTCAACAGGTGAAAGGTTTGAATATGATGAATGCACAAAGCGAGCTTCAGCATTTAGTGAATGCTTTTACCTCAACGACATTCATGTTCGTGCAAGAGGATTCATTCGGCACATCACCCGAATCATTCAGACAAGAAACGCACCATTTGCGTTGTAAATGAAGACCTGCTGGCATCTCAGTGAAACGAGAAGACGCGCAATTGGGATGCAGCAGGGGTATCGGATGGAACCGCGCGCATAGAAGGGGAGCTATAACAAGTTTGGACTTGATTTCTCATTTCTTTGCGGGGGATCCTGACTTGAGCTTTGCCGTGAAGATTTGAAGATTGACATATAAATCGAAACACTTCCAGACACGCATTCCCTTACAGCCTGATGGATCGGCTGAAGACATGCTTTAGATTGCTATTTTATTGCCAGCATGCCAGTCATGGGCGTTGGACTTGTGGCAGAATTGATGGCAACCTTGGACTTCCGGCACGGCTTGGCCTGCGAAGCTCTTGTCAGCGCGCTTAATTTGGAGTTGACATACTTTCGGGCTACAGGCATGTGTCCATTTGAGGCAAAGCAATGCCCAACAACACCGCATCGGAAGTCTGGCGAGAAGTCGTTGACGGAGGCAAATCAGTGAGCCCCCATTCCAACTGTAATATGCATTGCTGTGGTGCCATTCAACTTGTTCATGGTTTATTTGCTTGCACCACTGAACACACACACTTGGAATATAGGTGTTTCAAGGTGCAGCTCTGTGTGCTGAGCTTATTGGTTTTGTAGTTGCGGTAGTGTCAATTCCACCACCAGGGCCGCTGAATTTCATTCTGAATGTATAACTTGTCTTCCTAGTCTGCTTAAGTAGATGCCAGATGTTTTCGCGGCGATACTGTTGGAACTTGAACCTGCGGAAATGTGGAGAATCTTGTGCTTTCACCAGAAGGTCACCCAGCAAGTCTGGTATGCAAGTTTCAAACGAAAACCACCTGACTGGGACACCTCGCTCTGTAAAAACCGCTTGTTTCCATATGCAGGAAGGCGAGCACGGCCAGCTTTCGGAGGCAGCTTGGGTGAGCCTGAATGGGTGACAGGAGTGGCAGGTAGCCAGCAAAGAGGGGCTAGGTCCCCCAGTAGTGCCCTTTTACCCTTTCTTTTGGGGGAGGGTTCTCCTACTAAAATAGACTGCAGAAAAAGGGGGACCCTTATTCTAACCTCTCTACTGGAAAGTCTATGGGGCATCCATGTAGACATAGACGAATTTATGGTTCGTTGCTGGTTTGCCGAGGGCAAAGGGGCACTGCCCGTTCGTTCCGTCAAGAGCCCCCACACACCTCTCCCGCGTTTTCTCGGGGAACAAGTAATGCTGTCCATAGCTCGTGTACGAAGGTGAAAGCAGGAAAGTCCTGCTAAGATGATGAACAGCTCGGTAAGCTCGGATGCCTGTTACGCTCATGAGCAAGGGACCGAATCGAACGTGATTGCGGGCAACTTGTTTTAGGTTCAGTGTTCATGATACCATACAAAGTGGCCCCACTTTGCTGACACAAGGGTCAATGTTTCACACCCGTGCGTTGATGAATATCCCAGTTGACTCATGCCACATTTCCGCGGAGTTGACCAGCTCATCACCTCTTAGCTGTGCCAGGCATGCCGCCTCCTACAGTGGGCCATGGCGGATGCATCTTTTTCTTCCGCCCGATTGGGTCGGGCGCTGTGAGACGTGGGGAGTTCACATTGGAGTGCCTTCAGATATTGGCAAAAGCGCCTTTTTGGTGGTGTGCCTTTCTTGGTTTATCCAGCATTGCTTGAACAACCGAGGAGTTGCCGAGCTTACCAGTGAGGGCTTAAGCACACGCCGGTACATTGTCGTGCTTACAAAATACTTGGCTGGGCAGAGCAAAAGCTGGTTGGAATCTGACCTCACAAATGTGTTATGCCTCAGTATATTAGATTGTTCAATTGTGCATTTCATGGTCATAAGATTTACATCGTGGTCAGTCGTGTGTGTGTGTGTGGGTGTGTGTGTGTGTGCGGAGCTGTATGCCTTCCTGCGATGTTCATGTCTGACCTACTAGCACACACACACACATGATGCACAGATGCTCAATATTTGTCCGTGTGACAGGGTTGTCAACCAACTGTCACCACCGGAGAACTCAATGACGTCCCTGCCGCGGCATTGTTGAGCAATTGTCGGAAAACGAACACAACCCAAAGAAGCTACATATTTCCCTGCTCGGGTCTAATGCTCACTGCAATTTGACGAGAATGCAATATGAGTCTCCGGGCTGACTTCAGGCAACACACTAGGAAAATAAAGTTGAGCTTAGAGGTCTCAATCGGTTCTCGGATTTATTGGTACATTTTAGTCAAATGCCTACTCTAGCATTGCATAAACTGATACAGTCAAAGAAACCAGACGAACAAGTAAACCAAGAATCTGCTCTGTCCTTTTAGTAAAATAGACGGCCCCGGTTTATGAAACAACCAGGACAACCGGGAACCGCCATCGATTTTGTTTACCGACAAAAGAACCAACAAGCACACCAAGCATAGTAAAGGCTTCAATGTTAGGCTTTGAAGATCCTCAAGTTCATCTAGTTTGTTTTACCAAACCGACCAACAAGGACACCTACTGTGGATGGACGAAATCCTGCACCACCCAAGAAGCCCTGGAATGGTCTGATTCTCTGCCAATACCAACAAACAGTGGTTTCTCATGGTTTCTTAGGTGGTGCAGGATTTCGTCCATCCACAGTATCTTCGACCCCTAAGGCTTTCAAGACCCGTCCGCACCGACAAAACCCTGCGACTTTCCCCCGGCGTTTTAGGTCAGAAGATCGAGGAGTTCCAGCAGTTCGGCACCGCGATCCGCGCCTCCGCCGCGGCCGGGGGCCCCGCAGAGTTCTGTTCAGAACCGGTGCCGGGGACGTACGGACGATCCGTGGATGGCAAGCCAGACAAGAACCAGAGAACCATATTACTCGTAGGGGGTTATCAAGATTGGTTAAAGCAACCAGAAATCCTTAAGGGTTGGTTGGTTGGTTGGTTGGTTGGTTGGTTGGTTGGTTGGTTGGTTGGTTGGTTGGTTGGTTGGTTGGTTGGTTGGTTGGTTGGTTGGTTGGTTGGTTGGTTGGTTGGTTGGTTGGTTGGTTGGTTGGTTGGTTGGTTGGTTGGTTGCTGGGTATATTAGGGGGTTGATTAAGATTCCGTTCAAGGCCCCCAGTTTTAACGTTTGGTAACTTTTCCATGTAGGGGACAAACAATGGTTTTAGTGATTTTCCATACTGTGGATGGAGAGAATCCGCTTCTCGCACCACCGTTCGGAACGCTGGTTTCTGATTTGTTTCCCCCATACATACCAGAGGTGCGAACAGATTTAGTCCATCCACAGTATGGTAAATTAACATACATAGCGCAATCATATGGAACATGTGGCACATAGCGGTAAGGTACAAACAAAATGGGGTTCATGATATCAGACAGTTGTCGGCGAGCGTTGAGCCCCCTTCCTAGATATCCTTGCAGCATATGTTGGTAACCCTCTTCTTGGCCGGACATGGAGAGTGTGAGGATTTTGCTTTGCCCCAGCTGTTGACAATCAATCCTGCAGTAATTGTGAAATCTGCAGGCATGCATAGATATGTTCCCAGAAAGCTAGGAACGGTGCAGGAGAGAGCAACAGCATTTCGTGAGCAAGCCGGGCAGCCTGAGCAGGACCAGGTCCTGGAGCGGCAATCGCCAAGAGAGGTGGACACCAAAATTCATCAAACTGGACTTCGGGTTTGTTTCTCATAATTTGATCGGGTTTCACTCTTAGGCGGGACACCCCCAATGAAAGTCAAGTTGGGTTTCCCATTGCCCCAGCATACCAAATGAGCCAAGCTGGGTTTATGAGCCCATGTCTCAAAGGCTGTGCCGCCAGACTCCGAGAAAAAAAAAAAAAAAAAAAAAACATGCCCCTTCAGGATCGTTCCGGATAAGCCACCAATTGCGGCAAGGGTAGTTAGGGGATAAATCTGTTCGATGTGTGGCTCTTAAGAGTCCTTGTGCAAGGGTAGGCCAAGAAGAAAAGGGTAAATATGGGGATGCAGGTGCAAAGTCCTCTTAAAGTGTCCTTATATCTTAAGGTACAGGAAAAGGGTCCTTAAGATATAATCCTTATTCTGGCCCTAAGAATTGCTGTCCTTATGTCTTAAGTGTCCTCTCTCTTTGGGGTTTCGTTTGGGACGCGGTCAGAAGTCTATGCGGCACATCCCGCGCCAGGCCCAGGCGCTCCTGAAGAAGGCGAATCTTCAGCAGGAGTTGTGGCCCATGCCTCAGCGTCACTACCAGGTTTCTGTCGTGTGGTTGTCTCTGTTTTGCTTAGCAAAACATCCAAACTCGGCAAGAGAAGCCAACATTTCCAGGAAAAGAGAAAGGTGCCCTTGGGGTGCAAGGAAGTTTCTGGTGGTTGCCGGAAGATCTTTATAGTTTTGGCATTGTGTCGCAACCGGTGTCGCAACCGGTGGTTTTGAAGGGAATCGATCACTACTGGAAATAGTTTTTGCAAGGGACTTTAGCAAATGGAGGTCAAGCTGTAGTTGACTTTTCGAAGGAAAACGGAGGTATGGTGTCCGGCCACGCACCGAGGCACTGGCGGGAACAGATGAGGCGGGCGTGGCCGTGGCATCCCCTTGAAGCTGATTGAAACCTGCCCTAATGAACCCGACTGCGATTTTATTCGGTTTCATCGGGATTGGGGGTGGCTGGCTTGAATCGAACGCCTGAAACTTCGAGGTTGTCTTTGGACATACTTCTTGGTGGCTGGTGTCCACAAAGCTCCAAAAAAGGCAGAAGACTTTGCAAATACGGTGAATTCTGCAAAAATCGCGTTTTACTCGCGGGAGTTCTAGTGCTAGTTTGGTCCTAAGTCCTTGTCCAGTTGAGAGATCCTTGGTTCTAGTCCTAGTTTGGTCATAGTCCTAGTTGAACAATCTTTGGTTTTACTGGAAATAGATCAAAATCCGAACTTGAAGTTAAATATGCGTTTAAATGGTTCCAAATTATGAAGGAACCTATAGAGGAAGCCATACTGAAAATTAAAGTACAGTAAGAATTAGAGTTAAATAGTCTAGTCCTCATTTGGTCCAAGTCCTAGTTGAGAGATCCTTGGTTCTAGTTCTAGTTTGGTCCTCTACTGAAATAATTGGAAAGTATAAAGGACATTACAGAGTACATTGTGCTTTAAATCAATTTATATTGATATGTATATTATATATATATATATATGGTATCCATTTTGTCATTTTTGAGCGAACAATTCAATCGAATTGCACTGGGTCTTCGTTACAATCATAAGCGTACACGTTTTCAGTCTCGATTAGCATAGGCATTGTGCGTAGCAGTGCACAGTTGTACATAGAGTGTCATACAGCAGATGTTTGCCATCAGTGAATCAGTTTTGTGCACAGTGCTTGCACTGATTAATCCACTCTTGCAACTAGCTGATATGATATTTCCTCATGAGTCCCCTGAAATCTAGCAGCAACAGTTGTTTCCCATTTTGATTTAATTGGAGTACCTCAATGGGTAACCATGCAAGCCTGATAGAGTTTTACGCAATATTATTGGACGTCCCATCAAAGTTCATGGACACTTATTTGGGAATCAGTGAAGTTATCATTCCGGAATCCTTCAGGATTCCTGCTAGCGTAGTATTGCCCCAAGACTAAAGTGGTATTGCCCAATACTCGCGTAGTCTTCACAGAGTACCTCGAGGGCAAGTTGTTTGTCTGTTTGCTAGCTTATAACCTTGTCCACCTTTTCCACGTTGGTACGGGGTGTTTAATCCGAGGTTAGCATTATATACCCATGTCCTTGCTAATGTTTTCTTAGCCGTTGTTCCTTTTGCCGATATCGCGGCAAGCCGCGGGGTCTAGGCCAACCAACCACGAATTGAAGCGAGTTTCGCACCACTTTTTGCTCAATAATTTGACCTACGTGTCCGTTTAAAGCAGTGCGAGGGCAGTTTTTCTCATTCCCACCTTTGTTTCGCCAGAGTTCCTCATGTTTGTCCCATGCTTTTTGCATGTGTTCCCCATGTTTTAAAATTTTCTCATGTTTCCCCATGTTTCCTCTTGTGAGGGTCCATGATCTGGGAGCTTTAACCAATGCAAGGAAGGAGCGCAAGGATCTCCGGAAGTCGGTGGACCAGATGGTGCCTGGCGCTTGGGAACCCTAAAATGGCTTGGTGAATGAAAAGGACGAAGTAAGAAATCTGCGGTCCATCCATTGTGGCGTAGGTGCACATTTTATTTCAGTCTATTTGAGTGGGGATCGGATCTTCACTGGGGGTACGATTTGTATTTTGACCCATGGCCATGTGGGTATGGGTCAAAATTAAACCACCAGGATATGGACCGCAGGTTTTTCTCCATGTTGCCACTTACCAGGGCAAGCCATTTGGGGTTACCCGATTTTTGACCCACAGCCAACCAACAATCTGCGGCCCAGATCCAGGGGATTTCATTTTCACCCCCAGGTGTTTAGTAGAATGCTTTCGGAGGGATGTGCGTTTAAGTGCATGTGAAGTGTAACTACGTCCGTCGATTTCGGTTTTGCCTGGCCACTTGTAAACGGTTGTTGTCTTGAAGCAGGAACCTTGACCATTTGACCGCTCCAAGATGTTGTTTGCAACCTCGCTCCATAAAGCTAGTTGAAGGGGAATTACAAGTTTGTAGGACATGGCTGGTGAGGCTTCATGTTGGCATATGCTGGTTTCCTTTCAACAGCAAGCAAACATCAAGCGGCATGTGTCAGATGATAGTCCGTTGGTTGTTCGTTGAGTGCCCAGTTTTGACACATGCCCAGTGCCTTATGTTTTTTCAAAAGGTCGCCGGCACTTTGCTTCAAAGATACGTATTATTTGAAGATATGAAGGTTGTCAGCATGAAGCACCGGGCAATTGTGTGTTTGGCACATGGCTGCTTCCACCTCCAAGAAGTAACATGTACTCAATAGTTTCAGCATGTGAAACTCCGCAGAAAGTCTCAGGGTTCAATGCCGAGATGTTTGACAGTCTGATTGAAGAAGACGGGCACGTGCCGTCTCTCTAATCCTCGGTTTTGGCACAACTTCGGCCGCAGGGGATTCCAGAGCCCTACAGCATGGGCTGCCAAACAAAGCAACCTGAGCACCACCCTGAAATGGTAAGGAGCTGTGACGGACACGACGTTCCAGAACAGGTTTTGAGAACTGGCATATCCCATAGACTCCCAAATAGCCTTGACAAATTTAGTGTTCAACACCTTTACCTTTAGGCAGGTGCGCGAAGAAAGCATTCGTGCGTTGGGCACCATAAGGCGACCGCGTCCTTCAAGATGGTGCTTGTTGGATCACTTTCGACCTCTCAACAAGCCCACTTCCCAAATCCAGCCCAGAGTCAGTGGAACCCGAGACAGGGTTGTATTGCAGTTCCAGCTTGCACGGGACAATCATGTGAGCATCGTCCATGGGTCACCCAAATCAAATCATAGCCATGCAGCTTCAGCCATTCGGATCTCGCAGCAAGGCTCTTGGAAATCATGGACCAGGAGCATACCAAGCGCTTTCCAGGCCTGGCTTTGTATTAATAGTCTAACGGTGGTTTGGGGAAGTTATGGGGACTCAACTTCCCGGCAAATACCTGCAGGACCACTCATTTTGTCCCAAGTCCCTTTGGGGAAGCACATGTTTGCCCACTGCTTATCTTGATGTGCGTGTGTGTGTGTGTGTGTTCCTATGTGCTCTTGTTTGCGCCATGCTTGATTCAGCTTGATTGCATGCGAACATGGCACCAAGATCATTTCTCAGCACGTGGATTCTGCAGGTGTTCCCATGGACAAGGAGGACGTAGAGAGGATCATTCAGGCGAGCAATAGATCAGTGCATTCTCAAGTGGCCCTGTGGACTTCCCCGAAGAGTGCTTTGGGTGCGAAAAGAGTACGCCGGTTGTGGAATCTGGCAAGGGCATCCTACGGTTTGTCTGGACTGGTAGACTTCAGCCACCTGGGCCAAACAGACTTCTCAGCTCTTGGAGAAAATGGGGAGCATGTTGAAGGTCTATGTTCAGCGATGTTGGCTCGGTCACTTGAAGTTGACGGTATGTCCTCTTCAGATGGTTCTTTGAATGCTCCTTGCCCGGAAGGGACAGGCAAGCCTGGACCGGGTTTCGTAAGGCAACGAAACTCGCAGGACAAAATGGAACTGGCCGTTCCTTCTGGCGATGTCAGGTTAGCTAAGCCGTGTTCGACTCAAGCTTGGAAACTCAAAGAGGAGTTGCGGCTGATTTGAACTGGACAAATTGTCCGGGGTGGTGCTCTTGCTTTCGAAGCCTCCCAGCCCAATACCGCACCCAACCATGATGTTTGACTGCAGAGTCAAGATCCATTGCAGCTTGTATTGCATGCACGTATCATACTTACATCCATGTCAGGTCTCGTTCAGCAGTCAGTCACTGCAAGCATAGCGTACAGTTGCTTGCTAAAGCAGTACAAATTGTGTGCTTTTTTTGGCCTGCCCAGCCAAAGCTATCAAAAGGCTGCTTTTGGCAACGTGCATTGTGCCGCAATTGTGCCACATCCTCCGGGTTCTAAACTCTGACCTTGTTGCTTTTGAAGGCTAAGACGTGCTGGTTGCTTGAGGCAGAGAGTGGTTCACAGTGGAGGTGAGGAAGTGAGACGTTCAACTATAGACTGCCGCGCCTGTCCGGCCTTTTGATGCGTTTCAGGGTTCTTGGTAGGCCATTCCGACTTTTTTCGTGATGGAATTGGGGAGGGGGGTGGCCCTTGCAGTTTAAAGCCAACTTTCATGTTCCTCAGCTTCTCCCTTTGCAGGACCTCCCAACGCCCCCCCACCTCAAATTGGGTTTGAATTGGTGAAGGCATCCGTTCGTCTCAGGCCCGTAACGTGCTGGAGCGACAGGTCGGGAATCCGAGGGACAGAAAAAACGGCCCGGAAAAGTAGCGCTTGGGTTTTCGGGTCCACTGACCCCCACATTGGTATCCTTGCTGGCTTCGTTTTGAAAATCGCTGGCCACTGCATGTAGGAAGGGGCCGTTGAAAGCAGTTGTTGCATTTCCATCATACCGAAGGGGGTCCAGAGTGCTGACAGCCAGTTGGTCAAAGGCTTCACACTGGCCGCATTGAATGGCATGTCATGATGGATATGAACGCGAAACTTCGACCTTCATGATTTTGAGATTGTGACTGTGCACCACAAAAACGATGCTCTTTGTTCTCGACAAATTGAAGTGTGGGTCAAGTTTTCTGAGTACAACGCCAGCCCGTCGTTGCCGATAGTTTGCCTATACCTGGGGCCGTTACTGAGTGCTAGTGATACTCGTCGACCCAGAAGATAGTGTTGCGAGTTGTGCAATTGTGATGAGCAATAAGAGTATCGGTCATGCAAATGTCGTGTGCTGGCCATATGATATTGCGCGTGCGAACATGCTTCATTCATGGTTCAGTCAATGTGACCGTCATTCAATGTACATGTGTGTGCTTTTTAAGTTGCAGAAGAAAATAATGCGCTCAACTCCTTCGTGTACTTGGCCCTAAACAGTAGATCAGTTGGTTAAACATATAGCATGGCGCTTGTTTCGGTTTTGTGCTATATAGTTATGTACCAGCGGCATTTGCTGTTTGTTCAGTATGCACTCTTACTGAATGTTTGACTACTTGCGCTTTTGAACGGATCGTCAAAAGAACCAGAACCACAGGTGTTGTTTTCACCCAAGATCCAAACATCAAACAAAAAAATCACCCACCCAAAGCCGGCCTTTCTTTTGTGGGGTTTTCTTTTTGGTCGCCTTGTGCCTTTTTTCAGCCGGTGAGGTGCGCGTGGGGCAGCGCTTCCGGCGTCAGCTGCGCTTTACCATGGCGGAGGCCGAGGCGGAATCGGAAGCAAAGCGCGGGACATCCCCGGGGCCGTTTGGGGGAGAAACATGGCCGTTGTTGGGAAACATTTTGACATTTTGCTGATTGTGGTTTAGTGGTTGACATCCCACAGTTTGCATTTTTGCTCAGGGTGTATTGGTTGAAATCCCCACTGAACTGCTAAAATTTACATTGTTGCTCCCCTTCTAGCGTCAACCAAGTTGAAAAACGCGGGGAGCTTGGGGATTG
>CAUJNA010003216.1:587763-677763 GCA_963377175.1 Effrenium voratum
CGCAAGACCCTCGATGCGCGCCGGATCTTTGCGCCAGCAGATGTTGGCAGCTTGGGCCGGATGTTCAAAAGGTCTCATCGCGCGCGTGCAGTCGATCTCCATCGTTGTTTTGTGGTCCACTTTCTTAGATGGTCCCTCCCAAAGTATAAACATATTGTGGGAGGCATGCCAAACGGTCCCAGGGTCGACAAAGGACCGCCCTTCATATTTTAGGCTGGCCAAGTGTCCAAGAACTCGAGCATGACAGACGTGTGCCAGAAAGCCGTGCTTACTTGGGTTGCCGGGGATGGTGGTAGATCCTGCAAGCGGGAAGTAGAGCACCGACACAAAGCTGGCGATTGAGAAAGCTCCCAGGCGCACTCCCCTAGGCGATTCCAGGGGAAGCTCCCAGGACCCTTGGTTTCATTTGCCTGCTGGAAGCTTCCTTCTGGTTTGAGGGAGTATACAGTGATCCGTTCCCAAAAAACACCTGCAGGAATTTATGAATTTTGTCCTCTTCCATCTTTGAGGGCCACAAAACAGCTGGCTGAGAAAAATGCGACTGATTCTCCTGCGGAGGTACTCACAAGTCAGGACCAGCTATCTCAACTTCGGGGAGGCGCTTCCGTGCTTCGCGAGTTATGACGACGTGTCAGGGCATTGCCCTTCGTCAGTCTTTTGCTTATCACATATATATATATATATTATACATATCAACGTGCTTTCCTGCGGTTGCATGATGCATTTGTTGATCCGCTTGCACCAGAGCTTTCCAAAAGACCTGCAGCGTGTGTGTGTGTGTGTGACACGGGCATGCAACGGCATGACAGTGGCGTAAGCTGGGCATCTCCCACCATCTTGCCATTGCCCTCGAAGATCACCATTGCCCTTTAGCTTCACATGGCTGTGGGTCAAAATGGGTACCCAAGATGGAACCCTGGTAAGTGGCAGCATGGACCAAAACCTGCGGTCCCCTGGTGGTTTAATGTTGACCCACACCCACATGCGCCTGGACAGTTGCTCTTTGCTGACGAGGAGGGCAAGGACTGCGGTGGGGCTTCAGAAAGCAGCATGGTTAAGCTGGAAGAACAATGGCCTGTTCAAGTGGATTGTGGAAGATAACTAGGTCCCCCAGTAGTGCCCTATTGCACTTTTTCGGGGGAGCCCCTACTAAAATAGACTACAGAAAAAAAATGGGTACCCTTATTCTAACCTCTCTACTGGAGGACCCAGATGAGAATTCCCACAAAGGAAGAAGTCAATCACGAGATTCGGTGAGGAAAACCATGGGCAGTTGTTCACTCCACCTGCTTGCAGGACGTGAAGTTCCAGACGAAGGACGTGCCCGGTTCTACTGATGAGTGTCAACTTTATGTTGATTTGAAGGACCCCTTGCATACGTATATAAACGTATAAACATATATACATATACACATATACAGACGTATGTCATATGTATAGTCTATAGTAGTTGATCCCCGATTCAAAGGGCTCCCTTTAGATACATCCCCTGGCTTGATCCCAGGTCCCAAGTCCTGCCTGATGCATTTTATTCGGGGACTTGCATGGATTTGCTAGCGGTTGATTGTTAGCTGGTGTAAGACATTCGCATGACGCATTTGTTTTCCTTCGAAGATTCCTAGTAGCTTGCATGGATTTTCCTGGCTTGCATGTTGCATGCTGCATGCCAGATCAACTTGGGACAAGGGTCTCCTGGAACAAGGCCAGATGAGCTCCAAAGGCAAGTCTACACGCCCCAAAGGCGCAAAGTCTTCAACGCGACCCATGGGCGTGTCATCCACAATTGAGGGGCACAGATTGCTCGCTCTTTGCAACCATCCAAGGCAGTACCACATTCTATCAGCGTGGAGTCATGGAGTCTGGCAAGAATCATGGCACCCTTCCTTTGCCCATGATTGAGGTTCCAGGTTGATTGCAATCCCAGACAAATATGTCTGTCTGAAAGCAGTTTGAATCCTTTGGTTGCGGATGGTTCCAATGCGGGGGCAAGCGAACTGGCCGTAAAACATGACTTCTACAAAAAAACATCTTATAGGTACAAAAAAATCAGCCACTATCGCTGGTAATGCCCCCATGTCTCCATTTGCTAAAAGTCGGTTCACTCGTCAGGATGGTGCAGCCACCGCCCACTCCTCGGTGCTGCGGGCCGTGTCCAAGCCCTTCCGGCAGATGCTGACAGCAGAGATGTCCGAAGGTCGGGGATTTTTGAGCGTGCAAGCGTGCGATCAACGGCGCAGAGTTGTTCATTTACCCAAAACAAAAAACCACAAGGGGATGCGGAACATTCAATACTTGTCCAGATGTTGGCCCGAGTTTTTGGTTTGCTCAAAGGGAAACCACAAGGCAAGGGCAGACTATGTTAGTCGGGAGGGGCAAGCAAATAGTCCATAGACCCCGAAAGACCCCGCTAGCCACGGTAGCAGTTTTGGATAGAAAGGCTCTGCATGTCTTTTGCGGAGGAGCTTGAATCATCCAACATGCCTAAATCGAGCTTTGACGCTTGCCACATGCTTTGGGCGTCCTGTTAAACTAGACCAGCGCTTTAGGGGAGGGAGCAGCAAAACCCATCCTGAACAGATTGTTGGCTGCCTTTGCCCTGAGACCTCAGCTTTGTTTTGCGGACCATACTGGAATCTGTCTTGGGGGGCTAAACCTTGCTCAAGGCGAAGTTCGCCCCCTGAAGTCTGAAGTTTACTGTGATGATGTGATGTCCTTCCCGCTGGAACAGGAGGCTCGGTCATGTTTGACATCTCCGCGCAAGCAACTCAAGCTCGCTTTGTTTGAGCCATTCCATTTGAAACTCAACGGTTTTTTGTTGGATGCGCAGGTCGAACGAAGACCATCGATCTCTCTGATGTGTGCCTTGGCGTTCAAGGCAGAGTGCATCCATTCCTGCGTAGATGTTTGCGAATTGATGGTAAGTGGTTTGCTCAAAGCGAGAAGCACGCCTTCGCCGGGAGCAACCAATCGCACTTGTCCGGTTGCAACATGCTGTGTGCCACTGTCAAAGCAAGCCTATACTATACAGGAAATCATTTGTCCAGCCAGAACGAACATTGCAAGGCAACAACAGGTAAACGGGCGCTATTCAAGCGACGCATTGATTGAGGATCGTGTTCAAGCGCTGGCAGCAGGGGCGGTTGACCAAATATATGTCAGCGTTCAAGGCCCATATTTGATATGTTCCTTCTTCTTTTTTTCTCACGGGTCCATTGAGGACGCGGGCAGACTTGCTCTTCTTCCTGCGATTGCTTTACACGGGTCAGGTGCGCTGCCTGGATTGAGAGCAGCTAGCAGTGCGTCTTGCTTTGTGTTTCCGACAAGTTGTGTAAGGGAACGCTATATATCTATATATATATATATATGTCGCGCTCAGCCTTGCAATTACGTCAAGAAGGTTGGAGTCGTTGTTCTTGTCGTCAACGGTGAGACCAGAGTTGATGTACCTTTATCACATTGCATTTGCCACTGCCACTGCTATCTTGAGCTCATTTGAAAGGTGTACATGTGTGCAGCAACATGCATTGCCGCATGAGTGCACTTGGTTCTCAGTGTGCTGCGCATGGTGACTATGCATCTAACGAGACACTTGTGATGTCTTGGCTAAATTCATCATCCATGGGTATGCATGGTAAAACTGCTGTTCGGCCAAGTAGGTTAAGATGGTTTGGATGACCATGATGACCGAATATGGCCACAGTGATGTGGTCAGGATGTTACCATGATTCTCAGAAGTGTAATAACCTTTTGGGGTTTTCAAAGGTCACCCCCAATACCTATTTGCTTGCACAGCACTGGGCATCATGTTTGGCATTTCTCTTCAAAAGAGCAGCGATGCTGCACGAACTCGGACAAAGCGAAGATCCGTTGTCATCAGTTGAATATGACAAGCTGCACGGTTGCTAGTACCCACAGAGCGGTGCGCTGGGCCATCTTGGTAGCTCGCTGCTGGATTTTCAATGTGGCCATGGGTCATAGCCTATGCCTCCATTTTGGGGCGGAACACCCATGTACCCCCGATTTTCACGTTCACCAGGGGTTTGGCTGTGGATTTAACCCACAGCCATGTGGATCAGCGGGCGCACGAGTTCCTACCGCCAGGTGGATGAGGCAGACTGGGACGGCCTGGGTGGAAATCCCAACTTCCAGGCCGGCGCCTACATGGCCGGTCTGACCGGTGTGACCCCAGGCGTCAGGACCTTTGAGAAAGAAGTTGGGCTTTTCCGTAGCAGAAGATGCTGGACCTGTTGCTCAGGGAAGAGGCACTTCGACATCAATTGAAGAAGTGAGTTTCCGTTTGTTGGGGGTGAGGTTCAAATTGGAAGTATGAGCTCCGATTGGAACGAGGCCAGTTTGAGAGGGAGCCAAAGGAGGATCCCAAGTCTTTGAGCGGTGGTGACATGCAGCTGGCCCCCTGGGCATGGGTTTACGAAAGGATCCAAGTTGAGATGTCAAAATGAAGGAAAAATTATCCAATGCGATGCCGTTGAGTTCCTCACGAAGATTGAAGCTTTCAGGCTTTCAGGAGGTTTTTTGAATGGGAAGCAGGTGGTTTGCACAGAACTACGTGCAGGAATGATCCTTTGCGGTCGAGGAAAGTCTTTTGTACGGGTCCAAAATATTTCCCCCTCCAAAAGAGTCTCTTGTTTTCAGACACACAGCTGAGCTTCATGCAGGTTCCGATAGAACCCCGCCTCCAAAAAGAGCCCCTGGTCTCCCAGCCTGAGGTCCTCAGGCCACTCGTTTTCCATGAAGCCGAAAAAAGTTTCGGAGCCGAGAGGTGACGGCGCCGGAGGATGCAGAGCCGGCCAGCGCGTCCTTGCTCAACGGGATCTACACGGCCCGGGAAGTCAAGGATTTTTTTATTTATTTATTTTTTTTTTCGGTCGCGCGGAATCAGAGGAAATGGCAGTGGTTGTCAAAGCCGTTTTGGGATTCCATTTTGGGCTAGGTGCATCACCCATTTTAGAACCTATAGTGAGGATTGGGATGTTCAGTGGGGGTACGGGGTTTTGACCCATGGCCAAATGTGTGTTGTTTACAATCCACGTGTTTTCGTCTCGGATTTGGAGAGAGGAAATCTTGTTTTGATTTTGATTCTGCATAGAAAGGCGCGCAAGCAAGCGCGCCTTGACTGATTGATACTGATTGCTTGCTTGCCAAAACTGCTAGCGCCTGTGATTCTGCGTTGCGGAGATGGCGGTGACTCGATTCGCAGCATTTGCAGCTTCATTGTGCAGCGGCAAGCCAGGCGCAGAGATTTGTTTGGCAGAGCGCGCTTCACCCAGCTCCAGCGCCGCAGCCGCTTCACCCCCCCAGCTAAAACGCCATGCGAGCCCAAGCCCATTTTGGAGTAAAACAGAGAGGCGCCATGTTGAGACTGGCATGGCTTTGCCTTCAAGGCAGGGGGGGCTGAAGGGCAGCTGAGTACCGTTTAGGTGTTTAAGCATGGAGAGGTGCTGAGTGCTGTCCTTTGGAAGATCTGTTTGATTGTGGTGTGTGCCATTTCCGTGAAGGGGGCGGTTTCCTTTTTGGTTCCCAGCGAGGCCAGATATGATTGGCTCGGAGAAACTAATCGTGCATTCCTCCGCTCGAAAAATAGCAAAGGGGATCGAGTTCGGTTTTCAGCATGCTAAAAATGTTTGGCGAACAGAGTAATTCAGTTTCATTGTTCGGATGTGGGTTGATTTTGTTTTGGCTAATATTGGTTCAGTAGTTGTTCTAAAGGGTCCACGAATACGACGATTGGTATTGGGGTCGGAGGGGAAAATCGCCATGTTAGCATTGGCTCAGAATTGGACAATTTCATTTGCGTGTTGAGACTATCATTAGAACGACAGAAAGCGGAAGACGAGATTCTACAGATGGAATTGCTATTGAGGCAGGTCCGTTCAGCATCACTTGCAAAGTGATGGGACGGGCTTGCTGAAAATGGTTTCTGTGCTTGCATTCTCCAGAACATTGTCAATCAGGGTTCCACTTTTGGACTACGCCAGGGTAGACGTAAACCCAGGGGTGGTTCATTTACCCCCAAAAGGATATGAGTAAGTCGTGCCGATTCCAGTCGCACGAAAAGCGAAACCCCAGCTTCCATGCCATCGATTGCTGACATTCGCAGCCACTGCCAGGGGCGCTAGCCCAGGATATCGACCTGGAAGCACTGCTGGGAGGCATTGAGCCAGTGATTTGACGAAACATGTCAGTTTGTTTTCAACGAGCCAAGCCTGAGAAGGTGGGAAGGTCGGCTGGTTTGACTTTGGTTTCCTTTTGAGGCAGCCTTCAACTGAAGGGTACAATCAGAAAAAGGACATCCGTTCGTTCATGTTGAAATGCCCTGTCCAGAGCTCCGTGGTTGAGATTGGAGACACATTCCGAACGGTTTTTTGCTGCGTCAAGTGTGAGCGCCGTCTATTCAGAGTTCCCGCTTTTGGGAGCAATGGTTTGAAAGGAAGTTCAACAAGCGCACCCTTGGATGGTCAACCGCATGGATGAGGCTCACCAAAATCAAGCTCACCCTTGCTCAACCAAAATGGATGAGGCCAATTTACAAAAGAAAGAATCCCTCACCCTTCAAGTTTCTCTTAGGGATTCCTTACTTTGGGCTGGTCAGCCATGCCTCGCTGGAAGGTCTCGGTGGCATGTCCAAGGGTGGCAAAGGAGGCGAGAACATGACGAGATCCAGTGGTTTCCGGTGGTTTCCGGATTCCGTGTTGCAATCCATGGGTTTGGCAGGAAAAAGATGGGGAGCGCATGCTTGATTCAGAGGGTGACACGCACAGATGGATGGAGGCTCACAGGAAAAGAAAACAATCATTTCGTCAGTTTGGTGGCTATAGTTTCTAAGCTGTGTCATTCGTGAGCATATAATAATATATTCATATTACTATGCCAGGGCAGGCGCGTGAGCTTCAGGCCGGATTTGTGGCCCATTGCGATGTTTGGCATTGAATCATTACGCACATTTACTCATACAGAGCCCTTTGATCGTTGGATTTTGGGCTTGCCCATGTTGGGCGCTTCCCTTCCGGTGACTCTTCGGCACCGGTGTGCGTGCAATATCAAGTGTTCGTTTCTTGTTCATTTGGCTTGGCGCGGTTTGTTTCTTTTCATGATCATCTCATTTGCTCATTAATGCTGGCCTTTGTTCTTCATTGTTTACCTTTTTGCTTGCTTGCTTTCTTGCTTGCTTGCTCGCTTGCTTGCTTGTTTGTTTGTTTGTTTGTTTGTTTGTTTGTGTGTTTGTTTGTTTATTGGCTTGCGTTCTTGTTTGCCATTTTCTGTACTACTTGTTCCTGTGCATATCTGTGCATCGATGGCGTCTGAGGGGCCGCCCCCGAAGAAGAAAAACAACAAAACACGCGGCGCCGGCCAGGCTCCGATCGTTTGTGCCCGACTGGAAAGATCCCCGTCCCAAAGCTGGACCTTGGGCTGGGAATGGCAGGGATGACGGTCCTTGGGATGCCCGCGAGCACGAACTGCTCCCGAAAGGGTTGGTTTTGTAAACGTTCTTCTTGGAGCTTCTTTTGGGAGTCACCAAAAAGGGAGCCCGAATTAGTTTTGACACGGATGCACAGTTTTGATCCTTTGCCAGCACAAACTGGATGTGCATGGAGCAGAGGCGCTGGCGATTTCTTTGCAGAACTGCCTTGCGAGGACCATCACGAGCGGATGATGGCGAATGGCTGTGGCCCCCAAGGCCTCGTGATCAAGGCCGTGCGCTAGGTCAATCGACTCGGCTCGGTGAATGGCTGGACGGGGAGGTGCTGACTCGAAACGGATTTCTCAGCTTTTCCAGCTGGTTTCTCAGCTTGCTCACGCGCGTTGCGTTTGGGGCATCGGGGAGGCGACACAAATGGTAGGCGGGTGTCCAGATCCCTGACATTGCCGTCCACTGCGACCTGTGCTGTGTCCATGTATTTACCTTCACTCCACTAACATGGCACCTGACATGGGGCCCCCAACCAAACACCCTGGCCAGGTGCCATGTTAGTGAGACCTTTTTAAACAACTTCTTACTTATTTGCGTGCCGTCCCATCCGATATTGATTGTATGCCAAACCTGGTCATGGCTCTGCTTGAAGCCGCATGCAAAACATGAACTACACTTTAGTGTTCGCAAGCTCCTCATCAAGATGCCCTGAAAGGTCCATGCAAGCCTGAGATACCTTGTGGCACCTTACTTCTCCGCTATAGCACTTTATGACAGGAGCCATATGGCCTGTATCGCTGCTGCAACAGCCGCTACCTTAGATCAAGCGAACGGTTGATGCCTCGTTCCTGACAGCAGCACCGCTTCTCGGCCGCGTGAGTCACACCGACTTTTGCTTTCCGGGCCGTGCACGTGGCACTTCCAATGGCCTAGCTGAGGCCATGACGTGTGTTTCTCCGTTTGTGGAACTTCACACAAGTTCTGCGAGGAGACTTGCCCATGCGACGGGCTTCCCCGGATTCATGTTCGGCTTCGCAAGCCATGATGATCTATTGCTGAATGGTAACTCAGCCTTTCAACATTCAAGCCTTGGATCTTCGAGAACATTGCCTTTTGTTCGAAACACACAAGGTTTTGCATGCCAAAGGATTCATACGTGTTTTCGTTGTTTGTTTCTGGACATATATAACTTGGATGGGTTGAGTATGTCAACGACTCGCCACGCTACGATGCAGGACCAGTTTTCGCGATGCATGAACGAGGCCCAGCGGCCTAGACTTGCAAATTGGTCCGTTACGCCTCAGTCGGACAATGGTGCCCTATATGCCCAACGACAAGTTTAAAATGTGAGCTGCCATGGAAACCGAAGGAGCTGTTGACGTTTGCTTAAGGGGACGGTCCCAGGCAGTTCATAGGGATGATGCCAGTTGTTCATAGAGACGGTACCAGGTGTATAATATGGCCCTTTTCCCCTTTCTTTACATGGCTTGGGTCGATCTCTTTCATGGTTTTGACTATGACTGGTGCGTTCTCGGGCTCGCAAGTTTGGGCATTCAGATTTGGGTTGAACGGACGAAAAACTGGTACCCCAGCAGTATCACCATGTGCGGTGTGCTTTTATCGTGAATGTGCGACCCATATATTTTGAAAAGTGAAAATGGCATTTCCTGTCAGTTTGTTGCCCTTCAGTATGAGTGGCTGCTATGATCGTGTGACCACAAACCACGTCTTCCGCCGAAGTATTACCAATGCTCGCAGGCTGTGCTTTTTGCGTGTTGCTGCAGGGTGCTCTATGCAGCAACTTGCGTTGCAGGCTTTAGCAACAACCAGGCAGGACTATGCAAAGTGTTTGAAAAGACATATGTTTCGTGTTGGTTTATGCCCCTGCATTTCGCACGCATATGTTTCATTTCTTAAATCGAAGGGTTTGCGTCCTACACCCTCAGTTTACACATTTTGAACATGTTGCCCAACATGATCCAAAGTAATAAGTTGCTTCCCTCAAGCATGCAAAGGGGTCTTCTGCTGAAAACGGCTGCAAGCTTCTCCTGCCAATTCTTCGCGTGTTACTTCACTTCTTTAAGATCACAAGCTAACATCAGCATCCTAAATACACAAGCAGCAAATTGCCAGACATTTGTCGGGCGTTCCGCGACTATCCCAAAATCACACGCTAGCTATCTTAGCTTACATCGTCATCCTACATACACAAACATCAAATGTTACGTAACCTTTCTTCCAACCTTTGTCTTGTTATTCTTAATTGCTGTGGCGGCTATCGAAACAAACTCTCTGCGGGGATTGTGTGTGTCTGTGTGTCTGTGTGTCTGTGTGTCTGTGTGTCTGTGTGTCTGTGTGTCTGTGTGTCTGTGTGTCTGTCTGTCTGTGTCTGTCTGTATCTGTCTGTGTCTGTCTGTGTCTGTCTGTGTCTGTCTGTGTCTGTCTGTGTCTGTCTGTGTCTGTCTGTGTGTCTGTGTCTGTCTGTGTGTGTCCGCGTGTCTGTCTGTCTGTCTGTGTGTCTGTGTGTCTGTGTGTCTGTGTGTCTGTATGTCTGTGTGTCTCTGTGTGTGTGTGTGTGTGTGTCTGTGTCTCTGTGTGTGTGTGTCTGTGTGTCTGTGTGTCTGTGTGGCTGGGTGGCTGTGTGTCTGTGTGTCTCTGTGCGTGTGTGTGTGTGTGTCTGTGTCTGTGTGTCCGTGTGTCTGTTTGTCTGTGTGTCCGTGTGTCCGTGTGTCCGTGTGTCCGTGTGTCCGTGTGTCCGTGTGTCTGTGTGTCCGTGTGTCCGTGTGTCTGTGTGTCTGTGTGTCTGTGTGTCTGTGTGTCTGTGTGTCTGTGTGTCTGTGTGTCTGTGAGTCTGTGTGTTTGTGTGTCTGTGTGTCTGTGTGATTGTGTGTCTGTGTGTCTGTGTGTGTCTGTGTGTCTGTGTGTCTGTGTGCGTGCGTGCGTGCGTGCGTGCGTGCGTGCGTGCGTGTGTGTGTGTGTGTATCGAAGCGCTCTCGCTGTGGCGCCGCGCGAATGTGTCGTAGTCTCGGTGATTCCTCTGCGGCGATCGCGGGCGTCGAAGCTGTGGCGCCACGCGAATTTGTTTCTGTTCTCGGTCGGCCCTTTGCGGAGATTCAGCGCTGGATTTCCGAGTGTGGGAGCGCAGCAGCTCCTTCAAGCCCACACAGGACTGGCCGCTGGACGCGCGTGATCCATCGCGAGACTGCTTGTCGCCAATCAAGTCGGAGTTCTCGCTCGACAACATCCACGCATCTACGGCAACGAGATGAACGCACAAGGTGCCGAGCGGGGGCGATCACTCGCAAGATCATTTAGATGACTTGGCAGTCAAGATGCCCCAGAAGGAGTGCCAGGGGAAGGAGCAGCGTGCCCTGGAGTGCGCCACAGCCGTGGAGCTTAGTCAGCCACCACGTTAACCAAAACAGAGAAACCCTTTCATTGCGTTGGCGGAATCCATCGTAGCGCTGCCGCGCTGGTGGAAGATTGTTGCCTATTCTTTTGTCTGCTGACGCCGCGATGAACTTGTTGCTTCAGAAGCGCCCTGGTCCGCCTGGTGCTAACCCACTCGGCCCAGGCTACTGTGAAAGCGCATCGGGCACGGCGACGCGGCACGACACTGCAGCAAGTCTCAGGGACACGCAAGCATGACACAGAGCAGCCCTGCGCGAAGCATACAGAGCAGGCAATGTTTTGAAGTTCCAGAAGCTTTACACAACTTGTTTGAAGTTTGGCCTGACTTGCCTAGCATAAGTCCGTTGCACCGCAGTGTCGCTACATAGTCGCAGTGAAATGTCTCGATGCTTCCGGGCCTCCCGTCGACTAGCCCAACCATTTAGAACTACTTCTGCCACCGAGGAAAAAATGAAAACACTCAGATCTTTTCATGGGGCCCAAGGTCTGTGAGCAGAAGTCGCCGTCCGAGCGAGAAGAGTGCACGCAGCAGGCCGCATTGTATTCAGGGTATCTCTCGCCCTGTGGAGAGTTTTTGAAGGGGAAATTGGAGGAAACTAAAGGATCCGTGACGGGCACTTTGTCCTTGGCAACAGCATCCATACCATACACTTCTGTTTTCCAACTGTATGCACAAGGATGTCCAGGCTCTCATGTGCAACTTGTTCAAAACAGGTGGTTACACCCTCAGGCTGCAGCAGCCCAGCATGACATTCAGCTTGTAAAGCAATGAAATTCCCGGCATTCAATGGGTTGAGCAAAGCATGCACTTCAGTCTAGTGCAGCAGGGTTCAAGACATGTGGGGGTGGACTCTTGTTCTAACAGTCCAACATGGCGTGTAGCCAGTATGTTCCCAAAAAAGGCTTTTGACATCATACACTTGAAAGTGTGAGGCATGTTTGCCATTGTGTTTGACTTGTTGGCCTAATGTTTAGAGGCCCATCATGTTTGTTGCGCTGCCAGAAAATTTACATCCGTTGCCGCATGGGGAACCCCTCATTGAACTGATCGGTGGCAAAAGGCTGTTGGAGCAAGATCTGCCTGCAAAAGAGTAGGGCACTTGATAGTAGCCATCATGTAAAGCGCTTGCTCAAATGAACAGTCTCCGATCCTCAGATCGCAGATAGTCATAGCACATTGTTGATCTGGTGGTGCTAGTGGTGGTCGCATGGTGACGATTGCACAGAACAAATTCTCGCGTGGTCACGAAAAACATTCTTAGATGCCCCAAGTCTCATCGACTAATTTGACATGGTTTAGCGTTAGTTGTTCGGGAGATTCTTGTTTCCAGAGCCTTTGACCGCTACCCTGCGCGTCACGCGGGACTCATTTGCCTAACGAGCTCCTTTGGGTGCAACCCGTCCAAGTGGTGTCGGCCAATGGTAGCAAGATATATTAAAATCCGATGTCCCAAAGGGCCCAGCAAAGGTATCGGGGGGGCGGGGGGAGGGTTGCAAGCGAGGAACCATTTAGAGCTACACTTGTGTGCGAGAGCCTTGCCATGAGGCTACATCATTCTCTTCGATGACCAAGGCGTTTGGGAAAGGCAGGACATGAAGACAAGGGGATCTGTTTGTGATGTCCTGCTGCTGCAGCGCATAAAAGGTGTGCTTGCCTTGTTTAAAAAATGTCATGTTTTTGGTAAGCTTATTTTTGGACGGTGGGACTTTTGCAGTGACGAAGAGGAAAAAAGACAGACCTTCGAACTTGGATGTCAGCGGGCTGAAAAGGAGCCACGTGTATGCGTCTCACAAGCAATGCGCGTCGCGTGCCTCTCCTCAGGCCTCCAAAAGCTACATGGCGAGTGTACCGTTTGGATGCACAGCTATCCTATCCAAGATGGTTTGAACCTGTCTCTTGGGGTTTAAGGGGGAACCAACTATCGAAATCTCATTTGAGCAGCTCTAAAAACCCCCCGTTACATCCCAAGCAAGAGTTGTGTCATAGCAAGGCGCCGCGTAAGCAAAACCCTGCAAGGCGTAAGCCGGCGTAAGCACTTTTTGGGGAAACAAGCTGCGTAAGCACCTGCGTAAGTCTTTAAGCTCTTCTTCGTGATTGCTTGGTAAGCTTTGTAAGCATGCTCGGAAGAGCTGTGCTTATGAGATTATTGGTGGCTTGTGCTGTTGCAACCTAGTCGGGCTTAACAGCTTGCCCGGAGATTTTGGCTGCAGGAAGTCGTCTAAGACCGCTTGTGCACATCAATAAGAAAACAAAACCAGCAGAACCTTGATTGGGAGCTCTTGGGGCTCATGCTAGGTGCTGTTGCAACCTTGACTAGGACAAACAAAGGCTTCTGAAACCGCTGATCTAGGAAAACTAAAGGGGCTCGGGCGCGTAAGCTCGCGTAAGCAGGCGCGTAAGGTCCGCGTAAGCTCGCCTAGCTGGGCTGCCCGCTAGCCCTCGCGATGGATGCCGCTGCCGCATAACCTGTTTCTTGACTTGCAGCAATAACAACAATGCCAAGCCGCTGAGACTCGTGAGGGTAGTTCTTCGTCATCAGCTCTGGCGTCTGCATGAGAAGAGGAGCTCGCGTAAGCAATTCTTGAGGGGAAGCGCAAGATCGCGCGTAAGCAACTTGATACGACATAGGGATTCATGGGAGGTTTATAGAGTCGCTGACCCCCCAATTGAAGGTACACAACTTGGCAGGCAGGGTTTTGTATTGTTTCCCATCGGCAAGTCAATATGCCGATGGCCTTTCGGTTGGGGAGCCGTTCAAAACGGTTTTGGGTGTCGGTGAGCTACATGAAGTCAGAACCCAAAGGGGCTCCGATTCCCAAAAGGGGTTTCCTCCAAACAGAGGTGCTTTGGTTTTTTCTGTCTGGCTTCGAGTATCTGCGGAGGAATCTCAAGTCCCGAATTGCGCAAAGGCGCCTCCCT
Source organism: Effrenium voratum (assembly GCA_963377175.1). Taxonomy (NCBI): domain Eukaryota; class Dinophyceae; order Suessiales; family Symbiodiniaceae; genus Effrenium; species Effrenium voratum. The sequence goes on from CAUJNA010003216.1 coordinate 601,524, forward strand.
TTCTGTGGGCCTCGACTCCTCGACTCCCAGGCTTTCACCAAGCCTCTCAGAAGGACTCCTGCGAGTGCGCTCCCAAAGCAGAGGCGCCGCGGTGTTTTCGCCGAGCCATGCCCAATTCATGGAGGCCTGGGCGTGCGGCAACCACAGAACGGGCAGTTTCTTCGAGTTTTCCCGGATCAAAGATGTTGCAGCTGTGATGTTTGCCCCGACTTATGAGAGGGAAGCAAGCAACACTTCAAAAGCCTAGCATGGCCTGCAGATACTGCTTTGTTGAACTGGCCCTTGTTTCGGCATCGGTTTCAATTTGCACTGGACAAGTGTGCTGGAAGTGCAGCTAGCCTTGTCAGCATGCGAGACCAGCTTTTCTTTGCTTTTTGAGAGGTACCCTGTCAGTGGCATCTATTTGGATCCACATTTGATTCACTACTGCTTGCTTACAAGTTGCCGTCTACGCTACACAGGCAAAGGAGAGACATCGCTGGACACCTAGAGAAAGTATGTTCGCCAGGAGTTTCCTCTGAAGCTCTAGCGACTCACCATATTGTCATTATTGTCTCGCTTCTGGAATTGTTGGGATGGGGCGACAATCCAGTATCAACATGAACACCTGGAAACAACCAGTTTGGCCATTTCCGTTTGGGCGCATCCAGCTACAGACCCGGAATGCATGCAGTTTTCAAGCAGCTTGAGGGACAACATTGGAGATGCGCCCAGAGCCTTCGCTATCACTTGGATCAGAGCAGCACTAGCCAAGAGGCTGGTGATTGGCTTCCAGCAGCGTGAGCGCCGTATTGTGACAGGTAACTCCTTTGAGAGAGATCAACATGACCATCATGAGTACCATAGACTGAAATAGCATGTGGAATCAAACTATTTTGTTTAATAGGGCCGCCAGCCGAAACAGCTCTTGGCAAGTGTTTTTTTTGTTTTGTTTGGTTCTGCTCGTTGCCAGAAGGGGGCTGCAAAAAGTCATTCCATTTTCTGCTACCATACCGTTAGAGTGGTCAAGGAGCCTACTTTGGGCTGCAGGTGAGTACCTTGAGAACTTCTACAGGGCCTACAACTCCTCGAAGCAGAGCGACGCCCACGACGATCTCTCCGAATGGGGCGGCAAGGAGGCCGCGCGAAGAATCGAGAACCGAGCTGCGCGGAGTTCATGGGAACCCGGAGCTGGGAAAGGACTCGCCGGTCCAGTCCAACAAGAGCTGAGAGGGGCGGAGAGAGGTCCAGTGGTGAAGGCCCTTGGTCCGGGGAATGTTTGATTGTAGGCTGGCGAACTGAAAATTTGTTTTGCAGCTCGAAGCCCAGGACATACCCAGTGCGGTAACACGAGATCGGCCGCTTCAACCGGCGTTTCCGACGTCACCGTAGTTCTAGGGTTTGCATTCTTATCCACACGCTCACATTAGGCCTCAATTGAACCAGATGTCAGCGCGCCCGCAACATGCGTGTGAAGAGTTCACTTGAATGCATGCTTGCCACGGCAAAAGAATTCGTTTGTGTATCTTGGCTTCTTCTTTAGCTTGCCATAGCCCAAAAAGGAGCCGACTCTGGCTTTCGGAGACGCCAACTCGGAGGCTCCTCAGGCGGTTCCGGTCGTGAGTGGGCCTGTAGCTAAGGAGCCCTCATCGACAGGAAACTATGTCTTTTCCTTGAAGCTGCCCCTACCAGCCGCTTGCCGGTATGGCAGGCAGAGCTGTACTTCGACCTTGCAACGCCCCAAGAGCTCTGTCGGGTCGGGCGGTGAGCCAACATGCAGCCCTGCGGTTCAAGGACGTCAGCATGATCTGGGCATCTACGTTCCCATCCAACCAGGAAGCTTCTAGAAGGGTTTTGCAGGAATCCTCTCGAAAGGATCCCGTCCCTGTTTGTTTTTTTTGTGTGTATGTGTGAATACGCTATGGGGCTCTAGCGGTCATAGTAAGGCATTGGTGTCTAGATCGTTGTGCCGACGCGCATCTCGCTCATTTTGACTGTGCGGGCTCGCGCAACATTCCCTTTTGGATTCCCCCATTGTTTAACGAATCCGACGTGATCCGCTTTGTTTTCTGTGCAAATGCCTAAAACCCTAAACCCTAAAACTGGAACTTGAAGCACCTGCGGAACATCAAAAGGTGCCGACTCACCCACTGGCGGAGTTTTCTTGTCCTTACCTTTCCATCCTACCCAATCATTGCCTCGCTTTCCTGTGTGCGAGAGTGTGGTTGGGAGAGAAGAGATGATGGAGGTGGGTGAGCGAGAGAAGAGCGAAGGGACGGTTCCTTCCTGCCACCTAACTCCCAGAATCTCATACCATGTCCATGTTTTCTCTGGCACGCGTCCGGATGCGAATGGACGGGAAGAATGGGACGAGGAAGGATTGTGAGCATTCTTAAGGAAATAAACGCTGTGGAGGGACTTTAGGCAAAGGTGCTTTTTTCCACATCCTCAAGGTAAGCAAACTGGCTCCGTGGTTCCGCGGTTCCATAGCTTTGTGGTCCCGCGCTGCCATGGCTTTATGGCTCCGCGTCCGCCTCTCCTTCATGGTTTGGGGCGTACGTGGGTCACCGATTTTAAGTCATGCATTGCTTACTCATTCAAGAAGCATTGCCTGGTATGGCTCGCCCTGCGCTTGTGCATGGTGACTTGCTCAGGAGTTCTTAGTTTGTCCTCTTGCCACTAGCGTGCACGCCATGATTTGCACGTGTTTGCTGGTTATTCATGAGCCGCGCAGCTGTCGAACCGCCATGCCGCCCAGGTGAAAACGTACGGACACATGTTCGTTGAATTCACTGATTCTCGGCAGCACGTGCCTTTGTGATTGAATGCATGTGAAGGAAGTGGAACACGAAGTGAAACAACGCTGGAAGTGGTACCCGAAGTGGTACACGAAAGTGGCACACGATTTGTCGAAAAGAAGGGCAATCGAGTCTGGAAAAAGAGTCTGCAGATTAATGTTTACCCTAAATTCATCAACCCCTGTTTATTAGTAGGGTGTTTTTTCTACATTTGGAGGGAAACACCTCCCCCTAATGATACACTGGGGTTGATTAATATGGGGTTGCGCGCGGGTGCCTTGCATTTCCTCAGCCGAGGATGTTCCCAAGCAGTTCGATGCCATTCCCAAGGACAGGGGTGTTGGTTTTTGGAAATCCACGTGCAAGCAGCTAGTGTAGCTTGCCATCCCCCTGTTGACAGAGTCTTGGTGCCTGAAGGAACACCATTTAATCGTCCAACATACGTACATCATGGCACACTTGCATGATTCACTTTTGCCGCTTGCCGTGAAGCCCTGTTTGTCTCCATCGCGGACTGTTTTCCTTGCGATGTTTGGTCAGTGCCGCCAGGGGAGCATCGAGCTCTGAGGCTCGACTGGCAAACTGTGTGATGCAAGCTTGGCATCCAGACGCGCATCTCATCCAGCATTTGTTGTCTTGTGAATGTTCTCCGTGTCAAGCAAGCATCATGAACATGTGCGGCTTGCCTGAAATGTCCCGAATGTCCTGAGCTGATTTCAGCTTCAGCTGGGCACAAATCAGGAAAGCGCGAGGGAGTGTCACTGACTTTGGCCATCCCGTGCAGATCCTTGCAGATATTGATTTGGGTTGAGAGGGTTCAAAACTAGAAGTCCAGGCTCTGCCTGGATCCCTTGCTGAGCTGTCTTGAATGGGAGCACTTGTCTCGCGGGGTTGTTCTGCAGTGTGGCCAGTCACCATTAGTGAGTGAGCAACTCACAGAGACTTGGCGCCAATGCGGCCGCTATTCGGAAATCCTGGCAACCTTGGTGCGGTGATTCACTGGCATCAAAGCAATATGTTTTGGCTTCCGGCCAGCTTGCGGCAGAATATATTGTATGACTTGAGTTGCAGTTGTTTGGACCGCGCTTTCCAATGTACGTGGAGAAGGGATCCCTATTATTTTAAGCATCACCTTTTTTGGCCCATGAAAGGTGAGTGTGCCTTGGTGAGGGGTGATGTTTTAAGGGGCAAAAGAAGGGAGCTCTGAGGAGGCCGGGTCGACCAAAATCCTTCGGTATTTTCGGCACGTTCTGTCGTCTGAGGTGGCCGGAACCTTCCGGGGCGCGCCCAAGTTCCTGAACAGCAACCAGGCACCGCAGCAACGCATGGTCGACGTTTCACGCGGGCCGGTTTCTACGTCCTGTGTTTGTTTCCCGCCCACATCATGGCTCAGCTGCATGTAGTCCCATCCAAGATGTGTGCTTTGCTAGCTTCGTTTTGGCCTCTGGAGATCTTTAGAGAAAGTCTATATCTATGTACGTAGAATTATGTAGATATATAAGTCAACAGTTGTACATGTTATCAGGCTCTCAGTGTGGCATGCGCTTTATCGCAACACAGCTGTCCTAGATTCCTTCTTGTGGGGAAACAATATCTCAACCACTATGCCTTTCTGACTGAGTGTATTGAATCATTTTGAAGGTGCACCCGCTGTTCTTTGCTCAACTCTCGGCTGCGGTGACTTTGTAAAGGCCTCCTCTCGAAAGAAGACATGAGCACAATTCGAGGATCCAGTGGAACAGCTTTGGTTTGAGAGCTTCTTCAGCACAACTCGTAGACGTATTGTACTTATGTCTGACTTGTTTGGAGGATGTGAACAGGGTTATTAGATAATGATGTAATTACCTTGTTTTCAAGGGTCTCAAGAGGCAGTCTATCCACCCAGTTCATGTTAGCTTAAGAAAGTAAGCATCTTTGTCCCAGCATTATCTTTGCTGTCAGACTGCGGCAACGATGTGTATTCGCAATCCCGTGTTTTTTTTCTTGAAAAGAGTCACCGTTGTGTCAACTTTTGAGTCTGGACTGCAAAGTTTCGGATTTGCCCTCTATACCAACCAGCGATTTTTCGCGAGGCTCGCACAATCTCACACAAGCTTGGGTGCCAGGTGAGTAAACAGGGAGGGTGAAGTGGACAGGTCTTGCTGTACCGGGGCAGCGACGATGATCAGGATGTCCCATGCTGGCGTGGCGCTCGGTGTACCATCAGCTTGGTGCCTCATGCTTGGAATCGCAAGGCCTACCCTCGGCACCAAATCAGCCCTGGGTGACCAGGTAGCATGCTAACATGTGCCAGCCATGATGCATGTTGCAGATCTTTGAATGGCACAGATCACCCTCCCAATTGAATGCGCTGCTGTTTCTGTTGCTCGGACCTTTCCTTGTTTCTGTCGCCTGATCCAAGGAAGCTTTCCTGGAAGGAAGATGGTGATGACGATGAGGACAGTGACGAGGCGAGTGCCTTCAAAACCGCGCATGGACGACCAAAGTACATTTGTCTGAAAAGGTGCGATTTGACATTGGCCGTTGGTTGGTCCTGTTTCATTTTGTTTCTGGGCGGCTGCCACTTGGGATGCCAGCAGACCTTTGCCACATACCTGAGTATAGTTATAAATTATGCTTTGTCTTGAGATCTGTCATCAAACGGTATAGATGTGATCGGATGGTGTGACATAACAAGCATTTACATTGGGAAGATAAATCAAGTTGTTCTTTAGCTTTCCTCCGAAGCAACTCAACAGGCTTGCAGTACCTCCAAAAAAGACATGCCCATTCAAGGGCTTCTGGGAGGACCCGCTTCAGATTGCTTGCAGTTTGCTAGCCCCACAGGATTTTTCCTTGCATTACATTTGGCAGTCCGACGATTGAGAGGCGAATGAACGAATGTTGCTGGGGGCCCCAGCTCGCGCACTGGCATACTTATTGAGCACTTAGCTGGCCGATTTGGGGACTCTGAAGCTGTGACGTGCAGCAAGAGGAGGACAATTGCGTCATTCGCCAGTTAAAACTTGCATCAGGGAGGAGCATTCACGGCATGGGCTCCTGCAAGACGAAGCTGAGAAACATATCGAGCCATAGGTCCTGTTTGACGGGGCATGTCTCCGGCTGTCCAAGATGAGCAATCTTTATAGGCGCGTGTTGTGACCCTTTGCTCAGTTGGCTGGTATGCCCGCATTGGCCAGAAAGGGGGTCGGCATAACTTGGAGCATGTTGCTACAATTACTTCGGAAATTTGTGTGTGGGTGATCTGACAGTTGGCAGCTGACTCTGAGGCAATTTGCCCAAACCTTCAAGATCGGAACAATCGGACCAAAGTGTGACCTCGGGCATGACCTAAATGCCGAAAGGCGAGCGCCATACCGCAAACAGACAAGGACACGTCGTTTTGCGTACAGTCTTTTGTTTTTTTGTGAAGTGTTTGTCTATTTATCAGGGAGCACCTCAAAGTTAATACCCATCGCATCCCACCGCTTAGCCTGCGATCTCAGTGCACCTAGGCTCGAGCAGCTGTGGTCGGCCGAAGATGTCACAGAGGATGTGCCCGACCATAAGATTGGGCCGGGAACTTGCAGTCAATTGTCACGTTGCCGTTGGTTCGATCAAGTCACGGCTTTGTGTTTCGAGTTGGTTGTTTTGTTGCTAGGTTGTTTGCTTGTGAGTTTGTTTGATTGTTGTGTTGCGTGTTGGTATGTTTCTGTGTCTTTGCGAGTGGCAATAGCATGATCGTTTTTGCTGTGCTCTAGATAAAGGGCTGCGGATGAACGAAACGAGAGTGCAGAGATGCACCCCAGCTGAATGCACGCAATGCCCACTGGATCAAGTGGTTGTCGCATTGATTGTCACAGCATGACGTCCTAGTGCATGAACATTTACGGCTCATGCTGCAGCTTGTAAAATGCAGGCTGCACCCAGTTTTGCCTACATACTACATACACAGGCTACTTAGGAGACAATCTGGGTCCATCAACTCGCCACGAACCCATACGGATGGGCAGTTGGCGCCAAATCAGCACGTTTCGAATGCCGTGCAAGGCTGTTGAGTTCACTCTGGCGCCGCTGTTGTGAAGCCATACTTTTATTGAGGCCTTGATAACTGCTTCAGCCCAGCTCTCGCCTATAGGAACAAAGTACTCGGTGAGTGGATTTTTAGGCACCTTGAAGTCCAGACACCCCATGTTTTTTTTTTTTTTTTTCCAAGGAATGACATAGTGGAATCCACTCTCTGTCAATTTGAATAAGACGCATGTGCGCCTTTTGCTCTGGGGAGCTGGACCAAAAAAAAACACCCACCTCAATTTGCAACTCATCATTGGGTTTTGTGAGGCGATGGTTTCTCGCGTCTCGCTTCCAACAGAAGACGGTGCGGTGCCTTGACTTAAGGTGGGACTTTAGCCAGAAAGGCGGTACCGCTTCGGCACCGCCGACTGGATCCTGGACACACGTGCGGCACCCGAGCGTTTTTTTCGTTGGGTTTGTTTAGTTTGTTCGTGTTGGTTGGCGGAGGTGGTACCCATCAGCCCAGTTGTTGGCGTTGTTGTTTTTGTGTTGGTGGTGATTTTGTTGAACATAAATGGGCTTGGTACCCACTCACTAGAACCCAGCAGGTTTCCATCAAGGACAACTAGGATGATGGCACTAGACACAAAGCAGAGGTTTGATTTGGGCCGCTGAGATGGATGTTTTCTAGATGTGAAGAGCCTGGCACGGTCGATTGTCAAGTAGGCGTCCCTCAAGCTTGCCGATTGCTTGGAAAGGGTATAACGTGGCCTGCAAGTGTGCTGTGGCTTACCATGCTCATGTCGCATGCCCTGGTGTCTGAGGACAAAGGCGTGGGCATTTGGGGGAGTCCAGGCAAAAACCCGGCGCTGAGCTTAGACTGGAGCGTGCAGAAGCCTATGACACCTGCCATGACTCACCAACAATCTGTGGGCTGTATTTTGGACCCTGCCATCCACCAAGTCCCCCTGTTTCAGGATGTAGTGGATCTGAAAGTTCATCTGCTCTCAATGGATGGGGGCAGGCTCCATGTGTTGTCCAATTTGGCTGCAACAAGGAATGCAAGCGTTTTTTTTCTTACCCTATGGGCTGCATTGTTCTGCCTCAACTTCTCAGCCATTCTTTTTCAGATTTGGGGATACTATCCTCCACGAAACTCAGGGAATATGCGGCGGTTGGTGAAGTCTTGGCGAAAAAGACGATGGTCGACTTCGCCGAGGTTCATGTGAACAAGCTGGACAACCCGCCGCTGCCGTTGCTGTTGTCGGCCCTGGGCCTTGCCAAGAAGTACATCGTTGAGCCGGGACCGTAGTGTTTGTTCGAGGCTTGGGTGGTTCTCCCAACAGCCCTAAAACTGGCTTGTTTCCTTTTCGGCCCCCTTTAACATCAGCCAAAAAAGGGTCCACCTTTCCACAACTTGTTTGGGCGTGTTTCAAAGGGAAGCCAGGAAGTCGAAGGTTTTTGGAGAGCCATTTGGAGGCAAGCCCATATCGGAGACCCCAGTGCTTGAGCACTTTGATTGCCCATCAGCTTGCCGCTTCTTCTTCTTTTCCTGGAATGTGATGAGGGAATCAAGAGCCGAACTGTAGTGGGTTACTGTCTCTCTTTGCCAAGGGCCATCACTGTGTCGCAGGAAACTGTCAGACTTGTAAGACTCCGGACAGGGGTGACGTGAGGAAGTGCACAGACCAGAACTTGGAGTGAGCTTAAGCGCCGTGAAATATGATTAAGGGAAACATATGGAAAAAGGTGAGGGGAAGGACAAACAAATCGGCTCGACTAAAATCCGAACCTTAGCGCGATGTGGGTGTGGCTCAAGATTAAAAAGAGGGGTTCTGGTCCATGTTTCCACTTACTAGGGTTCCATTATTTTGGTACTTGTTTTTTGAGCCACAGCCATGTAAGCTGCCAGTGAGGTACATGGTGCGATGGCTCATGGAAGCCACTTGGGAGAGGCCATCTTGCTCACAGAGAGTTGCCCATGGACCGGCAAAACTTGGGTGGGTCATCCAAACGGGCTCCAACATTGCTGTGGGTCAAAACCAATCCGCTGGCCTGGCCAGCGTTTTGCGACTTCAGTCCCCTAACAGCAAGCTTGTGCCTGCGCTTGCCTGAGCGAACTAAGACGGCCGTCAATGTTTGCTCTCGGAACCAAAGGCCGCCTTGAAGCTGGAATTTCAGTCATGTGCACGCGGTTTCAAATGCTTGTTTAAGCGACAACTTGTAGTTCTATCTTGTCGCAGGCCAAACATCTTCTCTCAATGGATGTATCGAACATAGTTGTTAGTGGTGGCCACCATGTGGGATGTAAGTCAGCGCGGTTTTGGTGGCCACCATGTGGGATGTAAGTCGGCGCGGTTTCGGTGGTCACCATGTGGGATGTAAGTTGGCGCAGTTTGCGCGTTGGCTGATTTGCATACTTTGTTCGGCTTAGACAACGCTAAACACCACTTATCATTGATCATCAGATACCAACAGCTGTAGCGGCTGGAGTTTTTTGTGTTTTAATATTTTTGGGATGAACCACCTCTGCTCACTTGTGCTTTGAGCTTATTTGCAAAGCGCATGTGGCAAATGTACTCTACGTCAATGAAGGAGCGCTCTGTTCACAGAGGCGCTGCGTTCATGTCTCACCTCAATTGCTGCAAGTGGTGCAGCGTCCTTTCTCACCTGTCAGTCACTTTCGGCTGTTGTAAGGGCAAGCGCCAGAGCCGGCCTGGTACTGTCAGAATGCCTCACAAGCGAACTTTTGACTTCGAAAGAGAAAGACAGGCACGTGCCTTTCTAGATTTCCTCAATTTTGGCGATTAAGCTGCACTTGGTTCTTGCGTGTGTGTTTTTCTTTGTATTTGGATATTGTGGATGTCTGGAGTCATAGATCCGGTGGGTTACGGATTGGGCTTCGCCGGGCAGTGAACACTTGCCAACATCGCTGTGTTCTTCCGTACCGGCAGGCATCCCCCCTTGTTTCTGTTGTTTTTTACGGCTTAAACACGAGCTCACCATCATTCCATTTCTTATTTCAGGCTTGGGAATCCCCCCCACACACTGCTTGTTCCCATGCTTTACAACTCCCAAGAGCTGTCCAAGATCCGCGCGGATAGGCTCAGTGCCCAAACCTTCGAGCAGATACTGGCCACGGCCGAAGCCTGAGCCAAGCGATGTTTTTTTTTTCAAGAGAAACCACAGCAAAGCAAGCATGTTTATGGGGGATCTCTGTTTTGAGACACCTATCTTGTTTTGGAGTTGGTGCACTTTGTGGAATTGTTTAAAGCCAAAGCCAAGGGGAAGCCACCCGTGTTGAGAATCTACTATGTTGGGACAAACCCATCAGGTCAGAAACTCACGCGCATGACAGCAAATGACAGCACAGGTAAATTGTATCCTGGCTTGGGCTAATCACCCTCCAGCACGAGTGGTAACAATGGCAGATACTATGGAACAGCGACCAGACAACATACAACACTGACATGTTTTTTTTGTTCATCCCGGCACGTCTATTCAGGTTTTTCTCTCACAGATCTGTCTATTGAGTTTTTCTCCCATATTGAGTTTTTCTCCGAAAGGTCTGTCTATTGAAGTTGTTCTCCCATATTGAGTTTTTCAACCACAGGTCTGTCTATTGAGGTTTTTACAAATCGCCTTTCCTGTTCAAACGGCCGTTTGACCCAATTGCAAAGATCCACATAGGTTCTCTCTGCTCAAAATGCAAAGATCTAGTGCCCAAATCGCCTTTTCCTAGTCAAACGCCCGTTTGACTCAAAAAGCAATCCAGTGCCCAAATCGCCTTTTCCTCGAACGGCCCTTTGACTCACCCAGTGCCCAGATCGCCTTTTCCTAGACGGCTGTTTGATACAGAAAGTAGATCCAGTGCCGAAACCGTCGTTTCCTAGTCAAAAGGCCGTCTGATCTAATACGTTTGGGCCAAAAACACTGCGCTGTCGAGCTTGTTTTTGTTTTTTGTCGGGGTTGTGCCAAAGTTTTGGCGCGGTTTTAGATTTCATTGCCAGTCGTGGTTACAACCCCTCCTCGGCGTATCACCCTCCACTTTTGATTTGATCAAAACCGAAAGCTGATTCAAAACAAGAGGCTGGTGTCGCAAAGTGTGGAAAGTGGAGGATGACGAAGTGATGCTGGAGCGCTGACCCAGAATCAAGGCAGTGTGTTCAGTTTCCATGTGGCATTTGGCGAGTGACATCAAAGAACCCTCGCTTTTGAAGACGCCTCTTCAATTCCTACACACATAACTTTCCCAGTGCTTCCGAATTCATGTTCCGGCGCTTGCATCAGACATGTGTCACCGACAACATTATTGGTCATGTGTTGTTGATTTAGGAGGATCTCCCAAAGTACCAACCGGAAAATCAGGGGCACCCTGCAGTTTCCAATATGCTTTTGGTCAAGCAAGTACATAGTGTCAAACAAGTGCCCACTCATTTTGTTTCACATAGTTCTTAGCAGACGGATTTTTCTGAGACATAAGTAGTTGCTCTTAGTTTCTAACTAAACAACCAAACACCACAGCTTGTTGCTGGTGTTGCTCCTTAAAATAGAATGCCAACAGGTCTGGAGAGAACCAAACAAACCAAACTGCAATTTATGTTGTGTGTTGCTTTCTCGAGTTATTGATGTGTTCCTTGCTTTCGTTGTTTTGGGCTGGACAAGCTAAACAACAGTGTTGTGGTTTGTCGTTGTTTTCCGTGTTTGTACACTAAGACTAATCAAACACACAAATGCGTATACACTTGTTCTTTGTGCTTTGTTTTTTTTTCATTCGTACCTACACAAAACCAACAAGGTAGTACTCTTAGTTGTTTGTACTTTGCTTGTCAAGTCATTACTGAAACACCCAACAAAACAATCGAAAAACCAAGCGAACTCGAGAGAACCAAAAAAGCAAAAGATTTGGCTGAGCCAACGATTATCTTCAGATGTGTTGTTCATTGTTTTGTGGCCTTTCTCGGTAGTTTGTGTGTTTTGTTTTGGTTGTTTTTTTTTGTGTTTTCTGGCTGGACAAGCTTAACAAAAAAACACATCTTGTGTTTTTTTGTTGGCGTGTTTGCCGTTTGCCCTCTAAACAAACAAAACAACCATTGTATTTGTGTCTTTCATACCCAACTATACAAACCCAATCAAGTAGTCGGTTTTTTGTTTTTTGGCTTTGTTTTTTTGTTCCGACCATGGTTAAGCAATCTTTGAGCAAAAGTACAGACGTGTGACCTTCCGAAGGGACATTTTATAGGGCGCAGACATAATTCACTGTTGATTTGTTAACTCTGCGTGTGCTTTTTTAGGCACTACTACGATTGCCTAATTAGCGCAACACTCAAGACACACAAACACACACACACACACATCTATTCCTCAGTTGTACGATGTCCTTCTTCAAAACAGCCAGCACAACTCAGTTTTGCGTTTTGCTTCTCCTGCTCACCCTCACCACCATCAAGGACGTTGATTAACAAATGACTAGAATAAGCTTGGATACAGCCGAGTCGAGATGGATTTGTGATGTTGCATTAAAATTTCAACAAACCTGGCTTTAAAGTCTTGAGTCAAGGTGATATACAGCCCCCTTCAAGGCTCCTGATACAGTAAGCCGCGTGCAACGCTCCTTGTAAGGCTCCTACAAAGGCTCCTTGCGCAATTCGTTAAACAGCTGCTTGTGAAAGCTACTTTTAAGGTTCATTTTAAAGCTCCTTATAAGACTTCTTGTATAGCTTGTGAAGCTCCTCGACAAAGTTGCTTGCAAGGCTAACTATAGGGTCCCTTATGCCGGGTCCCTTATGCCAATTGGATTCTGATTACTTGTTTATCAGATTTAAGCAGAATTTAATCAGAAAGAGTTCAATTAGAATTTATACATTCAATGACAATTGAACGAGGAATCCCTTTCCACATGGTGTTAAAAGCAATCCAATTAGGCTACACATAGAACTTAAGAAGGGAATAGTTCCGTTAGACTGTTTATTATCTTCAACTAGAATTTAAGGGAGTAATCCTTTCCATACATAGAGCTTAACAGGGGAATAGCTCAGATCGAATGTCTGTGTTAGTTGGAACTTAAATGTGATTTCCCTTCCAAATAGGATATAAAAATGGTATGTTTCAATCTAGATGGAATTTGCAAAGGCAACCATCGGCTTTAGTTTTGCAATGTTGACTGTAAGTAGGCATGTCTTTCCGAACAGGATTTTGACTAAAGCTCATTCCAAAAACAATGGACTTGATCACTCACCACATAGGTTTGAGCTTTTTCAGCTACACATATCATGCACCTATGTAGTTCCGGGGCGGGGAGGGGGGTGGCAGAAGGGGTCCACGTGTGGATCTTAGCGGAGGAGTGAGCGGGTGAATCCTAACCCCATTTCCTCCCTCTCAGATACAACATGAGATCGATGATTCCTCTCTTTGAGGCGATTCTGCTGGACATCTCGCCTTTGCGGATGTGCCAGTCTTAGCCCGTGACACTGACAGCGGATTGGGTAGTTTTTTTTTTAATGCCTCCAAATCCAGTGCCAAAGGGCCATGTTTGCCACTGGCTGAGTGTGTTTCTCACAATCGGAAGCTCAAGATCGGAATCCCAGCACTTGGAAGCGCGCTGGTGCCTGGCTCTGGTGCAGAAATTGCTCCATGGAGCCAAAATCCTCAGTGAGACCGTTCTGCATAGGCGAAATGCAGAACGGACAAGCATATGGTCTTGTGATGGGCAGAACTGTGTGAGCTCCCTTCCCTGCCCGCTTTGCCGAGGATTTAGTAGGTTCAAGCATGGCCTAGCTTCACTCCCCTGTCCGCAATACAGTCAACAGTGCTTTGATGTACTGTAGGCTTTTCCACAATTGGGCCCTTGCCAATATGGCGCTGCCACAAGATCAAAGTAGATTGGCCAGATCCGCACGGATCGAACTTTGAAAATCAGACATGGTGTGCTGTGTTGTTTTCTGGCGCCATCTGAAGTCAGGTTCGGCGGTATCCCTGGCTTCCAGGTTCCGAGTTGAGAAAAAAAAATTGGCCGACCCGGCGATGCCCCGATCTGTTGTCCGCTCGCCCATCCGCTAGGCGCTGCCTGAGATTCGCAGAGCACTGCAGCGCCATCCGCGCGAGGCGGGGCGAATGACCGCGGGAGTGGTTTTAGCGAACTGTGGCTGGGGGCATCCTCAGTGAGCCACAATCAATACCCGACAAAGATGAAGCTTAGGGGACAATCACTCCCAGCCACAAAAACCCGTTGCGGCATTCCGCCTTTGTATTTCGGGTCTTGACCTGTGGACTCGTTTGTGGAGCTCGTGACGCATGGCTCGTTTGGGCCTTGGGAAGGAGATCTTTTCTGAGGCCCAGGGATCGAGGCGTAGGCGTGGCTGCGCATGTTCGAGTGGTCCAAGGAGCTCATCCTCGCAGAAGGGGGATGGTTATCAGAGTATCAATGGGGATGGTTATGGATGATGTATTTACATCAGCTACGTCAATTGAGACTGAATGTATCACTGTCTGCAACGTTGCAGGTTGACCAAGCAGACCGCGGGAGAACACTGTTTAGTGAGAACGTTCACTCACAACATCGACACCATCATAGGGATGGGAATGAATCCCGCCGAGGGGTATCACGGAATGATATGCTATGTTTCACAATGCATTCAGGACCTCATCTCTTCCAGTGGTAAGCCCCATGTCAAAGATACTGGAAAAAAACACTGACAGGCAGGATAAGTCAGTGGTGTATTTTGTGAATGTGTTTACATATATATATATATATACACATGTGTATTATTGATATGTCACATTTTGAGGGTGGTAAATCAAAACCGGGCTGAGTATGGTGACACCAACCTTTCTTGGAGGCTAGCTAAAAATAGGTTTCTTGACATTTAATTTCTTGATCAACCTTCAGAACACCACCATTGAAGCTACTGCATTGAAACCTGTATTTCGGGCCGCTGAATATTTGGGTTCATCAAAATGAACGCCTGCCATTTTGGCAGTTACCCGTTGCGACCAACGCCACCAGCCCACAAGGCCAGGAGTCTCCAGCTCTGAAAGAACGAAGAAGTAGGGGGTTGGCCCAAGGGCCTAGACTCCACCTGGATCGCGCCTTTGCGGCGAGACGTCCTGGCCAGCTTTCTCAAGGTATGATGAAGGCGGCTTTACCGAGCCGCTGGTGTCCTTCGAACTTCAGGTGGGGTTCAGAGAGTTGCAAGACCTCGCACGAAACACTCCTTTGCTATCATACGCTTTTGGCGCTTGACATGCGGAGTTTCACCGTCCACAGGCCTGATTGCTTGCATTCTAGCCATGGACATGGTGTGACTTGTGGATTTTACACTCCTCCTGCACTTCCTTTGGCACTGTGCCGCCCCCGTCGCGGTTCAGTGTGCGGCAAACACGCAGCTTGATGCTAGCAGGATATCTCTATGTCTCTCCAGTTTGCCTGAGCATGCACATATGTGCATGTATGCTTCCGCTTCAGGCTATTTGGCCCCAGCGCGAGACGAAGCGGCGGCGGGTGTTCTGAAAGCCAGCGAAGTGAAAAGTGCGAGCAAGGCACATCCAGTTTGAATCATAGGGCAACCCGTTTAGTCAAACGGGTCGTCTACTGACCTGTTTGAGCTTGGGAGGATAATTGTCAAATCATGTTGGTCCATTGGTGACTGGCTGGCGCAGCAGTGTCGCCACAAGTTTGATAGCCCAAATCAAAAAGTCGAACAGTTTGTCAGGCGACGCAGCCCACTGGACCACTCCAGCGGTCTCTTGACCGAGAAGGGACAAGTCCAAAAATCAACGAGTCTGGGTTAAACGATCAAAACTCGACCTGTCCGGACCAAGACGAAACACCGGAAAACAAGTTGAATCGATGTGGATTTTGGACCTTTTGGAACACGTGACTAGACTTCCCGAGAATACCCCCAAACAAACAGAAAAAACTGGACATGGATCCCGTAGTGTTGCCAGACTTCCTGGAATCTGACAGCAACCCACAATGATTCAAAAGTAGTATTTTCCCCCTTTTAGAGTACTATTGCCAGACTTCCCCGTAGCTGTGAAATAGTGTACTTAGGAGCTTTACTATACTAGTCAGAGGTTGATTGGGAAGCAAAAACGAAAAGTTGAAACGCTAAAGTAATCGAACCAAAAACGTCATGACAAACAATTCGGATCACCCACGAAAAGTCAACAATTTCGGACCAACAAGAAAGGTGGAGCAGTTTTGGTCATGTTGGACGATCGAATAGCATTGTGTTGTTGCTTCTATCTTGGGAATAAAAGGAACAGTATGGGAATACACGGAACAGTATGGCAGAAACCGAACGGGTTCGAAATTCAACAGTCAAACATACATCAGTTTCAGAAGCATGTTCGCCTCAGCACTGCAACGCTGCAGTGACAGCTTTGCCATTTTGATGCACGCGCATTCGCCATTATGTTTACTTATGTCTGTTGCAACTCAGCATAAATCAGTCCCCACTTTTCCGTCTTGAAGCAGCTTCTGTCAAGCTGGGGAACTCAATAGCAGAGCTGCTGGAGTTCTTTTAAGCGAAGCACCCATTGGGGATGTGGGGGATCCGTTTCTTGCTGCCGACATGTCTTATACTCAGTGGATCCCAGTGACCATTACAGTAGGTCACCAGCAAGTTCCCTTGGTTGCCAGACTTTGATGCATCACCATACAGTGGTAAGCACATTGCACCATACAGCTTGCGCCGCATATTGGCATACAGCTTGCGCAGCATTTGTGGCATAGAGCGTGAATCATGTGACAAACAAACGTTGTACATCACACAGTAAGCAACATCTAGCATGCCACTCATGAAAAATTCAGCATATACCAGGTGACTCATATGTCCTTCACCCCGAAACCGTGCAGCAGGTGCTGAAACACAAGGGCTGCATCACTTCCATTGCCCAAGGGCATCCGTCACCAAATCTTCGCAAGGGCCTTTGTGCCAAAGGAAGCCCCCTTTCTGATTGGATCCATTTACCTGCATAGCTCTTGCATGCATTGTGAAGACTCTTCGCAGCGGGAAACGGGCTTTTCCTGACCCAATAGCACAATTATATATTGCTGGCAGGGTGATTAGCTGGAAGGGAACATGCTGGGGGAATGACGGCGGCTTTTGGTTGGCAGGCAGAGAAAGCTTGTTAGTTGTCTCCAAGATGCTTATATGCTGACTTCTTTTGTGGTTAGTGTATATTAAGTTTCGCAAGGGTCGACAGAAGCGTTTTGCATTGAGCCCCCTCACTCACCCTTTGGCTCAAGAATTTTTACTCCTGGACATCCGTGGGTGAGCGAGCAAGTCGCTCTCCGCGGAAGTGCTACTTGGACGCAAGAGCCAGCCTGGCTATGTGCCAAAGATTTGGACATCTTTCGGGAAGGCTGTAACATCAAAGCAAAACAACACCAACCATGTGGGAAGGTTAGAAGGAGTTTCGACACCCCGCCTCAATCAATCCCAATGTGAGTCTTCTCATGGCTGCTTGTTATTCCATTGCAGCATATCACGCGGTGATGCATTGTCTGCTTTCAAGAGGCAGACGTTGTCATGCTGCATGCTCCTGAGGTTGAATCGTGCCTTGTTTGTGCAGCTCTGATAGAGCTAGACGTGACTTGGATGCAGACAGAGTCATTGCAAAGGACTGGCATTTCAGCTGATCTGTTTGGCTCTTTGCTTCAACATGACGAGCATCAATACGCCACGCGCGAGGAACTCCGTGAGTATGACGAAAACATGTTGGTTAGACCAGTTTGAACGTATCGAGTGACTCACGGGTGGCACAAGCTCAGGTGGACCAACAATGACAAAGCAAGCTTGAACACAGCTAATAAATACCAAGCGACAGCATGGAAAGAGGGTAAAGAGTTAATTTGGCAATGCGCGCGTTTTGCGTTTCTGATTTTATGTATATTTGATATATATGTTGGGCAGCTTTTTCGCGCTATTCGTAAGGGTTTGTTTTTAGCAAAGGAAGCGCCGCCAAGGCATGCTAAGCATGACTGGAAAAGAAAAAAGGTTCGGAGCTCATATTTCTCAGCGGGTTCCACCTGGTTGCGGCTGAAGCCATGATCGCTGCCATCGATGGCCTTTCTTTGGTGAATTATGAACCTGGCGACGGCGGTGGCAAATTTGGGTACGTAACACCCCAGGAGTTGGTTTTCATGTTGGCGCTCTAACACCGTCCTTTCCCCAAAACCATAGGGTGTGGGTCAATATTAAACCACCAGGGGACCACAGATTTTAGTCCATGTTTCCATTTACCAGGGTTCCATTTTGGGCACCTATTTTTGACCCACAGCCTCCAGTTGGTTTTAAACCAGAGCCTTCAAGGCTTGTCTGAATAAGTGGCGCAGATTCAGGTCTGCTCCCACGCATTGCTCTTTCGCCACCAGCTAGCCCATCGTCAAGAGGCCGCGGGGGAAGCAAACTCCTGTTTGCGCCTGTGCTGCCCTGGGCACGTTTACCAGCATTCTTAAGGCGAGTCGACCTTTTGACCTTGTAGTTTTCCCATCTTGGTCAATTGTTAGCAAAGGTGCCAAAAGGTCAACCTTTTATATCCACGTCCTTCGGGCAAGTGGGTACCGGCATTCTTATTCTTAGGTTCCGACATTTTTATCAGCAGATCAGGCAAGGTGCTTTCAAAATGGCGAGTGTCCCAAACACTTTTCACTGAACTGCGACTACTGCTGCACAAGATGATGTGACTGATGCGCAGCTTGCTGTTCGCAGGTCAGGAAAGACGGCTGCGCATCGACCCTTTCAAAACATGTCCGGAATCAGGGCTCTCACTTGGCAGAGAGCTTGTTGCCATGGCATTTGGGCCTGTTGGCAAGACTTTGTTTGATCTGTTTTGAAGTCATGTCACAGGAGCTTCGCGTTTTCTTTGGTTGCGTCACACGGCAACCAGAAGCAAGCAACCAGCTCGCGCATGCCAGGCATGGTGAGTTGTCAACCTGCCGATAGTCCTGGCCTTGGCGCGATCAAGTGAAGCTGAAGCAAGATTGCTCAAGCAGGGTCAGGAGTTCTCAAAAGTTCTCATTTTCTGGACAAGTTGGTGACCTTCAATTGTTGGGGACCCTTGAACTCTCTGTCCTTTTTGGGTGGTTTTCCAAATGAAAGAGTATTTTGTTGCCTGCACACCACGGGAGGCTTGTTCTGGGAATCGCCACCGACCAGCCCGTTGGCAGGCTCTGATCGGAGAAGAGACCCTTGCGATATGGCTGTGGTTGTCAAAACCAATTGAACCATTTTGGGGTTGGTGCACCACCCATTTTGGAACGGGAGGGGTATTTATTTTAGGTTGTTTTTCCGTTTTTGTTTTTTGTGTTTTTTGTTGGCTTCTTGGCTTCTTGGCTTTTTGGCTTCTTGGCTTCTTGGCTTTTAGGTTTCTTGGCTTCTTGGCTTTTTGGCTTCTCAGCTTTGCCTTTCGCATCCTCTGCATTCCCAGTTCCTCTTTGGCAGGTGGCATTTTGGCTTTTGCGGCTTTTCGCTGGTTTATGCGGCTTTTTGGCGGTTTTAGCTTTTTGCACCGGCTTTTTGGCTGTTGCACCCTTTTATTGGTTTTTGGATGTGGCTTCCCGCATCATCAACATCACCAGTTCCTCCCTGTTTGAATCATCACTTCTTCGAACATCATAGGGGGGGAAGCCCCCCCGCAACCCACCCGCTACTGTTTAGATTGCTTGCAGAGTAATTGCACCCCTTTTGAATCAACACTTCTTCAAACATCATGGGGGGGGCTGCCGCCTCCCCCCCGCTACTTTTTGGATTTATCTTGCAGAGATTGAATTGCACCCCTAGTTCAATCATCACTTTTCGAGCGTCCAATTTCGCGAGAAAATGCTGCAAAATAGGACATCTTAGGTATTATGTGTAATCAATGTATGTTTGTATGTATGTACTTCTTCGAAAAGCCACCCCCGCCAACCCTCCCGCTGCCTTTTAAATTCTATCGCACCCTTTCTTGAATCATTGCACCCCTACTTGAAGCATCACTTCTTCCGACATCATGGGGGAGGGGGGCTGCCGCCCCCCCCAACCCCCCCGCTACGTTTTAGATTTTCTAGAGAGATTTAATTAACTGCACCCCTAGTTGAATCATCAATTCTTCGAACATCATGGGCGGGCCCCCCCCAACCCCCCCGCTACTTGTTTTCCGTTTTTTGTTTTTTTTTTTTTAAAACAGGGGTTGAAATTCCCTTCTTTTTGAATCATCATATTTTTGACCCCGTCAACCCGCCAGCTACTTTTTTGATTTTGTTACCCACGATTTGTTGGTGATGCTTGGGATGTTGGTCGGACATGCGGGGGGTTGTTTTTCGTCCGGGCCAGTAAAATGTCGTATGTTACTGCATTTTCTCGCGAAATTGACGCATTTTACACAAGCCCGTCAACATCCCCAGCATCGTTTTCAACATCCCCCCCCAAAAAAAACACAAACAGAAACAAAAAGCATCCCAAAATAAATCCGCACCCTTTTAGAACCTATTTTAGTGGGGATTGGGATGTTCACGGGGGGTACGGGCTTTTGACCTATGGCGATATGTTCAGAGTGTAAAGAGTGTGTTTGCCTAGTGCACATCCTGGCCCACTAGCAACATGGTGGCTCATTGCGGGGATCAGGCCCAGATGTGCTTGGCTTTTTGCACTTCTGATGTGATGGTTTATTCTGAAGGAAGAACATTCAGAAGTGGATGCAGACTGCTTGTGTTTGGAGCTAAAACGCTAGCCTGGTGCCACGGCAAGACATGCTTAGCACTGGGACTTCCGATTTCATGGGCACGTCATTCCCAGCATCTTCAGTCCAAAGGTTTCGATCTTGCCAGGGGTACTCACCGCGCCTCGCTGGATACGAAAAATACGGAAAGCTTGCGCTACCAGACAAGCTGCTATGCATCTATTTGACCTATGGGAAGGCACGGTGAAGAACTTCTCTGCCATGGTGGGAGACGTGTTGGCAAATTGTGTTGTTTGCTACAGCCATGGAAGTGAATGCAGCATCAAAGGAGCTAACAAGTACTACTTACCTTGCAGCCACGCTGCAGCATTGGCACGAGTCATACAAGCTTGCTTCTATCATTTCGCTGTTTGCATGCTTTTCGTTCTCTCTATCTCTTTCTCTCTCTATATCTTTCCCTCTCTATCTCCTTCTCTCTCTCCCTCTGGCTATCTCTATCCATCTCTCTCTCTCTCTCTATATCTCTCCCTCTCTATCTCCTTCTCTCTCTCCCTCTGGCTATCTCTATCTATCTCTCTCTCTCTCTATATATATCTCTCCCTCTCTATCTCCTTCTCTCTCTCTTTCTGGCTATCTCTATCTCTGTCTCTCTCTATATGTCTCCCTCTCTATCTTCTTCTCTCTCTCCCTCTGGCTATCTCTATCTCTCTCCCTCTGTGTATATATATATATATATCTATCTCCTTCTCTCTCTCTCTCTCTCATTGTCTCTCTCTTCCCCCCCTGGACTTTCTAGCTCTGGCCATTTCGTCAGATTTGGCACCTCACACCTGAGTTGTGTGCCTCGTGACCTAAGAAACCTTCCATTTGCTGAAAATAATAAAATGGACATAAAAGGCCAGTTTAATTGGTTTAAAGAGAATCGTTTGTTTTAAAGAGAATCTATCACTACTGGAGATAATCTATTTTCCCCATCCGGCTTAAGCAAACGGAAGTAACACGGCACCCCCAAACTGTGATTGGACCTGGGCACTTGAGCAAGCTGTTGCGCTTCGCCTCAATCCAGGCATGCGCCAATTCGACAGTCCTTGCCTTGGCGTGCCTGGAGTGCGATTGTCTCATGGTCAAGTTGAGTTCGGCACGCTGGCGCCCTCGCTTTTGGCGCTCACATGTTTTTCTCCACGCAAATGCTTCAATATCACCAGGAAGTGCAAGCAATCATGTTTTGTTTTTACGGGCAAAGTGACTGCCATGAATGAGCTTCCCTAGGCAGACTTGAAGCCGGGCACTCAGAGTTGGCTTGCATGTGATGGACTCATTTGGGTTCTATACTTCTCGGAAGCTTGCCTCGTATGATTCCGAGAAGTTTGTTCGGAAGGAGCGGGAAGCACACCAAACAGGAGCAGAATAGAGCCAATTCGATGATGTAGACATCATTCTAGGTCTCAAGGGTGTAGTCCTCCAGTGTTTCCCATACTTGTCCCTTGGTTTAAAGCACGTCTGGGCAAAGTGAACGTGGCTTCCTTTGAGTGGGGTGACATGGGTTGCAATGCAGCTGAGAATGCTTTCCCGATATTTTGAAATCCGTGCAGCGCGTTGCACCTTCGTTTGAAGACCGACCATGAACCGCGCGAAAAGAAAGAAAATGGGAACAAAAAGAAAAGATAAACACAAAAACCTGCCCAGGAGCCACCGGCCCTTCGCACGCGAGCAGTATCCTCCGCGCTGCGGAAGGCGGTCCACTCAGGCTCAGTGCAGCAGGCCAGCGGCTCAGTGCGCCAAGCGCATCCTTTTGCCCAAAGACAGACTTCCACTAATGGCTGAAATGTGTTTTGTGTTCCCCCCCCCCCGTTTTTTTCAAAGGTTGGCTTTAAAGGGAATCTATCACTACTGGAAAATATGGTTATGTTCTCCAGGGGACTTAAGCACAAGGAGCCAGAAATATTATGGATTTGTCTCCAAAAGTATTCAAAAGTAGGCCTTTCCAAATGAGTTGCATCTTGCTTGGAGTTTGTTCCAAGCAAACCAAAGCCACGCCCATCATATGGCGGCCCAAGCTCACTGTCCGGGGCGTAGCTGTCAGTTGCTGCGTCCTTTCGATTTTGGTTTTGCGCCGCATCACCTGATTTGCGTGGTTCCTTACTGAGCCCAAGTTATCTCATGTAAGTATACAAGACAAGGCGATTTTTCCGTATGTGATTTTGTTCTGTTTTGCACGGCTAATTTACGAAAAGGGTTTGTGATTTGAGTGTGGTTTACATACACGCATCTTATTGTTATGGATTCTAGAAGGTGCCTCCTGCCAGAAGAGGCTTTGTTTGGTCAAAATGTTTGCTTCTGATGTGAGATGCAATCCTAAGATCTCATGGGCTGCCTTCCGTGACACAACACATACCGAACATTCGTGACCAATCACCAGGTCTTCATTACACGCGTTCTTTTCACAAAACCCTTCTATGTACCAAGGCTAAACATCGCTTCCCCGAAGGGTTTCAGATGTAGAGGTTGATCAAAAGGTCTTCGGACTGTGTTCGGTGACCATCGGTTGGCTTTCCGACAGATCCGTGAGGTTGCAAACGTGTGGCTTCGCCAAGAAACGTAAGTGATAAGTTTGTATTGTTGTGCTCCGTTGGTGATTGTTGGAAGAAAGGAACAACACGTTTAAAAGAAATGGTTGAGTTGATCAAAACAGTTTGGTAGAGTTATCAAAGCTCCTGTTGTTCGCTACCAATAGTTGGAAGAAAGGAACTGGCACTTACCTTGAAGTACCGTCCGGTTGGCGATTGTCTCCTTCTTAGCCTGCGGAAGCGCTTCGGCAAATTATGCATGGCCGTGGCGGTGACCGCGGTGTCGCTTCAAGTAGAGGACCACTTTGGGACAACGGCATGGTAACCAACCCCATGTCACAAAGCTGCAGACTGCCGTGGCAATCCCCAAGCGACGTTTGGGCTCCGCAAAGCACACGACAAGGTTCTTATTTGAGCATTACTTCCGTATGCAGCAACCGGTTAAGCATGGCATGATGTGCCATGAGGCCACTACGCTGTCAGCTGATCACCAAGCCCTGCATCTAAGTCACTGAGAAAACACGCAGCTAGCCCAGGTTCAAGCAGTTCTTGAGCTGGATCCAGACGCCATTCTGGAGACTGCCTGGCACTCGGCACTCGGCACTCAGCCTGCGGCCTGCGAGGAAGACGCGGCCATGGCGTTGTTCGATTCGACCGAAAGAGGTACCCGTTTTTATTGATTCATACCTTATCTTAGGGCAAACTTGCCAGGGTAGCGTAACTTCAGGCGAGACAACTCTTTTGGGTATAATTCAAAATCAAGCCACCAAGATATGGACCGCAGGTTTTAGTCCTTTCCATTTACCAGGGCAAGCCATTTTGGGATTACTGTATGTTTGGCCCACACTTATGCGATATCAGGTCATGTGAGAAAGCTGGTGGGGACAGACATCTTTGCATTTGGCTCATGTTTGTGCAAGCTTCGGGGGTTGCCAACATTACGAGCAAGCGTTCGCACCTTCAAGGCAGGCCAATAGGAAACCCGAGCTCCGAAGATGGGGGGCCAATTCTCGACTGTTCCCCCACGCGTTGGCTCAGCTGGATTCAGGCGGTATGGTGTAACCAAGCGGCCCATACTCAAACTGACTGGGGATTCCCTTACCCAGCACAGAGGTCCTCTTAAAGGAGATGGTTCGCTTTTCTTCTGTGTGTTCTGGTTCCTATTGGATTTCAAGAGTGAAGTGGCGACGATATTTCTAGCTACCCACATTGATACGTTGATTTATTTTGCGTCTCCCACGTCTTGGTTTTAGATGGTTTTAAAACGGCCAGTTTCGGCCTGAACCATCCAGCAGTTGACTGGCAGCGTTTGTCGTGAGCGCTGGGAAGGAGTCTTATGATTCTTGACGCCTTGTCGTCCTCATCTCTGCCTTGTGCTCGCACATGGGGTGCTATTCTGCAATTCAGATCATTTCGATTGGCTGGACAAGGTTCAGATGCCTAAGTTCAAGTCTGATTGGAGGAGAAGGGCTCACAAGGCTGCGAGTCAATTTATAAGGTCCGAAACAGGGTCCGGAACCCACATGCGATCCAGACCTCCGTTCCAGACCTCCGTTCCAGACCTTGCCTAGAAACATGTTCCAGACCTTCCGTTCCAGACCTTGTTTATGTATGTTTATGTCTCGTTTAGAGTATTGATTCAGATGGTCAGGTGATTTGGTAGGTGATTGACTCCCCTCTTGTGTTGCCAAATGCTACGCGTTCAAGCTGGTATTCGAGAGAAGCCTTAAGTGCTAACGATGGGTTTTGCTTGTCGAGCTTTGGTGGTTAGGGCTGCGTGGCTTGTAATCATTGGGATTTGGGATGGAATTGGGCAGCGGTCCTGTTGACAGAGGTGTTTTTGGAACGCCTGTCAATGTTAAGGGTCAACCCCGTCTGCTTCCATGCCAACCAAGCCATTTTTGTGTGTCCTAGCCATTGTGCTATGGTTGAAACGCACTCGATGCGATGCGATTCATTTTCTTTCGGCTCGAATCTCGAATCGATTCATTTCGTTTGGAATTGAAACTGTTTCGGTGCGAAATGGTGCGATTCACTGCTAGTGCTGCTTCTCGTTGCGATGGGGTTCGGTTTTTCTTGCCCGTTCCGAGCAGGCCAGCAGAACCTCTGATATGCAGAGCAGGTGTGATACCACTACACCAGGTTGTCCTGGCGAGAGGGGTTGTGATAAGATTATATGGTTGAAAGGAAGACAGACCACGAAGAAACGCAGCTCGGCATTGGAGTTTCACCCCCGCTCGTTCTTTGTCAGGTGTGCAAGTGCAATAGCACAGACTGGAATGGTGTGCAGCAAGAAGGAAGGAGCAAAGGAGCAAGAAAGAAGGAGCAAGGATTCCGCCGCTATCGGTTCGATACGATGCGGCAACGGTTTGATACGGCTCTGGGTCGTCACAAAATTGAAACGACCATGTTTACTGCTTGCTAGGGTAAGTCGCAGCATTTCAAAGCGCAAGCCACTCGCGTAACCGTTCCAGACCCCGTTCCAGACGTGTTCCAGACGCAGCGGGGCAATTTGCCACCATCCACACGCGCATGCTTCGCGGCGCGTCACTCTGCTCCACGTCAAACGAGTTGTGGATGCTTCAAATGTCACAGGGTGTGGGTCAATGTTCTAGCGTGGAACGTTCCGCGGTGACGCGGACGACGAGTCAGTTACGTAAGGTCGGCTGTTCCGACTTGTGGGAAGACATGTGCGGAGTCCTCAAGCACACGTTCATTCAGTGTGAGATGGGTAGATGGATGGATGCAGCGACCAGGAGCGCCCAACAAGGTAGTTGTGGCTTGTGATGTTCATTAGCAAAAATCAGCGCGGATTTGCACCATTGGGCTCGGGAAGGTCAAGGGGCGTTTGCTGGGAGACTCTTATTTCATTGATAGGCTGCCTCACTGCAGACTGACTTGAAGAGGCAGCTGTTTGAGAGCTTTCTTATGCTGATGTGTTCTTATGTTTGTCTTGATGAATTATTGGCATTGCCCAATTTCCATAGTGTATTCACCGTTGGTATTGATCATTTACCGTTGGGTTCTCATTTTCTTGATCATCTTCATCTAAGATTGGCGCAACGTCCTGGGTCACCCGCGCGAGCCGGGCACCGCCCGAGGCTGATCAGCCAATTTGCCAGCTGGTCCAGAACTGTGAGGCAAGACTGTTCACTGTTCTTTTGCTTTCCTGTAAAACGACGAACAAAGGTGCCCACAAAAAAGACACACACGTGAGCACATGTCCATTTGCCCACGCAAGACATGTTGACAGTGACCAATGCATTCGTGTCACAACAATGTTGTGGTAGATGTTTGCGGAGTGGATGCCGCGAAAGCCAGAGCCAAGACTACCAGCAAGCTGGCAACCAAGGGCTCAAACGCTGGGCAACTTGCAATCGTTCCACTACACGGGAGTGACAATTAACTTGCTGGTGCTCAGCACCTTTAAGGGGACCAAAGCCTGGGTTCATTTACTCCTTCCCTGCCTATTGCACCAGCAAGTTCAGCTACTTCTTTGCGCATTGCTAGCGAGAAGAGAAGCAGTGTGTTTGCTCAAAATGCGGGAGTTTCCGATTGAGTTTCTTTTCAAAACCAAGGGTGGTTCCCTGAACAAGACACCGAAAATGCGAGTGCAAGCCTGAAAGGAAAATCATGTTGGAGATTGCACAGTTTGACACCAGGGCGCACTGTTTTTGTGAGCAATGCTGAATTGATTGGTGAGGAACAAAAGAAAGCATCCACATCGATGCCTCATGAAGGGAATCCTGAACCACATGATTTGTCTTTCACGCTGCTTGACATGCCACGTTTCGGCATCCAATTCAATTGCTCCCCGCGTGGAAGTGTGAAAGTTGGCAGCATGCAGCGCAGTGATTGTTTGCATTCATAGCCTCTTTGAGTACACGCTCGCAACGCATCCAGAAATTCGCGGGTTTTCTGGGGAGATGAAGTTGATGCAAGCTTGCAATCTCTGCGGCTCAACGGCGCAGGTTCTGCGATTGTTGCTTCGCCACGGAGCCCAAGTTGACGAGAAAGATAGGAGAACAGGTCACACGGCATTGCGCGGGGGCCTAGTGACTTGGTGTGCACCAAGAGCTACGGCCTTGCGCAAATGTGTTGCTGCGCTGCGAAGCTATAATCGAGTGCCTCGTTGAGATCTCGAAATGGGTATGGGTCAAAATCAAACCACCAGGGGACCACTGGTTTTAGTCATTGTTTCAATTTGCCAGGGTGCCATTTTGGGGTTACCCGATTTTTGACCCACAGCCAAATAGATTCTTGGACACGGTCTGCAGACGAAATGGGCCTGAGCCGGGAGCGGTGGACCGAGCTCGGCTTCAGGTCACTGCTGTGCGCAGGCCAGTCGGCACCCATGAGCTTGCCGTGCCTCGGCTTGACGGGAGCGATAGCGAAACGCTTGAACGGATGAATGGATACCGGCGCATTCAATCCGGGGCCCCTTCCATCCTGAGCTCCAGTGATTGAAGTATCTCTTGCATGACATGTGTGAATCCAAGATGACATCACAGACTAATTTTGTTTGCTGCAGGGTTCAGGGAAAGAGCTCTCACCGTGTCTTATATCCACGCTGGAAATTTTAAGCTGTCCCAGAGCCTTGTGTTGGATATGTCTGGAAATGCTTCGGTTGACACTCAGCCCACAAGCCCAGCCTATTTGAGTTTGCTTCGCTTTTTGGATCGACGAATCTCCTATTTATGTATTTTATTGCCGCGCCCGACAGCCCTTTAGCAGATGGCCTCACAAGCGTTGTAGTGGGCTCCATATGACTCCGTATAACCAATCGCTGTCGCTGAGGTTTGACTTTCTATGCTGGCCTCCCTGTTTGGTACGCTCCTCAGAGAACTGCGGGTGGAGAGATGGAGCAGATCTGTGAACCGCAGAAACACACCTTGATTGATGAGAAGAAATGATGGGTGCGTGCTTGCCGGCGTGCGTGCGTGCGTGCGTGCGTGCGTGTCCTGTGCGTGTCCTGTGCGTGTCCTGTGCGTGTCCTGCGCGTGTCCTGTGCGTGTCCTGTGCGTGCTGGCGAGGTTGTGTGTTCGCGCGTTCGCTTGTTTGCTTGTTCGTGTGTGTGTGTGTGTGGGTGTGGGTGTGTGTGTGTGTGTGGGTGTGTGTGTGGGTGTGGGTGTGTGTGTGTGTGTTTGTGTTTGTGTTTGTGTTTGTGTTTGTGTTTGTGTTTGTGTTTGTGTTTGTGTTTGTGTGCGTGTTTGTGTTTGTGTTTGTGTTTGTGTGCGTGTTTGGTTGTTTTTTGGCGTATTTGTGATTGTGTTTGCTTGTGTGTGTGGTTTGTGGGAGGGGGGTGTATTTGTGTGTGTGTGTGTTTGCGTGTTTCTCTTTGTGTTTTTGTGTTTGTGCTCGCGTCCGTGTTTGTGTTTATGTTTGTTTTTCTGCCTGTGTTTGTTTGCGTGATGACTTGGGGCTTGTCACAGCAGCCTGTTTGCTTTTTGTTTGACACTGGTGACGTGCATTTTTATGTTTGAAGCTTGCAGAAAGCCACAGGTTGACAGCAACTTTGAAGACTGCTTCGCATTGGGCGCAGCTGCTTGGCAGATATCAGCGAGTGCAATCACGGCAGCTGCTTTCTCAAGGATATGGAATGCCTGATGTTCCCGCTCTCGCCGTTGTAGTGACCCGTGCTCTCGAACACTGCACCTGCAGACCTTGGATTTAGACACTGGTTCCCGACTGCAAATAATATGGAGTAATGTTGGATGATTGCCTGGAGAGTCATCTCTCATTAGCAAGCTCAAGGATCCTGGGATTCTTTGCAAGCGTGAGTGCAACTGCATGGATGTTGGGTGCAAGCCCCATTGATCCGAGGCACCGTTCGAGGCACGGGTGTGTGCCGTATTGCCGCAGAGTCGTGTGAACCTTGGTGCAGTTTGCCCCGGGATGTTAGGACTTTAACTTTTGGCCATCTGATGGGTCACCACTAAAAGTTAAACTCTTAGCAGGGGAGCAGAATCCAACCGAGTGAAGGCCAGTGGAGCAATTGGAAGGAATGCGTCGCATGCGTGGCTTAGCAACGCAGCTGTTTGGGATTCTTTGTCAGGCGGCTCGTCGTGTTTGGTCTTGGCGAGGGGCACGTTGTTCGATCAAAGCTGGAAACACATGCTGGAACGTGGAATTCAACAAAATACCCGGCATTCTATCATGTGAGGTATTGGACTACATTGGGGAACTCAATATACGATATGTGTGTTGAGCCGCTGGCTAGATCTTGGCAGGTCGTTGGCTCTTTGCCCCAGTGAACAGTTGGCATCATGGATTGCGTTCTCTCTTTGATTGGAAACTGCGCGCAGCCCCGAAAGACCTGAGTACGTCTTATCAAAGGCTGGGGCGAGTTACTCCAAGCTGATTGAAATACGCGTCCAAAAATGGACAAATCGCATCCAATGCAAAAGTTTTCGTGGACCCCAGTCCTTGCCGCCATGCTAAGGTGTTCGAAGCATGTGTCCACATCGTGCTTTTGAGCTGGAGATGCTGGAGTTATTAAGTTGTTTCTTTTGCCAAACAAAAATATCGTAAGGGGCTTGGTAGTGTGACTCTGGGCAATCACTGGGTCTTGCCAAATTCCACAATGTCTGAACCATGATCATGAGACATAGCATTGCCTGCCGTTCATCGGCGGGGATGGCTGCAGACTGGCGCAAATATTGAGAGCTGGCCCGGTTTCACAAATTGATGCCACTTTTCTGTCGCAGACCCGGTTGAATTGGTACGACGTGTTCAAGGGGGATGCGGCTCGTGGCTGCTTGTCGAAATGAAAGCTCGACTTATTGGAGTACTCACTAGCCTTCTATGCCGGCAATCAGGGG
The DNA here is from genome assembly GCA_963377175.1 of Effrenium voratum. NCBI lineage: Eukaryota > Dinophyceae > Suessiales > Symbiodiniaceae > Effrenium > Effrenium voratum. The sequence goes on from CAUJNA010003216.1 coordinate 631,347, forward strand.
TAGACTCATGCACGCGCATGCGTCTTCCAAGTCCACAAAACCTTGGCTGCTCTCGACTTTAACCTTTTGACTTTTTCGGATGATGAAATGGTGACAGCTTCCCCACGAACCGGCTCAATTTACTTGCGTAGTGAGTTTGCCGGTTTGGTCTGAAGAGAGGACTCAGATGGACACGGCCATTGCAGGACTTTGGCAAAAGCAAGCAAGGAGAGCAAGATGCCGTGGGCTCAGCAATCAAGTGCGATACGTACCCTCAAACATGGTTGGTTGACGCGGACTGTTTTGGGGACATGGTTTGGCAGTACCAAACGATGTCTCCCAAAGGTCCCCAGTCAAACTTTATACCACGCCTGTTTGGTTGGGTCAAACGTACAGAACGGCAATGGGCAGGCAGGACGGTTTAAATGTGTGGTTTAAATGTGTTTAAATGCTTTTAGCCTTGGTATGTCTCACATCAGCCTGACTGTTGGATGTTGTTGTAAGTGGTCTTCAGCGGGTTTCCCGTCAGGTTCCATATTTTGGAGTGTAGTCATTGCTATCCCTTCGTGGCTCTACCAAGGGTCTCTCCAAATCGGAGCCTCTCCAGAACTGACAGAGGGGATCCCGGTCTTCCCTGTATTCAGGAAACTTGGATGCCCCTGCATTTCACTCCTGCGTCTTGCCTTTGAGGGATGATGTAGCTTTTTGTGGGGATCAAGCAACATGGCAACTCGACAGGCGAATTACTCAGGTCTTCAACAATGGGTAGCAACAAGCATGGAAGTTACATTGACCAATTGGTTTTCCCAGCACCCAGCACAAAAGATTGTTTTTAGAACTGGCCAAGCTGAAACTGGTGATCAGCCAATAGCTTGCAACAGCGGAGCATGCCACCGTCGTCGGGAGTTGGGGGGAGTCACATTGCACCACCCTGGGGAACCCTGGTTTCTGATGATTCCCCTGTACCAAAAATTCGTTGTGGTTTCAACCATGGCTTCTAGGTGGTGCGGCGTATTTCGCAAATCCAGGGAGCGGAACTCCTGGAAGTCGCTGCGGTGCTGCTGAATGCTGGCGCCAGCACGGAGGCGACCTCCCGAGGCCGGGAGAAGGGAGAAATCTCGCGCGCCGATCAGCGCTCGTGGGGCTCAAACTTAAAGAGTCAGGGTTGCGCAGGTTTTGGTCTTTGTTTCCGTTTACCAAGGGGCCATATTGGGTACCATCGCTTTGAGCCACAGCCATATTGAGCAAGGAGAGGGAAGCAGCCAAGAGTTTTGTGGGAGGGCCTTGAGTTTTGACAACCCAAAAGGGGACCTCAACTGTCGGAGACTCATTGGCACGCCGGAAGCTGACGAATAGGGGGGTCTTGGGGGATTTCTCCTTGCGGTTCAGACCCCAAGATGCACCTGGAGGTTCCGAAATGGATCCGACATCAAAGTGGGGTCACCCAGTGTGTTGCCACTGAACTCACCAGAAGGTCCCATGGAAGTGCACTGACTGCGGCAAGACGACTTTCCTCTTGGAAAGGAGCTGTTTGCACTTCCATGTTAGTTGGCGGGAGGGTATCCTGGTGACGAGTTTTGACCAATACCCTGGATCAGGTGCTCCAGCAGAGCTTGCGCAGAACCGGCTTCCCAAGCTGGCGGAGTTTGTGCTGAACTTCCAGGCTGCCAAGGCGGGGGTGATTCGATCTGGGGGTGGGTACCAGGCCAAGACAAAAGCCACGCGCAAGCAAAGAGGTTCTCCGCCTCGTTCGCTTGTGGGGGGGTTGTGGGTATGGGTCAAAGAGTCAAAATTAACCAGGGGACCACAGGTTTTAGTCCATGTTTCCATTGACCAGGGTGCCATTTTGGGTAACTATTTTGTTCTTACAAGGACTTCCGCGGTGTAGAATAGGCGACACGCGGAGGGGCCGGGGGTCTTCGCCACAATGTCATCAGTTAGGGCCGCAGTGAGTATAATCTAGTGTTTGCATGTGTTGACACCAATCATGTCCAAACAATGGGGCAGCCCGCGTTGACAATTGCGTGCATTGAATTAGGTTCTAGCGAGGAAGCAAGCGATAAGGCTTGCAACAGCACATTAGCACTGGAATCTGGGTTCGCAAAGGAGATTCCAAGTGACTGCATGGAATTGATGTGCTACGTCCAGTATTTTTGCGTTGGATATTTCATGAGGTTTATTGCACGGAGCGTCAGATGCCTGGTTGTTGAGGTTGAGCGAATTTAGACTGGCTGAACATGTACACGTTCGTATACATGCAGAACATGCTGCGACTGCATTGTCCCTCACTCAAGGTCGACAGACAGGATGTTCACAGCATCTTCCGAGCAACACTTCGCGTGGCGGTAGTTGCATTTTGTTGTGGCGTTTGTTTTGCACTTTGTTGCGATATGGCTGCGAGTCAATTTATAAGGTCCGGAACAGGGTCCGGAACCCACATGCGATCCAGACCTCCGTTCCAGACCTCCGTTCCAGACCTTGCCTAGAAACATGATCCAGACCTTCCGTTCCAGACCTTGTTTATATATTTATGTCTAGTTTAGAGCATTGATTCAGACGGTCAGGTGATTTGGTAGGTTATTGACTACCCCCTTGTTTGCCAAGTACTACGCGTTAAAGCTGGTGTTCGAGAGAAGCTTGAGGTGCTAACGATGGGTTTTGCTTGTCGAGCTTTCGGTGGTTAGGGCTGCGTGGCTTGTAATCATTGGGACTTGGATGGAATTGGGTAGCGGTCCTGTTAACAGATGTGTTTTTGGAACGGCCTGTCAATGTTAAGGGTCAACCCCGCCGCAATCTGTGCGATATGATACGGTAACGGTTCGATACCGCTCTCGGTCGTCACAATGTTGAAACGACCATGTTTACATGCTGCTTCCACTCGCGTAACCGTTCCAGACCCCGTTCCAGACCCGTTCCAGACGTGTTCCAGACGCAGCGGAGCAATTTGCCACCACGCGCACACACATGCCCCATGTAAGTAGCTGCGCTTCTTACGCGGCCCGCCGTGCCGCCCAAGAAGCCTTCAAGGAGGTGCCGTATCGTAAGGCCGCGCGCCCCTGGTCGCTTCATCCATCCATCTACCATTTATCCATCCATCTATCCATCTTACACTAAATGAACGTGTGCTTGAGGACTCCCCCACATGTCTTCCCAGAGGTCCGGAACAACCAACCTTGCGTAACTGACTCGTTCCAGACGTCCGCGTCACCGCGGAACGTTCCACACCAGAATATTGACCCACACCCATATTGCCCTGGTTCTGCACGGAGCCTGGTGGTTACTCAATGGTGAGAGGAACGCATTGCATTAGAGGTAGATTTGGGTGGCGCCCAGGGGCATGTGAAGAGTACATCAGCACTCTTAGCTGTGTAAAAAAGAGAACTGGTTGAGTTCAGATCCGCAAATCATTGCTTTTCCACTGCTGTATTTTGTAGTGGCAACACATTAGGCATGCGAAATGACGATGGTTATTTGGTAGGTTCGACATGGTTCGACGCTTATGCCCACGCACAACAAAGCGTGATGATCAACGAAAGAGGCAAATATGAATAATGGTTTTCTATGGGTTGCAGTGAAAGCTGTTTTTGTTTAGAACACACACACACATTACACAGACACACTCCGACAAACACACACACACACACACACACACACACACGCAAAGAGACAAAGGCCCGCAGACACACAGTCGCAACCACAAGGACACACAGACACACAGACAAACAGGCACGACAACGCACATGCACAGAACCACGCGCACATATCACACCCCACCTGCCCCACACCCACGCACCCACCCAGTTCCGCCCGCCAGCCCCGCGGCCCACCAGCCCGCCCACCCTACCGCCCACCATGCCGCGCACCCACCCACCCACTAGCCCGCCCGCGCGCACAAGCGCACGCATGCACGCGCACATACTCACTCACGCATGTCCGCACACACACACACACCAAACATACACGCGGACGCACAAACGCACAGACGCACGCGTGCAACGTGCAAGCCCACCCACAGGCCCGCCCGCAGGCAGGCAGGCATGCAAGAGCTCGGGCAAGCCTGATTCCGCTTACGCACGCGCGCACACACAAACGGAGATACGGAGACACGCACACACACACACACACCCACCCAGCCACCCACCCACCCACCCACCCACCCACGCACGCACGCACGCACGCACGCACGCACGCACCCACACACACACACACCCACCCACCCACCGACCAACCCACGCACACACACACACAGAGACACAGACACACACACCACATACTCGTGATCCAATGAGGGCAAGGCCCGTTGCGGTATCAATAGCAAAAGGCAATCACATCAGTGGTGCCCCCCTTTACTCTCGGTTCCTGCAGCTGTTTGGTCACAGCTTGTCACAAGTGGATCGATGGCAAGTGCAAGGATCCTCTTTGTCCATACAAGCATTTTTGTGACAGTGGCATTTGCAAGGGGCGTAACCAGTTCGAGTGACTAGGTTCCTTTTGGCGGCGCGCTTTGGTCTAGTGCTGACTGGGGGTTTTCAGACACTGGGCCGGATAGCTTGCAATGCTTGCGTAGCATGTGGCTTCAGCGTGTGCATCACTGAGGTATTGTGCCGCGTTTGCTTGCGCGTGTGCAGCAGGGCAGCAGTGCGCCGTTGTTTTCAGTCGCGGAGGTTGGTCTTCTGCCAAGCGACCTGTGTGATTCTTTATTGCCAGCCAACGGTTGCCTCGCGATGTTGTGGTTTGCGGGCAGCTGCTCGCTTTGCGCTTGTTGGACGGCCTTCTGCAATTATTAGAGGATCCAGATCAGGGCTTATGTGCTCTCCTTGAAGAAGCGCTGGCATTTGCTCGTCTATTCCACCATCGGGGTTTGGCGGGCAGGTGAAGTGCCAGAGCCGCACCCGTTGGAGCTGCTCACTTGGGACAAGCTGTGGGGGTCAGGGGCGAAAGACCCTGCCACCTTCAACAAGCTTGCGCAAGAAGATGTGGACCTTGGCTCTGCCACTTGGTTGCCAGGCAGGTTGGACGCCGCCCGAAGCAACGCGCGGCGGGGCTAAGCTGCGGGCTCAACTGTCGGGCGCGCAGTCCCCTGCCCCGGGACAACGCGTCTGCCCAAGCATTCAACCTTGACCCGCTTCTGAGCTTGACACGTCCAAAAAAAGACCAGCCCATTCCGTGTCCGAATACCGTGACAAGAAGGAAGAGACGTCGCGGAGGCTTGCCAGCTCAATTTTTCACCTGTTCTGCAGAGTTGATTCGCGTGCGAGATGGGGGAATCCCCTGCTAGCCGCGGCGCGGAGCCCTCCTTGACAACAAGACGCAGTCTGCCGCGAACTTTTCCGGAGCGCTTGAGAGGCGGCGGCGGCTTTTGACAACGGCTTCGCGTTGGCCTCCGTGTGCTGCTGCCTTGTAGGCCACATGGGGCTTGTGGCCTACAGGCAGCCATCAGCATGTTGCCAAAAGTCGCGCGCCGCCCGTTGCGGAGTCAGCTGCAATCGCATCAGTGCCCCACCCCTATACTCTCGGTTCCCGCAGCTGTTTGGTCACAACTTGCTTTGTGCTTTGGGGTGTGTTGCAGGCAGGCGATCGCCATTTCAGCACCTCCCTCCGCCCTGTTGAGAATATTGTATTTGCTGTCTCATAAGATGGCCTCTGTGTGCTGCTGCCTTGTAGGCCACATGGGGCTTGTGGCCTATGAATGATTGCGAAGCTGTTGCGCAAGCTGGTTACAGGCTGCACATGCCACAGAGCAAGCCTCCACACAGAACCGGACCTCCTTGAACATGAATTGCGAGAGAGGGATGCCCCCTGGAGTCTCACCATATTCTTGTTTTCCGCTTTGTGAGGAAGACTAGAAACATGAACACTGACACCATTTGGCCTTAGCCCAACCCCAGCTCGGGCCTAAGGGCGTTTTCAAGCAAAGCCGGGCGCTTGGGGAAGCCGGCCCATCCTGAACAAAACCACTTTGCCCTGGCAGGCGTACGTGGCCTGCCAGCGTTCTTCCAGAGGAGGCCTTGCAGGCAGGCCCGATGGGCCGAGCTTTCGGGTGGACATGTGACATGTCTTTAAGGAAATGATGTTTAAGGGGCCCCTACTTCAGTTCACACATGGGCCAGAGTCAAAGCATGCTACTTGGGGCAAATAGTGAGGGTTTCATGGGCAATTTAGGCAGTCATGAATGAAAAGCCTCATTAAGGGAACCATGACCATGGCACGCTGTCCTTGAGCAAGTCATGCACGCAGCGCGTCCGTCCCTCGGACCGCACAAGCATAAAACAGAAGCTCAGTATCTTGACACCGTCATGGTAAGAGTCTTGTTCACCCACAGATGGGCCAATCCAATTTAGTACACATGACATGATCAGTCACTGGGTGATCAGCCCAAGGAGTATCCCCCACAGCCCCGCGACCTCCTCAGATTCAAGCCAGCTGTGTCCTGGCGAAAATGTTGTAGCCCTTTCAGGTGGATCCGAATGACACATGTTTCCTGGACTCGGTAGCTGTAAGCCCAACTCAGATGACACTCTGGCCTGCATTTGCTTTATGATGCCCGCTCCCTTGGCACAACTCGTGCTCACTTGGTTGTTTTGAGCTTCTTGTGAGCGCATATTTACCATATAGGTCTCAAAAAGGTGGGACCCTGGCCCTACACAGGAGTGTTTTCTGTTTGGCTCCCCTTTAAACACCCCCGCAACAAGGGGTTCCTCAAAATCAAACACTTGGCGAAAGTGTGTCTCTGGCATTCTGCTAGAATCCTTGTCGTTGGTCAAATCACGGCATCGCCGCCTCTTTGAGAGGTCCGGTACATCATCTTGGTAGCGCGCTGCAAAAGGAGGCGCATGGAACCTGGCTTGAGTATGCCGCGGCGCACGCAAGGAATGCTCAAGGGGTTGTGCAATGGCCCTTAGGTCGAGTGCCCACAAGGGCACAAGAAGAGGTTTGAAGGATTGTTTGGAAGAAATAGGCAGAGCTGTGGGAAACATAGTACCTGTTTACGCCTTGAGGGGTCAACTTTACATCTAGAGGCAACTTGAGCTGTGGACCTGCTTGTTTGTCGCAGTGCCAGAACACTTTATTCAGCACCAAGTATCCAGAAGAAGATGTTGAGGATAGATGACTGATCAACTGCGCATGCCTCAATCATGGTCCCTGAGGAGGGACAGCATGGGTAATACTCATCAAAATACTATTTGGACATGGGGGCTCACCGGAATCCAAAGTCATCGCGGAACAAGTGACTGAATGGGACAGAGCTGGTGGACAGGAACATTGTTAGTGGCCGCATCAGTTGATCCTCATCTTACCAAAGGGTCCAGTCCGGGCGAGGAAATTCGTACAACGGATCGAGAGCATTTCGGTAGCCTTGCGCTCACCCATGAACATGTTTCGCTGGGGTTCACATTTCTAGCTTCAGAACACTCTTCTACCCGGACCCCTCAAAGGGTGACCCAAAGCCGACACGCGACCTGGGATAAGGATCCAAAGGGAGCCAGGGAACGCACGTGAAACGAGGAACCCCTGTTTGTTTGTTTGTTTGTGTGTGTGTGTGCCGAGTTGTTTTGGCACAATGGGTATGGGGAGTTTAAACCACCAGGATATGGACCGGATTTTTTAGTTTATGTTTCCATTTGCCAGGGTTTTATTTTGGGGTACCTATGTTTTACCCCACATCCATATCCAAGAAAGGAACACGGATCACGCCAGGTTTGCGCATGGTTGGCCCCAGAGGGAAGCGCCTTGGCCGCAACTGCCGCATGTAGGATGGCAAAACCCCTTCAGCCGGCTTAGGGTGGGCCCACCCACTATATTTTGCAGAGGTTGAAACAACAATGTGGGATTTCAGAGTTTGTTTGTTTGGGAAGCATTTTCCCGCCATCCTGGGGGAGAATCAGAGAAGACATGGCTATTCACCCACTCAAGAGTGCTTGGGAAGGAGATAATGCAACTAATTGCTGCAGGTGGCTGTTCAATATATTTCCTCATAGCTCTGTGGCTAAAATATCTATGCTTAATGTTGCGCTAGTCACGTGAAGCGTTATACACTCAACTGCTCTCACGGCACTTTCATACTCCATCGGGCGTAGGCAATATAAGAGTTCGTTCTATGAGGCTGCGCATGTTTGTGTCACCCCTGACGGGGCGTGTGAGCTGGATAGCTTACGGAAGTCGCGCGCAGAACGTCATGGGCTGCACATAGTTTCTAGCGCGGGCAAAGGCCACTAGACACAAATGCTCGGAGCCGTCAATTGAGTTCTGGCGCGTGTTTGGCGTGCGAGGTAAGTCGACCTGAAAGACGACCGACGACTCACCTGATCCCCCCCCCTGACCAACATGGGCATGGCTGAAGGTCCATCCAATGGAATACATTCTTCTTTTTCCCCTAGCAGTCAGGGGAATTTCCTGTTCAGGTTCTCACTCCGAAGTACTGCATTGTTTGAACAAAACGACGGAACTTGCAACAGGACCGCCACGACTTATCTTCCTATGGTACCCTGAAGGTTGTCTCAAACGAAAGGGTCCCATTTTGGCAGGTGCTCTTGACGTTCCGTTTGTCAGGTTACAGAAGGGTCCTTAGGGTCTTTATATAACCCTCACCTGTTTGGGCGGAAGCAGCATCTGTTTGCGCCGGAAGCACCAGCTTGGCCAAATGAGGATATTTTCTGGACACCGGGTGCTTGAAAACTCCAGCCTGAACTGCAAACACAACTGAAGGACGGTGAAACCGCATTTGTAGCAGCCCCTTTGCATACCCAAAGATACTCCCAGGTGCCTACTGGAGCTTCTTGCATTACATCGACTAGTGGCCAGGGCCCCAGAGCCGGGACGCCTCAGGTCGGAGAATGGCGGGGCTATGGCCACAGCGGCCCCGTTTCAAGATGTTTCAACTCACTTCTATTGCGCTGACTTGCCCAGGATTTGTCTCAACATCCGAAGAAATAGTGGAAGCCCCTGGATGATATCCAAACGGGCAATTCAACATGATGCCGCACATATCCCTGATTCGTTGGGTGGTTTCTTCTTCCGCGCAAGATCCCATAGTCACCAGGGTCACCAGGGCCGTCAAAAAAAGGTGCGATTGATTTAGATCGTTCCCAAAACGGGGCCCCCAAAACCAATCGGGGGTCTCTTTCTGGTCCTTGAAAACCAAAGGTTCCTTGCAAAAGGACCCCAGAGCTTTCCCAACACTTGTCTTTGGAAACTGGCTAAGAGAGCGTGGACAAGACGGTCTACCAAATTTGGCTCTACTTGACACCATCCTTTAGACACCTTGCGGGGGGACATGTCGAAAGATGTCCTCTTGGCCCTTTCCAAGCCTAACCACTGATGCTTGGGTCCAAACCGCAGCAAGCATCACGCGCTCACAGCATGTCATCGTGCAACGACTCAAAAATAGGCAGGAAGCAGACACGCGCAACAATGCGGCAAGAGCTATTTGCGCCAGGTACAACAAGGCAATTCTCAAATGGGGAACTTCTACAGAACTGCAACCACCCCACCAGCATTGCGGAGTTGGTTTGCGCAACGGCACGTCGCATTTTCGTATACCTGTGATGCCCAGAGACTCTCATTGCAGGTTTTCAGGAAGTCACGCAGGTCCTTGGTGTGGATGGATGGGTTTATGCACGCTATAACAGCCGCTGAAGGGCTGGTGAACTTCCGGTCAACTTCCCGCGAAAGCCACACAAGTGGCTGTGGGACGAGAGAGAGAGAGAGAGAGATGGCTCTCCACCCTTAGTGATCAGACAGCCAGTGCAAGATGTCGAGTAGGAACAGCAGGGGTCATGTTTTTGAGCAGTTTATGGGGGTTGTCAGAGCTTCCCTTCTGGGGTGAGTTGACAACGGAAAAATAGTGGGGTCAGCGCAAAAAAAAATGCCGCAGGTGCAGACTTCCCACAAGCTGTGGAATCGTCAGGGGCGAGTAGTAGCTTCTGAGCGTCCGTCCAGCACAGGAAATCATGTCAAGAGGTTCGAGTCTCGGCTTCCAGATCAAGGTTTGGTTAGCTTGGTTGGCTTCCTGTGCCTCTTTTGTCCCTGTTCCTTTGTAGTTTCTATTGTTCCTTAGTCGTGATATGGTCGTTCCATGTATTTTAGTAAAGGTTTGTGTGCTGCAGCATGGAACTGCTGACTGAAGGGGTGTCATCCGAAGCATCGATTTGCAGATTTCCTCCTTTCCAAGTGTGCCGCAACCAGGTTACTTCTGGAAGCTAGCTGATGCATGTTTGATCGACTCACAGTGGTTGCCCTCAATTGACAGTGAAAACATCATGCCCAAGTTGCTCAGCATAGATCAAGGGAAAGATATAGTGAGTGCTTTGGATGCACACCCTTGAAGCCGGGCTTGCTTGCCAACAACCGGTGCCCTTTCATTGTTTCTTTTTGCCAACGCTGAGAAGGCATGGTGATTTGGGAAGGTTGCATGGAGAGTATGCGTTTGTTCAGCCGATTTCCTTTGCCGCGGCGGCGACGTCCAACATGCGGAGTCGTGCCGCATTTGCAAAGGGCACAGTTTGTTCCATTATTTTCGTCTCGAAAGGAACTTTCTGCCAATGCAATGTGGCACGACGATGCACTGTAACATTGAAGATTGGAGCTTGTTTTTCTCGGCCAGCTGGAGATAGGAGTCTGAATTTGTCCATTCGACTGAGAGGCAACCTTAGACCCTGGATCTCCGGCTGCGCCGTTTCTGATGTCCAGCCGGCTAGGAGCTGAGTCAAGCTCTTTGCGGAGTGCTACAGCATGTTTCAACGGCAAAAACTCTTCGATAGTTGGCCACTGCTCCCACTCGGACAATGCCAACCCGAAACCCTACCACTTGCGTGACTTTTAGCGGTTTAGCGGGCCAGTTCTGTGGAAGAGTGCGGCGCCCATCAGGGTGTGCTGCCGTGTTTGTAGCTGTCATGCAGATGCAAGGCTGTGCACAGGGGGTCTGGGTGTTCCAAAGCCTGGCCTCTTGGCCTTGCTTCTGGTACAGAGAATCATCTATGCAAATTCAATTGCAGTGATGCGAGTTGGGCAATGCAAATATTTGAAAAGCGTGACAAACCGAAATATTTGCCCCGGAGATGGGCAATTCAGTCGGGGCCAAAAAGAAGATGCTTGACGCAATCCCCGCTTGGAAGCGGTACCCGAAAACTCTCCGGATATTCCAACCTGGCCAATTAATGCATGCGCAGAACCCGCCGAATGGACTCTTTCGTCAGGAGTCGCCGAGCTTCACTTCACGAAAAACACTCCGAGGAGTGTGCGAAGTATTTTCGGACTAGCAGGTCACAATTCACCAAAAGGTGGTTTTCATCCGCCGGCAATGCCCATTGCTGGTGGGCTTGGCAGCCATTGGTACGTGGGCACTGTCTCTGTTGTCACTGAAGGCTCCCATCTTTGGCACGAAAGCGCGGAGCACAGGTTCACAGATCAGAAACCACAACATGTGCCTCACGTTTCTGCTTATTTATCCGCCCAAGGCCGCGGGCCGCTCTCCCCGCTTGGGGAGCCCTTCATGGACAGAAATGAAGTCTGAGTTTCCGCGTTTGCAACAGAGGTGGTTTTAAGACCTCACAAACTCAGCACAGCTCTCCACAATTTGCCATCAGTTCATGGGCCCCATTTGATGCCTGGGAGCAAATGTGAATCTCAGCGCATTCAGTTAATGCTTTGTCAAGTCGACAATTCATGACAGCGAGCGGGCAGCATGCCTCCGCTGAATTCGGCTGAGTGCCCAGTTTTCAGTGTATTTTAGCGTGCTTTGTTTGTGACCTGTGCAGGGTTGGCTGGGCAGCCGGAGAAGCCATGCATTGATTTTTTGACATCAGGCAGACTAATGCGATTCTGCCGTCTACAATGCGCCATTCCTTCGCGAAAGCTGACACAAAATGGGCAACATGCCAAGGGCGGATTGAGCAGAACACCCCATTCGGGTGAAACTGTGAAACATCCCCCGCTTTTTCGCATTGCGGCGGCCTTAGGCCCGCGTCGGCTACAGCTGTGGGACGCTCTTTACGCGATAAATCCCTTGCTGTGCAGAACTTGCTGTGCCAGGAAGGCAAATCTTTCCACCTGGATCAGCGCAATTCCGACGCGGCAGATGGCCTGCTGCTTGGCGATTGTGTGTATTCTACGACCTGTCTCTCGACGCCTTGCAGACCCTGTGCTGAACAAGGCCTGCGCATTGCTTGCCAGTCTTTTGCCAAAAGGGGATTGCTAAGGGATGAGCTAAAACTTTGGCGTGTGTTGACTGTTTGCTCAAGACACCACTCAAGAAGAGGACAACCAAAGAAGCATGCCAATCCCTGTCTGACATTCCACAGGCCGGTGTCCGAAAATGAGGTGCACTGGCAACATGCGCACAAGAGCAGGACAGGCATGAGACATCAATGCCATCAGGTTCACAAGCCCTACAGCCAGACTCCAGACTGAAGCATTCAGCATCTCATAGCATCTCTCTCCTGAAGTGCAGCCCTGCTGCAAGTCTTGGTATGCCCGGCGCTCAGAGGAGCAGTTGCCAGTGTCCAGTTGAGCAGTTGCCGGTCTGCGTAGGTTCAATGGGTACAGCCAGCATGCTGAAAGTATTGAACCGTAACTTCGCGACTGCATGCGCATTCTACGAGAGAGTAGGCTGTCACCCATGGTACTTTGTTGGCACCTGAATGCTCAGGCTCTAAACCACAGACGAGGCTCGTACAGCCGCTCGCTTGCAGATGTCTCCAGCTACTATTTGCTTTAGAAGGCCAACTGGAACGATCATGGATCGTGTGAAATCTAGAGGGTACAATTCGGATCCTATCATGGTGGTGACTGAACGCTTCCGGCTAAAGATATGTATCCAGTTGACAGAGTGATAGATCCTGAGCAGATGGATAATGTGTTGATGTGTTAGATGTGCAAAGGTCTACAATGGAGAGACTTGATGTGGCCAAGACACCCTTTTGCCGCGTAGTTGTAGGGGCGCGCGTTTTAGAGAAAGTGATAGCCGGGACTGTCACCGACCTTGAATGAAGATGAGCAAGTGTTATGATTTCTATCCTATTGAGGGAGTCATGTCGACCCATGGAAATGGAAGTCGGTCGTTGACAGCCACGGCACTTCTGCTTTTGGCTTGGCAACGCGACGGCCGGGTTTCGCCAGATGGCTCATCTGCCTGTTGCTGAAGGCTGGGCGTGGCTGGTGCCTGGACTTGACAAAAACAACGTCCCACAGTTGGCAGTGGGTCAAAACCAATGGGATCCCATTTTGGGGTGGGTGCACCACCCGTTTTAGAACCTATTTCAGTGGGGATTGGGATGTTCACTGGGGGTACGGGCTTTTGACCTATGGCCATTTCATGCGCAAGGGTTGTGTTCCGCGAACGGGACTCAGCACGGTCGGTTCAGGGCGTCCTTGACAAGACCCGAGCCAAGGTTTCATGCGATTCCTGGGCCGCGTTTTGTCTTCGCAGAAGGGAAAGACCCCGCCATGAGTTCGCTGTGTGGCTTCCTTTAAGGGCATCGGTAGGGTTATTCCCACAAAGCCCTGTGATTCCCGAGTGAACAGCAGCAAGTGGTTCACGCTTTGGACTGTTGTCAAGTCATGGATTTCCAGGCGATGATGCTGATGCCCCGCAGATTTATCAGGAAGATTCATGGGCCGTTGACTCAGATAGCCAGAGCATCCAGTTGTCTAGGTTCAGGTGCGCGACTCTCAGACTCTCAGACTCTCAGACTCTCATGTCATGCATTTCAGTTCTGCAGGTCATCATCGACAGTTTCTTCCAGGAGAAGGGGCTGGTCTTCCAGCAATTGGGGTGCGCCCACTCCAAATTTTGAGCCCAAACTTCCCTTCCCCGCATCTGCGTGGCAGCCTGTCTGGCGGCCATGGCCAATGCCTCCAGACTCCCGGAGTTGTGTCTGCTGGATTTCTGTGGGCCAAATCCCATCTCAAGTTTTTGTTGGGTTTGGAAGACTTGGAAGGAGTTACCATCAAAGATTTTTGGTCAAAGACGCTTCTTGCTCAAGTTTTTGGTGAAAGACTTGCACAGTTTCGTACAGCTGCAATTTGCTGTTGCCAGGTCCTTTGATCAGTTTATCGTTTATGAGATGCAGAGAGTGGTTGACGTGCGGGGCCCTGGTCTCGACTTGGCGACACGGTCGTCAGATCAGAGTCACCAAGGCTCAGACGCCCATCGAGTGCAAGCCGCAGGATCAGTACAATCCTGAAGAGAAGGTGGTCACTTGGCTCAAAGAGAGCCCATTGATTTGAACGCCTGGTGGATTAGGAGCTGCCGGTCCAGCTTGAGAGGATCTCTTTCATCCGGCTTTCTGAATCCGGAGCTGATCCCAAATTGTTCAACTTGCCGGGCGCGGTGTAAGATGGCGGCATGTTTACAACTGGTTGGCATGATCTCAGCAGGGCAGTTGGTTTTGTCGTTGCTCCGCTGGCTTCTTTTCTGGGGTTTCTCGGCGGAATTTTCTGCTTCAAGTCTGAACGGGCTGACATCAGATCGCCTAGGCTCGAGCTCATCCCCCTATTTGCCGGCGAGCATACTTTGCAAGAGAAACGGCTCATCACCTCCCCCCGGCGGAAAACTCCACCCTCCGAATTGATGTTAGGACATGTTGAGAAGCAGGTTGCAAATGAGCCATGTTGTCAAAGGCTCAAATGCCTTTTACTGCCAGCCGGCACAAACATCTCAAGGGCTAAGTTTTCTGGAGCTTCTGCTGGTGCTCCTGACAGGCGCCTGCTGAGAAGTTGTTCGCCGTTTTAGGCGGTTATCGCGCCAGAACCGCCTTCGTTCTCGCGGAAGTGGGGGTGACCACCCCCTATGGCTGCCCAGTAGGATTAAGTAGGTCCTGACAACAACTCGGCATGATCGGCCTCGTTTGCTTCCTTGGGTTGTAGTGAATCACTGAAAGCGCCGTAAATTCATCCGTAGGGAGTCGCTGGAACACTGGCTGCTTGTGTTGTGGCTGGTTTTCGAAGGAATTTTATGGCAATCGGAAGGGTTCAATGGTAGATGCCAGAGAATGATTGGATGAAGCCGCGCCGCTGAACTTTACAGCAGGCAACCCGTCAGATTTGGCCTCGAAGGCCCTGACCTCTACGGAGCAAAAACAGCTACCAGCCATCCCCTGAAAACCTCAAGCGTCCTGACAAGCTCAAGCGTGCGGAAAGGACCCTTTCACTTCGAAAAATGTGTGTGCCTGTGGAATGTTTGCCTTAGAATGCCCAGCCCTGCAGTTGCTGCAGTATGCTGCAGTGCAGTCCTTATTTGGCTGTGTTTCGCCAGTGGTTTCGCGGTGGGTTCAACGACCTTCTATGGCACGGGAAACAGTCAGTGTGTTTCAGCCGGCAATGCCATGCATTGGCCACTGATTGAAGATTTGCCAAACGTGTCCGGATGTGAGGCGCACACAATATATCAAAAACATATATGTATATATATATATACATTCTTCCAGCCCCCCTCTTGCAGAAGCTTCTGATACCAGTGATCCGCGTGCCAGCTGAGGACAGCAAAAAGGCAGAGGGCCAAGCATGACGACGCGAGCCGCCAGCGAGTGGGAAGGGTCTGGTTTTCCGGGGCTAAGGGCAGACACGTGCCATCAGTCAGGGAAATCAACTAGCAGGGGGGAATCAGGGATACGGGAGGATTGCCGCTAAATGCACCTTGACTAAGTTTGATATGGGAAATAGCGCCAAGTTGGAATCCCCCCATATCCCCGCTTCCGTATTCCCGCTTGTTCGTTTGTCCAGAGCCACGTCTTTTTCGCAGAAAACAAATGCGAAGGTCTACGTGTGGAAGTTTGGACAGCTCCACTTCAATAAGTCCCAGCCTCAGTCGCCAGCTTCCAAAGATGTCACATTGGACGTCAAACCTGACGAGGGTAGTGGATGGTCAACTATAAAATTGGTGAGGCCTGTTTGGCATGATTTCGGACCGACTGCTCTTTGGGTGTTTCTAAATATGGTGGACCCCTTGTTGGCTGGTAGTTAAAGGGATTTCAAAATGAAACCAGCAATTTTTGGGTGACCCTATCTTGAGGAACACCCATTTCGCTAACAGGCATGCTGGCGCAGGCCGACAGTCGATGAGACCGACGGTACGGCGCGGCAGCTTACTCCGCGAGAGGTGCGCGCTTCAGATTCGTGTTTGCTTTGGAGGCTGAGGCCCACGGAGGCTTCAGGGTATGCAACACCCCGAGTTGTCAGGCTTCTTCGCGCATGGGAAACTGAACATCTGTTCCTGTTCAGCCAAATTTCCAAACTGGGCGGCGCACATAAGGCACAGTGTTCTGCTTGCTGCTGTTTGCATGCTAGGCTCGCACTTAGATTCACAATGAATGGCTCAGAAGTTGGCGAACTTTTCTTGCATGGAGTTGCAAGTTTCAAAAGGAGCATAGGACCATAGGCCGCCCTGGCTGAAAGGTAGCACAAGCAGGTCAGGTTCCAAGAGCTATCCCCAAGAGCTCGGCGTCATTCGGCGTCTAGGTGAAGATTGCCAGCCTTGAGTTGCGCATCCATCCCTCATATGGATTCATGTGGCTCAAAATTAAACGATCGGAGGGGGATAGCAACCGCAGGTTTTGGGCACCCATGTTTAACCACTTACCGATCGGGCAGCCCATTTTGGAGTTCCGTTTTTTTTTTTTTTAACATCCATGGCTCACATCCAGTTCCTGCAGGCCCGCCTGCGGAACTTGTCCTATGCTGCACCGGTCTTTGTGGACATCATCCGGCAGGTGTACCAAGAGAACGCGGCCTGGAGCTTGGCGAAGAGGGCTTTTTTGACTAGTCCCGCACCCTCAAGGTCTCTGAAGCCACAAGTTGCTCATGCGGGTATGGGTCAAAATTGCACCAACAGGGGACCACACACGTTTTAGTCCTTGGTTCCATGTACCAGGGTTCCATTTTGGGCACCTATTTTTGACCCACAGCCATCTTGTAATTTTGTCATGCTGGAAACGTGAAAGATCAAAGCAGCTGATGGAAGGCTGATAAATACTGTTGGGATTTACAGGTCCGTGAATGGCGCGTGATTGTTTGTGTCTGAAGGAGTCTTGCCTATTCTCAGTGAGCAAGATGCGGTGTACCAACGAGCCAATGTGCAGCGTTTAGGTTGGCAAATTATTCCCACTGCTTCTGTGCTGCGTGATGCGTGACAGAAAGAAACATGGGATACGCCCCAAAACTGCCATTCGCCGATCAGATTCAATTCCCGAATGGAGTTAGGACTGCAGCGAAGTACAGAGATCATGAACCTATCAGTGTGCGTAGAAAACCCATGACTGAACCAATGCAACATGAAGGCAAGAGGGAAGGACCTTCACCGAGGATGGCGAAAGGACCTTGACGCAGGAGGACAAGTACTCCAAGGTATTCCTCATGAGGATGCCCATCATGGTCAGGAGAGGGGATGCCAGGTCAGTCAGCGAGACTATCGCAGGTGGCAGAAGCAAGCCGAAGCAAGCTGCGCACTTGTGCACCTGCTCACTGCTGGATTCGTCCACTCTGCAAAGGGCTGGCTGGAGTCTGTTCACTGCCTGTTCTTGAGCTTGCAGATCCGCATGAAGTGTTTGAGCATGAGCAGACTCGACCAAGGGCGAGCGCAAGCCAATACTTTCGCGGCTAAAGAGGTTCTCACACCAACACAGGGGTCTTCCAAATGCCCTCTCCGTTTTGGCTTCAGCCGTGTCGCGTTTTGTTTTCTTCACTTTGCCCATGGCAGGACTGAGTACTGCTGGCTCAAAAACGCCAACGACCGTGCCTTGCTTGCAACAAGGGCTTAGTTGGCAAGATGCTGATCACATGTAACCTGACAATATTCAATAGACATCATGTTTTTACTGAGGGAACACAAGATAGCCTGAAATAGCTCTTGGATCACATGTGCCCCGACTTTTTTCCGTATCACCGGCACTCCTTTAAGCCCGCTTCGTTTGGCTTCCATGGGCCAATGGGTGTGCTTTGACTATTGTCAGTTGGCCTGCGGGAGGCCTCTTGTGAGAGACTCTGGGCGGGGTTAAAATGAAGCTAATGGCCATATTTTTGTTTTTTCGAGTCGTTCTCATCGGCTTGATTCAATTGCTGATTTGCTGGCAATCTCAATGGCTGGTTGAACGGTTCTGTCATTTCATCATCTTTATGTTGAGGTCAGGATTTGAGGATGACTCAGAGCTAGTCCTGTCTTATGGATCGCGGCAGAACATTTTGTGCGTGCAAGGATGGAGTTCTCGTGCACCTGCAGCGCCGGGTTGAAAGTGGTGAAAGTGCAACACTTCTTCGGCACAATGCTAATGGGAGACAGGTGTTGAATCCGACTTCAACTCTTTTGTGTCTCGGGTGGTGTGTCAGGGTTGGACACCTGGGCATCACCTGAGTATGGCTATCCAAGGGGCACAGCCTGGCTGGCCCTTGTTCCGCCGGGTGTATCATCCCGGAAAGCCGCTAATGTCGGGTGCGAGGCCATCAGTTGATTTGGAGCAAATCGCACTGAGCAGATATTTGGCATACCGGCCGGTTGGATGTGTGCAGAGGCTGCATTGCCAATTGGTTCCTGAATGCCAGGGTTCCACAATGAATCACTTAGTTGGTGGCTCCGTGCCTGCTTGACGCTCATTCCCCTTGACCGTCCAAAACGCCAAGGCGTTTTGACAGAATTTGGAGAGTGCGGGAGCCTTAGCATCAGGTGCATCTGCACACTGCGAGCTGTGGTGTGCCTTTCAAACGGACTCGCGACAATTAATTTTGAAACGTCTCAGCTTTCGCTGAAATGTAAATCGATGTATTTGCACAAGTAGTGTTCAAGCTTACCTTAGATAAAGCCACATCACCCATGCTGAAGATCCCTTGGATTTTATATTTCAACGTTGCGAGTTATAGTAATTTGCCAGCATACGCATGAACAATAAAATCATTCTAGATCAATCAAACAAATAATTCGGGATCAAAACAAATTATTCCAGACCATGTGAAGGAGAAGGCGGTTCGCAATTTAGTATCCGGTGCACCGTGGAGCAAACGGCGGTTAGTAAGTCAGCATACGGTGGTTAGTAAGTTAGCAAGTAGCAAGTTAGCAAATTAGCAAGTTAGCAAGTTTCCAAGTTAACTCAGCAAGTTAGCCAGTTAGCAAGTTAGTAGGTTAGCAAGTTAGCAGTTGCTCCAGTTAGTAAGTTAACAAGGTAGACTGGGGGGAGGACCAAGTTAGTGTGGAGGAAAGGGCAGTTGGCGCGGTAGCAGTGCTATTTCTACTACTACTGCTGCTACTACTACTACCACCACCACCACCACTACTACTACTACTACTACTACTACTACTACTACTACTACTACTAGTGCAATAATACTAGTACTACCACTACCACTACCACTACCTCGTACTACTACTACTACTACTACTACTACTACTACTACTACTTCTACTAGTACTACTACTACTACTACTACTACTACTACTACTACTACTACTACTACTACTACTACATCTTTTGCAGCTACTACTACCCGTTTAATTTTTTGTTGATCTTGAATTAATTTGTTATTGATCCCTCAGCCTAGTTTGCCGGCGTAGGTGCATGGCTTGGGAACAAGCCGTTCTCGGCTTGCAGAGGGCACACATACATCGCCAGTTCGCCGTACGCAAGGCCCCAGTCAGGCAGGTTTTCAGATGACCAACTGGCGGTACTACCGTACTCTGGGTCTATATGCTTCATTTGGGGTTGAGACGGCCACACCCCGTGTTTTCGTTGTCTTTCCACACACGCATGGCGCGACGAAACTACAAATGAAGCATTGGTCCGTTGCTCAGATTTGGAATTTGACCCTGTGCCATCAAGAGCTGAAATAAGATAGTTGTTGGCAGGAGCACTGCCCCCAGAAACACCCCACAAAGTGTGCTTGCGCTTTATTTGGCATGATTGCTATTCTTTGAGAGTAGGCAGCACCAGGTGGCTTTTTTTTACCCTGTCGCCAGTTCTCAGTTTGGTGTTCGGAGCTGGTGTATGGTTGAAGGATACCGGCAGAGATATGATCATGTCACCGTGTGGCCGTGGCCGTGTTTGGTTCCTCCTTCAGTTTGGTTAGGGCATAAAGGTTGGACACGTTCTGCCTGGCGAACTCAGCACAAATCATCAAGTGAAGAGGGGCCAACCTGCGTGACCAAGGTCCTCTTGACCAGGGCGGCTACTTTGTCATCAACGGTACCCGTCCCAGAGTGACCAACAGTTCCTTGATAGGAGTTGCTGCTTGAGAGTGGGAGCATACCCTTCACAAGCGATGCCAGTGCCAAGTTGCACTTATGCCAGACTCTGGGTTTGTCTCCCAACTAATTATGGGAATCCGCAGAATGGATGGTCTCCTTTTAGCTTCCCTTAGTGCACCCCCCAAAGGGTACCGTCAAAACTGCACGCCAAAACTGCACGGCGCATGCGGCTCAGGCTCAGAGAAGGTGCTGATTGCCCTGGAGCGGATGGCAAATAACTTTGCCCGGGGCCGAGTTTCGAAGAACTTGTACTTGGCTGCATGCGAAGTGGGGTTGTTTACTCCTTGATCTCGCTTGCCTGCCAAATGATCATGGAGCCAAATGATTGTGTCCGTGGCATTGAGCACACTCGCGCGGGTACCCTCAAAGGTGAACAGGTTGTCAATTTGGCCACCCTGGAAAAGCTTGATTAAGTCTCTTCACTCCTGCAAGGTGCACACTTGTCGCTGCTCGTGATGGAAAGGTGTGATGCGGTGACAAAAGAACATGCGAACTTTCCACTGTTTACTTGGTACGATTCCAGCTACTGGTCTGAGTGAAGTCGTCCTGAGGGGCTGTGATCCAGATCAGAACTTGTTTGATTCAGGTTCAAACCTGCCTGATGGATCTGCTTATTGTAAGATCATTCTGATGACGAGCTCGTGCAAAAAACGCACCTCGATTTCCCGCATGGAGTTTGTGTGATTCAGGTCTATGCCTTTGCCAAGAAGCAACCTTCCAAATATGCAGCGACCTCGGACGTATGGCGCCGCCATGCTTGACTTTGAAGGCTGAAGGCTCTCGCAGGTGCATTGCACGCTGCACACTACTGCAATCAACTCAGCTGGGCAGCAGTACTGTTCCCCCTATGAACATGGAACCTGACGTTCGGTTTTTGGGCCCAGTCCCTTTGAAAGGAAATGGGTCCAAACCAGAGGAAATGGGTCCAAACCAGGACCGATTCCCCAGACGTCGAAGGGTTCCGGCTGTGAAAAAGGTGGGACTGTCCGCTTAAGGCCTGGGTCTGCGAGATCCGGTCATCGCTTTTCGAGGGCTCGGCGGCGACCTCGATGGCAGATTTTCGATTGAGGACCTGAAGGAATTTCGGACCGAAAAGGGTCGAATTCGACGGTGGTTCCCAGTTATCCCCTGGTTCTTAGCTTTTTCGTGGTTCGTGGAAATTTCCGTTTAGCAAACGAAAAGTGGCCTAGATTCGATGGTTTGCTGTTGAAACCATCAGATGGGCAATCCTGGGAGTTGCTTGTCATGGGTCGTTCAAGTTGACGGCTGAGTGTTCCAGCCCTTGTCCTCTAGATGGAACGATCCGTGAAAGGACGTGTAGCGCCTGTGAATCGTTGAGACTGCGTCCAAGAACCAGAGTTTGATTGATTGAATTGGGCAGAGGGATAGGATCCAAGACCAAGCTAGTTGCGGGGGGGGGGGTCTGAAGTCGGTCCCTACATGCTGAAGTCCAGAGATTCTGAATAGAATTTATGGGTAATTGCTCTGATTCTGCATCATAGCTGGGAGGTCAATAGAATGCTGTGTACGTTCGTGTCATTTTCTTTAAAAGAAACAAAACAATTGCAAGTAAGACATTTTAGATGCGTGTGCCTCTGAAAATTCGGTGAATAATTCAAGCTGAACAAGTAATGAAGCCAAGATCATGTTGTCATGGCGACACTTTTCGTTGAGCAGGTTTAGGGCACAAATCACTGCCATGTCAAACAAGCCTAACTCGGGCTCACGGGTTGCTGAGGCCGGGAACTCTGGCTTTGCCGTGAAGCTGCTCACAAACATGGGCCTTCCTGGCATGTGTTTTTGGGGCAAAGGGAGAGGGCCTTGGATCTTGTAAGCTGAGACATTGGTTCGCCATCCGTGGACAAGTGCGGCACTTTTGGGATGGTGACCACCAAGTTGCACCTCACAAACTGAGCGGAGGATTTGCATCGGATGCTGCTGGCAGGATCCAAGTCCTATTGTCGAGGGCAGCTGGTTTGCACTTGCACGGTGCTCGGATGGGGGCAAATGGAAGTTGCAAGGATCGTAGCGATTTGAGTCACCGGTTGAGAGAACTTGGGAATTGAGTCCAACGCTAGTAGCGTGCCTCTGGTTGCCTTTCGATCCATGTTCAGTGAACTGAGAGCTCTGACAGATGCAGATTGTCTCTGATCAGATGCTTGACGAGAGGATTTCTTCTCGCCCGCACATTTTCCGGGCAGCCAAGAAAAGCCACCCAAAAAAGGGGGAGAAGCAACCAGTACGCGTCGTTTGCTTGTTTTGTTTATTGGTTCTAGATTGTTTTTCTTCAGGGAGCGGATCGATCTGAGGTCCCTACATCCGGACGGAGATTCCCTTGGTCATCATGTTTCGGGCCTTGGGCATCGTGGCCGATAGGGACATCTTGGAGCGCATCGTGCCCTGCCGGCGGAAGTTTCGAATCCGATCCAATGGGTCCAATGGGTCCAATGGGTCCAATGGGTCCAATGGGTCCAATGGCCGGGAACTTGCGACGAGTTGACAGTGCTTGTTGGAGAAAGGAGCTCAGAGGCTAGCACCTAGAATTTAAAGCTTCTACGCTTGCCTCAGGATTCAAAATATGTCTTTCCACGTGGTTTGCACTGTTTGATCACCGAAACACTGCTTGAAGTGTCTGTTTTGGCTGACCCCCAAAATAGATATTGTATGTATATGTTATCTATTTCAATGTTCAGTTCACCGAACAGAGTGTGGTGCCAGGTTTGACATGAGCGACTTCGCCATGCTCAATGCGTGCCGCCTGTCCATCGAGGACTCGATGTGTGCTTCAGGGCCACAAGACAAGTATCCATGGAGCCGATTGCGGCTGCCACCTTGGATAATCTATGTGTTTGCTGCATGGACCTGAATTTCAAGTTAGAACTGCTTCACATAGGCATGCTTGCAGAACGGGGTGGGTGCGGGGCCCACTTGTGTGAGGTCCCCGCAGGTCTCCCATTGGGGGACACTGGTTCACACTGATTCCTACATAATATGTTGTATGTATTGCACATACATATATTATTTATTTTATGATATATGGGTGCGTGTATGATGATTCTTCCTTGTCCGTTTGTTCTTCGTCAACAATGTAATATTCGGGCGTTGGCACTTGTTTGTGCACGCGAGGTCGCGCCTCTGGCTTTTTCCCTGGCATTTGATTGCTTGCGGGTGCAACCGGCGTATGCCTCATGCAGTAACAGTATAGCCAGGACTTGTTTATATGTCATTGTGTTTTCTGGAGGTGCTAGCTGGGATGCTGTTGAGCTTTAGTTTGAGCGGGACGTGGGAGAATGATGCACTGATTGCTGGCAACCAAGACAATGCCACCCGATCATTACAGCATGCAGCTATCAAGATCTACCAAGAGAATCCCGAGATTTCTACCAGCCATCCCCTGGTCTTTACAAGGAACCCCTGGGGACCGCTAGCCTTTCCACCGCAAAGCATTGCATTCGCAGGATGCCGCACCGATCTCCACACAGGAGATGGCTACGCACTCAGAACACTTGGGACAGGGTGGCTTTTTCTCCCCAACCCCCCCAAACCCCCAAATCCCCCACCCCCCAAACCCAGCTTTAACAGGGCCTTTTGGAAGCCTCCCAAAGCCGCATTTCTGCACTTCACCTCTGCGTGAGTGCCCAAGGGTGCACAGGCAGCCGCTTTTGCGGCCGCGTGCAAGCACGCCGCGCGTCCAGGCGTTGGACTACATCGCAAAGCACGGCACTCAGCCTTGAGACCAGTGACCCATGCGAGTGAAGCAACGTGGCTGCGTCAAGATTTGATGTTGCTCTCCAATTGTCTGTCCAAGTTTTGCGGCCCCAACGCAAATGGCCTCTGTGATTTCTATCGGCCACCAAGATGGGAACCTCCTGAATCTTAGCTGGATCTCTTAGATACTTGAGAGAAATGGCCTTGCTTTGGAGGAACTTCAATGTTAGGTCCAAAAGCGACCACAAATTCTTCGTCCGCCCCACGACAGGCGTGGCCCAACCATGGGCGCCACCAAAGATGTGCGTGTCCAGCCGCGTGCTGAGAGGGCTGATTTCCACTCGCAGTTCTTGCGCACACCCTGCTTAAAAGCCGGGGTTGGACCTCTTTCGGGAGATCAACCACCCCTGCGCTTAAGTCCATCTGACGCAACAAACAAGGGAAAGCCAACATGAGATCAACCATGCAGACGTCCAGATCATGTTGAAAAAAATGTCATACTGACTGAGTTTCAGAGCAGTGAATGCCACAGTTGAGCAACAGGTATGCGCGGGAGCTACTCCAAAAGGAGCTGTTGCCGCACATTGGCAGGACCGGTGCATGAGCGGTGCGTTTGGCGTTTCTGGATTCTGTCAGGACGCGCAACATCGAGGGCCGCAAGTCCTACTTTATCGGTTACATGACGAACCGACTTTTGCTCGGCCAGAAGCCCAGCGACTGGACGCCTTTGACCTTTATTCGTAGGGCGAGGCTGCCAAAGAGTCGGGAATCAGGGAAACACCAGTTGGAGGCCAGGATTTCCATAGCCCATGCAGGCCTTTGCGGGGAAAATTGCATCCACGCCAGGATCGGCAGCATGTTCCGGGATTTCTTGGGCTGTAAAAAAAGCTCCCCGCCAAACTCTTATCCTTCGCAAACCTTCAGGAACGATGGAGGCGAACAAAAAGAAAGAAAGACGATACGTATGTTAGGAACTGGAGCTGGAGCTACAGAAGCGTACTTGGCGTGCTATACTTGTACTGCAAAGATGCGATTTCCAAGCTGGAGCTGCGGAACTGTACTTCGGGTACTTCGCTTGTGCTACAATGCGGAGAGCTGCGGAAGCGTACCTCGCGTGCTACTCTTGTACTACAAAATTGCGATTTCGAGCTGGAGCTGTGGAAGTTTACTTCACGTCGTACCCTCGCGCTGCAAAGTTGCGACTTCTGGGCTGGAGCTGCCAAAGTGTCTACAGACTTGTACTGAAACTAGCAGCATGCGTAGAATCCCACGAAACCTCTAGGAACAACCGAGTCGACAATTAAACGTGGATACAATTCACTCATATAGATAAATAGCTTGACCTGCTGCTTGAAAGAAGTGGCTTCTTCCTGCCCCATGAACGGCAACAACCAATCACGCCAAGCCCTCTTGAAAGCCCGGGAACATCGGCAAGTTCCCGCGATTGTCTCCGCGAGCCGAAGGCTTCTTGGGCCGCAACCCCGAAGATGATCGGGACCACTTTGGCAAGAAGCGGCGACTCGGACAAATTCAGGTCGGTAGTTGCTTTTGCAAAAAGTCCTTTGGGGGGAGCTATTTGCCATGATTTGCCCCCAAACTCCAGGATCCACTCTATAATATGATAGTATGGCACTGCCCTGTATATCGACCATGGGTTTATGAATCATGGGTCAGCATGGTTCTCGTGGAAGGAATCTCGGGCTTGAACGCGCTAATATGGGGGTAGGCGGATGAAGTTGCCGTTTTGCAAGGACATGAGGTTTGGGCAAAATAGCCAGGAGTCTACGGTCAATGTGGGAGGGATATGGCGGGACTCTCTAAATTGTGCAAACCAACCGGAGGACTTTCCCATGTGCACTACAGGAACGGAGGCATACTTTGACGGTGAGCGCATGGGAAAACGCAACCTGAACCTCGGATGTCACCACTGAGGATTTCTATTGTCTATCTTTGAGGCCCCAGTTGCTTTGACACTTTGATTCTGACCGGTTGTCCTGAGATGGCTTGTGGCATTCTGGGCCCAGCGAGTCAGAAGCAAGCAACTCGGGAGCCGGGGTCCGGCTGAAAGCCGTGGTGGACAGTCCAGGAGCACTTGTGCCTGGCCTTGTTCATACCCATTTCCCTGCTTCCAACCCACTGCACAATACCGAAGAGGCGAGTC
Source organism: Effrenium voratum (assembly GCA_963377175.1). Classification (NCBI taxonomy): domain Eukaryota; class Dinophyceae; order Suessiales; family Symbiodiniaceae; genus Effrenium; species Effrenium voratum. The sequence continues at coordinate 657,419 of CAUJNA010003216.1, forward strand.
AACATGTGTCAACAGGGTCTGTACAAACACCCCTGGAGAGAGGCACTGACCCACTGAGACTAGGCATGGAAGGGTTTTGCATGACCAACGATATTGGGTGATATGGGAGTGCCCAGTGAAGCAGTTTTTGTTTTGCTCGCTGAAAATGTTCTGCCAGCAATAAAATCCTTGTGTTGGATATTCGGTTCTGGTTTGGTACGTGAAATGCTCAGCCCCTCGGATCCAATGAGCTCAGGATTGACTTGGCAGGCGCGCTGGCGGCTGCCTCAGGGTAAAAGTCTTGGGGTCAGGACGGCGCTTTTCCAGATTCGACATGTTGTCTCCTCAGGCCTCAGAAAAGTATGCCACAGTTTATGAAATGACTAATATGAGACTCAGCAGAACAGAGATTTTACTGCTTCTGTGTTCCCCGGATGTGGGCCAAGGGACCCCTCATGACGCAACACATTTCTGGATGCATTGAGAACTTGGGCCGCTGGTGGGCGAGTTCTTCAGGGGGCGACGTTGAGAGGGTCAGCCACATGCGCGGCCAAACAGGTTCTTGACGCGGCGAGGAGTCATCCATTCCCTGGTTGAGCTCAAGCTTGTCTGAGGTGTCTGCTTCCTTCACCGGGCTCTGGCGAAAGAGCATCAAGGCCTTCCTGTGGTGCAAGGGGAAGTCCCAGTTAGGTTTGTTTGTGTAGCCTGCCTTGGAAAATGCGTGGTCCCATATGCCAAACCAATCCCCCCAACCAGATGGAAAGCAGAGCACCCTGGTTCCAACCATACGCATGCGTGCGGCTGTGAGAGGACGGCCTGTTTTTTTTTTTTCATGGGTGTTGGCCTTGATTGCAGGTGTTCGACTCAGGGACATTCTCAGGTAGACCTGAGCATTGAACCCTGCTGTTGCGGCCTAGATGAAGACCATGGCTAAGGGTTGCCACATCCCGAGATGAAGACCATGGCTCAAGGATCAAAATGGATCAGATGTGTATTCCAACCGCATCCTTTGAGAGGTCCCACATTCTACCGGTTTCGTGCCCGAGAAATCAGATCATCAGGGTCCATTGGAGATGCTTGCAGTCACAAGGGTGTGTCTTTGTTTTCAGGGTTACGTCTTTGAATTTTGTTTGAAGTGACAAGAAAAACTTCATGGTCGTTGGGAAGCATTTTACATGATTGATTATTGTGGTTTAGTGGGAAATCCCCACTTGACTGCTAAACCTTAAATTTTTGCTCCCCTTCCAACCAAGAAAAGGCGACCACGCTTTGCATTGGTCCCACTTAGCGAGAGACACGCCCGAAAGGAGGGATGCGAGCTGCAGGATCTTAGAAAGCTCTTGCAGCGACAGCTCGACAAGGGCAAGATCCCAGATATCGTGGAGTGCGTGAAGCAGGCACCGTCTCATTCAGGAAATTGTAGGGATCAGCCGAATATCCTCAGTTGAGAAACAATCAAAGCCCGGGAAGATTAAGGTTAATATTTGATAATCCCAACCAGAAATGGGTGCAGCCGCCTGAGACATTCTTTACATGGTTCTGGGTAGGCCATGTTAATACTACGTGTTGATTCTGTCTCAGTTGTCTTTGTGAAGTTCTGCTGTCCTTGTTCAGTCATGGTCTCAGATAGTGCCTTTCTTTCTGGGGTCACACAAGCACCTCCCGCATGAATCTGAGAGTCGCAGCCTCCAGCAGCCTCCAGCAGCTCCGGCTCGGCCAGGCATCCTGCCTGAGCCAAGGCATGAAGTATCAGTTCGCCACCGGCAACTGGGGTCAGGACCGACATGCGAGGAACCGCATGCGAGGGACCGCGCGCATGAGCGAAATGAAATTGGTGCCCTCAGTGAACCAGGACAAAGCGGGGAAGCCAGCGGGTCTCTCAGCTGCTTGGAAAATGGGGCGTCCGCAGCCTGGCCGTAAGGTCCTACTGCCTGCTTAGGGGTGAGGCCCTACATAACACTCAAAAACCAATAGGACACGTCATTGTAATGTCTCCATAGGCGAGGGTCTAGCTGCAACATTGGCAAGCTGGCTGGTCTTCAGAGGGAGTGAACCCAGCAATCACGCCACTGGTTCCCTCAGCGCATGGTCAAAACCATTCCTGAATTCGAGCAAACGTTCCCCGCCGAGAACAAGCAAGAGGGTGGCCTCACAAAACAGTTGGTATCCTTTTCCCTTCAGCAGCAACAAGTCCGCATTTGTTCCGTACGCCTCTCGCTAGTTGATGTGTGAAGGTAGCAGTTAGAGACCCGGGATTTATGTCCACCAACCATTTGTTGAGGCGATTCCCAACGCACCACTAGTTAGTTGGTTGCCGTTCCAGCGGCCCCTTCCGGCCCCATGGAACCTTCTGAACAAGAACCGCCCATCCACTCTGGCTCAGGTGCGCACAGGCATCTCTCAGGGTCTGAACCGCCTGACCTTCATGGCCACACTCTCCCACCTGAGGCGAGCGCTCTCGGCGCGCTCGGCGCGCTTCGATCCGCCTCGCGTAGCGCTTCGGCGTGCCGAGGGAACATCCATCTCCGTTGCGATGGGAAGTTATCTCCGACTCACCCATCAAGCCTTGACTGCTATTGGGTTGGATCTTTAGACTTTAACTTTTTGGGAAATGATGGTGTTTCCCCCCTAAACCCCCAAAAAGCTGTCCACTTTTTGCACGGGGGTCAACAGCAACCAAGAAGCTGTGAGGAGGAAAGGGTGCTGACCTGTTTGGGTCGCATCTTTGCTTGCAGAGCACCAGGGTGGGGCCAGCAGGACATGCTTAGATTGTTGAAACCTTGTTCAAGCATCCTCATGCAGGTATTCTTCTACAAGAAACCAAGGTCTTCGTGCTTAACCAAGTTTTGCCTAGCCCGGAGGTGGGGGTAACCATGGTAAGCCTCTAATTCCATGTTTGTTTCCGCTAGTTTAGTCGAATGGAACTTGGGGATCCCCTGGTCCTTCATTTGGGCGGGGCCAGAGTGTGGATCCTGGCCAACATTCCTCTAGGGGTACCTTCCCCATTCTTTCCAGGGATCCTTCATCTAGAAAACCTCCAAAACTCCAGGGAAAACGGCTGGTTTTTGGGAAGAACGATGGTTGAAAAGAATGGGGAATGAACCCCTAGAATTACACCAAGGTATTTGGATGGAGTTCCAAGTTGTTGCACATACCCATAGTTGCACATACCCATAATGCCGTCGAAAATGGTGGGTAGACATGAATCTCCATATTCATGACACTCCACCAAAGGGTTCCCCAATAGAATTCATCTCCAACGGGGAAGATAAACATCGGCTTTCACTTCCCTTTCAACCCCGCAAAGGGAGCCATACTGCCCATGGATGTGTCTTCCAGGCGGATGATTACGCCCCTGTCTCGCTCCGGCAAGTTGGTGAAGCCAAGGCCGGGGCAAGGACCATCGGTTCAGCGCTCTGAATCGATTTGTGTTGGATCAAACGGTACAATTCCATGTTGCCATGTCTCCGGGGTTTCCATTGAGGGGAAGCCACTTTTTTTTGCCTTCAACCGCAAACCAGCAGCGAGTCATGCCACTTGCCAGCAGCTCTCAAGATTACGCTTCACACTCTTGGTGACCAACTCACTACCCAAGGCACGCGCAGCTGTCAAGGGCGCACCCTGCACCGCTGGTGACCAACAAATCAAGCAGGGCATGCGAAGCTTTTCTCTTGTGATTTTGAGAAGACCACGTTCGCTCGTTGCAGTTTCCTTTTTCAATTTCCAGATTGTATTCGCTCCAACTGCAACGGTGCACTGTTTGGGCGGGCAACGCAATTGCCAAGTTTTTTTTGTTTGCATCGGGCCTGTTGAGTGACATGCTTGGCCTTTCTGGTGTGCAAAGTGTCCATATTCTTACTTCCTGAGTTCATGAACTTTGAACTTTTTGGTAAGACCATTTTAGTGGTAAATATAAAGTTTGGACTTTTGTTGGGCCATCCACTCAGCCAGTGAGTAGGACGGCTTGCGGTGCTGCTACATTGATCATCGATGTGGCTGCCGGAATTGTTCTGGCGGTTTGAAGGTGTGGATTTGTTCCCACCATACTGCCTTGTACTCCCGGTGCTGCTGTCAGTTGTTCGGGCTGTTGAGATCATCATGGATCATGATTGTTTGATTGTATGCCATGTGTTGGACCTGATGGCAGGGTTGAGACTAGATGTGGCCCGCCAACATGGTGCGCATGTTTGGTAGGTAGCATATTATTCTTTTGCACTTGGCTTGCTTGTTTCACGCGTTGTCTTTCGATTCCCAAGGGTCACAGTTTATCAGGTGCAGAAGATATCCTTGGGTCACAGTTTACCAGGTGCGGAAGATAGCCCCCACTCACCTTGCATACGAACCAAGACACATTCTAGCCGGAAAACAACAAATATCCCTTCCCGAACTTCGCAATTCCATAAAATTAGTTTTGACATTGATCTATGGGTCCCCAACTTCAAAGGCGTCCATTGTAGCCGCCTAACGACTGAGGCAGCTCCACAACACCCACTGGGGCCTTGTGTGTCCTGCAGAGACGCCGGAAGGGCAGGCGAGGTGGTGTTTCCTGGGGGAGATCCAGTGGTCCCTAAATATTCTCCGTTTGGCGGGTTGGACCGTCATTGCTTGGGCATTGAGTTCTTCAGACGTAAAACACTTCAAAGGGGAGGCAGTGGGAACGTGATCCAATTCCCTTAGGCATCTGAAATCTCCTGAAACACCTGAAACACCTTGCAAACAAGTCCGGAAGTTCGGAGATTTCGCAAATCGGAGGAAGTCTTGGAATGGTTTTTGGGCAGACAGCGAGAGAGGTGATGTAAGTTGTAAGGCAGGCAGGCTTTTTCCAGAAGGCCAACCTTCCAGCCTTCTGAAACGCGGTCACCGCCATACAGCAGCGGCTTTGCCTTCAAATGTCCAGTGGAAGATACCTCCTTCACGCAATCATTGGCTAGAATGTGTTTTACTCAGTATGTGCTAAAGCATTCCCGCCAACAGTTGCAGTTGTTGCCGTTGATGTGACTGCTAAGTTTGTTTTTTCCGCATGTGAACCTTTACCTTCCCAGCGATTTCGTGAGTTTCAGCAAGGAGGTTCGCCAATTGTGGAAGCTGCATGGCCATGCAAAGCATACATCACAGGGCGCAAAGCTCCGAATAGCAGGACGACAAGGGACCGCCCCCCAACATAACAGGGTCCCTTTGTGGGTATGTACCAAAAAACCAATCCATCAATTGAGCATGGCCTTGAATCTACTTTACTGGGCGACGCATGGCGACGCTAGCCCTGGCCCAAGTTTCCTCCCAGAAATCACGTGCCTGCCTGCCTGGCAGTCTATCCGCCTGCCTGTTACACTATTAGTTTGTTTGTGTGTGTGTGTTTTCCTGCCTGCCTGTTTGTCCGTCCGTTGTGCTGAAAGTCACAAAGGTGCCCTGCAGTTTGCTCCTCCGCCTCATCAACAGTTGGGAGAGTTGTGCAAAAGCAGTACTTGAAGAGCGCCCTCGAGTTTACGGCTGACTTGCGTCTTGAGCAAAGCACACTTGCCAGAGGCTTCCTCTTTTAGACCATGTGTTTTGTTGTAATCTGCCGATGGCCATGCGGGGGAGCAGCGCCAGGCAGTGGGGCTTGTGAAGAACATCTCTTTAATGCCACGGGCTCGGTGCAATGCTTGCTCTCAGGTGTGAAGTGGTGCCTCAACTCAAGTTTTTTGCCTTCTCTGTGTGTGTGTGTAGGTTTCAGGTTTCCTTCATTTCCCAGAGACAAGTCTGGGCAAGTGAACAAATTTGCCCCAAGCCCACGAAGAAATGTCGATTTTTGTTAGGCCCTCGCCCGTTGCTTTGTGTCGCTGAGGGGGATGAAGCTTTGAACATAGCAAGCTCGTTTGCTGCACGTGTCATGTGCTTTGCTGCACCGGGCGCTGGATGCTTCGCCCACCAGCAGACCCCGTCCACATACCACCGAATTGTATGTGGGGTTCTGTAGGGACCGGACAGTTTCGGTTGTCCCCTGATGCACAGCACAGTCATATCCTTGGAGAAGTTGTCGTTTCAAAGACGTGTCAGGCGTCCAAGTATTGACTTGAGGTGCTGGATTACGCTGGGGTCAGCCTGCAACCTAGATGGAGAGTCCAGACGGGGAACTGTGATACCAAGGAACTTGTCCACAACCATTTCTCGATTCCAAGAGGGCTGATCGGCTTGAACCCTTACCAGACATGCACACACGCACACACAAGCACGCTTGCGCACATGGGTCTACACAAACCACAAGCGAGAGAGACACAGAGACACACAGAGATACTTGGATAACGCAGAGGCACAGAAAGACACCCGGACACAAACAGGCACGGAGACAAGCAGAGACACAGACTCAGACACACTCGCACAGACAGGTACATACACAGAGGCATATGCACGTTCGCGCGCACACGGACACACACACACACACAACCAAGCAGCAGCTTCCTGGAAACGGAGTTGTTTGCGTTTTCAGGAATGAGTGACATTGCAAGTGTTGCTATGTTGGCCTTTTGCACTTCCATGTATCAGTTCAACATCTAAAGCTTGTCAGCGTTCGGGCCGAAAAGAAAAGAGTGACATTTCAAGCTGACGCACAATGATGCTGACAACACAGCTGCGGCTGACTGGTACTTTCTGGAAAGATCAAAAGATTGACCCTTGGCTCTGGAGTTGTTTGAAGCTTAACTTTAAGGAGCCCTGACTGCAGATAAGAAGCCAGATGTCGAAAATCCTTTTCTCGCACAAAGGAAGTCTCCCGCTGATTAGGGCTATAATTTGAGCGACATGTTTAGCTTCTTTCGGTGGAGGGGAAGGGAATGAGGCCCAGACCATCATTGAGGACTTCCTGGATGAGTGGGGCGTGTGGATCTCGGCTTGCCCGATCGGCCTATCCCGGGCTCGCAGTCGCGGCGAATCTGACTGCGAGGTCCGGAATCAACCTGGAGCGTCCTTCGTTACCTAAACTTCTGCCCTGAGCCCAAACGTAGTGCAACACCAAGCTGGGTCGTCACCAAAATATGGTAAACGTACGCATTTCCCTGTTTCGAGCGTTTCTCCCAAACCCGGGCTGGTCAGTCCTCCAAGATGATCGGGTGCTGAAAGGAGAGCGCAAAACTCGAAGTGCAAAACGAGCAGCAAAACCAGTGCATATATCCGCAAACGATCACAAATATGAAACACACAGCAATTGTTGCCTTCCTCCGAGCAGATTGGAACCCTAATAAGTGGGAACATGGACCAAAACCTGCGGTTTTCCCCTCCTGTTTAATTTTGAGCCAATTTTGTGTTTCAATGGGTGCTCCAAGAATGTCCATGTCATATGCTTAGTCGGTTGGCCTCAGGTCCTGGACTTGATGGAGTGCACTCCGGAGCACATCAAGACCTACTCCAAGGCCGCACTGGTAAAGGTAAATGAGTAGAACCAATCTGCAACCAGTGCCTTCGATTTCAACCCAAATTGAGCTAAGAAGGCCACCTATGCCACTGACATTCCTCGATTTGGATCTCTTTTTTGAGGTGGCCTCAACTGCAAAAACCCAAACTGCCGCGCTTTTACTTTGCGGCAGAAGTCTCTGGTGCTTTTCAACCAAAACCAACCATCTATTCTCAGAAAAAGAAAAAAAAAACGCAAGTTTTAGTCCTTGCTTCCATTTACAGCACTTCCATTTGGGATACCTTGGTTAGGTTAGGCTTCCTTTTGACCCATTGAATGTGGTTAGGTGTCCTTTGGTTTCCCTTTTCAGGATCTGTATTTGTCTACCCTTGCGCCAAGGAGTTCGGAACACACAGCGGCCAGGATTGAAAGCTTACAGCTCGGCTGAGGGAAGTCTGTCCAAAACAGCTGGTGTTTAAAGTAATTCACGTAGTTGTGTTTGTGTGAGTCCCCTCCAATCAGAGGGTTTGATGTAAGACTTCTTTAAACATGACACTGCCCGCTTTCGGGAATGTTGAATGGAGAAAGGCATATTCTGAACATGGAGACCTATGCAAAAGCGCAAGGTGTTTTGGGGGTTCCCCTGAAAATTATCCAAATGATCGGGATCCCACTGGTCACATCAATTTGAGGACAATCACTCTGCTGGTTGTCAAGTCTACGGACCTTTTTCACACCGCTTTTGGCACAAAGTGTCACCAGGTTGTTCCGAACTCCGCCAGGTCTTCTTGAACGGCATTTGGCAGCTTTGGCTGCATGTGGTCGCTTCATCGGCTGAAGACATGTGGGTGGGATTCCTTTGGAGGGTACCCTTCGGGTGGTTTCTCAAAAGGACTAAAAGGACTCCACCGACTTTGTGCGGGGATTCTCCCATGTAGATGATCCCGTGTTGCTGGTACCAAGCTGCGCTTACCCCGTGAATAAGGGTCTATGAGATACCCTGAGATACCTGTTTAGCTGTGCCTTCATGTTTGGCTGTGAGGAAGTTTAAGCTTCTTCCGGGGAGTTGGTAAAGGGTTCAGCTTGCGCGGAAGCTGAGGATGGGAATGCACAGAAATCCAGCAGAGTTGAGGACGGGCAAGCTGGGTGGATTCCTCAACGACGCCACATTGCTTTTGTTGCTGCCAGCCGACGTTGGAAGTCTGACACTTCCTGCAGCTAGCATATCAGAGTGGAGGCAAAGTAGCATATCGGAAGGGCGAGGTGCGTCCCTTCTTGGAAGGCACTGAACCCGTCAATCCATTCTCAAAGTGGGACCCTACATGATTGAAGTAAAACAACCCCTGACTTTGGCCCGGGAACAGTCAAAATCCAGGGCTCGGTGTCAGGAACACGCTCCAGAGCCTGCGGCGAAGGAAAGACATCGACTCAGAGGCGCGAGTGAAAAGTAAAAAAAACGTGTCACAGGTGGAGGAAGGTCGCCATGTTTGGTCTTGCCCGCGAGTCGTTTTTCAGAGACTTGGCTGTGGGTCAAAAATGGGTGCCCTAAATAGAGCCCTGGTAAATGGAACCAAGGACTAAAACCTGCGGTCAATATCCTGGTGGTTTAATTTTGACCCATACCCACTTTGCAACCCGGTTGGCCAACAGAATCCGGAGTGAAGACAGAGTATGGCTCTGGGTGCTTGCCGAGCTTGCCCCCAGGTTTCCATCCAGCAGGATCTGAAGAACAACGAGATTCGGATTGCTTCCGACTGCGGTAGGTGCGCCGCTTCCCGTTGCTTTTTTGCAAGAGCGCTCGCATGCTCGTGGCTGCAGGTGTTGCAGTGTTTGTGTTTGTGTGTATGTGTGTGTGTGTGTGTGCGTGTCAAAATGGGAGGGGGGGACCCGATCTCGGGGTTCCTTTTTGAGTTCTTTTCGGTTTTATCTCAAAAGCGTACCCTCAAAAGTCCTTGGCTGCCACAAAAAAAACGCTGCAGTTGCGAGTGAAGGTGTTCTCGTCCGCTCTACATTGTGGATTACAAGCAGCAGGAGGTGCTGATCAACGGGCATCATGCTCCTTGGGTTTGGAATAACGCATGCCTCATCAGCGTTCCTCAAAAAAGTGGGCAGCCCATACTGGTGTCGTTTTGTTTCCCTTCAAACAAGCACCACCCAAACGGAGTCCGAATTTCTTCAAGGAGAAGTACCCGGATGCGAGCATGTGACTGTTGCTTGGCAAGCCCTTCTCAGGTTGAGAAGGTCAAGAACGGCGAGTGGGAATGGGGCACCCTCATGCGTTTGAAGCTCAGAATACTCACTCTTTCAGCTTGTGTGTGTGTGTGTGTGCGTGTGTGGGAGTCCGCGAATTGACCACGCCTTTCTTCGAATGTGACATTTTCCGCTTACAATTTGTAGTTGATGGTTTCCAAACCAGGAATGAGGGAATGAACCCTATAAACCATCCAACTGGTGGTTTCCTTTAAGGGGACCAAAGCCTGGGTTCATTCCAACATTCCCTACCCATCGCACCTGAAAGTTACTGTATTTGGAAGCTTTTTCTGAATTGCAGCTCGAGGTGAAGGACTCATTGAGTATCTCGATGCCGAAGAGGAGGAGTGCTCCATGGTGGCGATGTTCATCCACGACTTGGCCTGGGACCCACACTTCGAACCCCCTCTCACACCGGTTCGGCGTCAAATCGAGACGACTGGCCCATGAACGTGTTTCTCATTATCGGCATCTGCTACAACGGTTGGTGTCCTTCATTTTGAGAAACTCCCGTTGGAGCAGAGTTGTTTTTGCTGTATGTTCGCTTAGTATTCGGGGGGAACTCACTTTTTATGCCACGGAGGTAGGTAATTCTGGTGGAGACAACGATTGCGTAAGGAGGTTCACGAAGATCCTGCGAAGGCAGGTTCGCGTAGGCATGTGTTGCCTTACACAAACCTAAGAAATCTTAAGAGCGGTGCCCGGGAAATGAGGCACGTCGGCGGTTGTTGCCCTTCCATGGTTTTACACGCCGGCGGGGATACATGTAGGCATAGCTGTCAGTGTGTACGGCCCATACACTCATTTGTGGAATATAGTCGTGCTGCAGTGGTCGCAAAAAAAAGGGGAATCCTTAATGGTATCCATTCGAAATCACTTATTTTATAGGGCAGCCTCAAAGGCTGAAACACCCAAGTGGCTTGAACAAAGGCAGGCGACAGCGTGCCTTATGTCGTTCGTGTCTCAAGTTTCAAGACGGCTTGGCTCAGGATTCAGCTTGCTTGGCACTCATGACATGTCCAGGGATCCAAACAGGCTGCATCACGCCTCATCCGCAATGGCTTCAAGGCCATCTCAAGGAAGAGTCTTCAATACGTGATCCCACTGATCCTTCAATCAAATCCAAGCTATGCGCTTTGAGGTGAAGACCAAAGCATACTGCAAGCACTCCTGCCCTGTGATTGCCGCCCACGGGCTGGAACTTGGCAGAGTGAGTGGCTGCATTCCACAGTTGAACGCGGCAATTGTCTGCTTGGACTGCGTTTTTGTGTGGATGGGGGATGGCGCGGTCAGTTGACAAGAGGAGCCATGGAGAAGTGACCTTGCCTTATGTTTGCTGGTGACGCGTGGGCCAGGACCTATACTCATGCGGAGATTCATCCTGCCATGATTTTCGGCATCTGCGTCCGGCCCCCGGGAGCCATTAGGCCCTTGAAACAGCGAGGGTCATGAGCACTCTCACAGTCTCCGTGTTGCTGCCAAGGGCTTTCTGAATTTTCGCCGGTGAGAAGAAATGATGGGCGGTTTCTCAAACTTTCGCGCATCAGATCAGGCCACTGCCTTCAGACACTTTGCTTCTCTCGCACCTCCTTCGCTTGCTGCCAGGTTTGGTTAGAGAGGGAAGAGACAGGGTGTGCAACAGGAGAAAAGATTAAAGCTACGCCGACCTGGGAAGAGCCTTCAATCTCATGGTAACCCTGAGATTGGATTTGGTCCATGTAGAAAAACAAACAAGACACGTCAACGAGTAAGAAAGAACATGTTGGTGTTCCGCTGTGGACTTGCGAGGCATCCATCATCCCCTTTCCGGACCACAACATGAGCCCCAGGACCCTTTGCCACGTGGGCTTGCGTTCGCGCGGAGCCAGTTGCGCGGGAGGGTTGACAAGTGGTGAGTTCCAATGGTCAGGAACCTTCAAGGTTGCATAACTATCACAATCCTTAGACAGCCATGTCCATTTCCATGAAAGGAGCTCGACCTTGGCCGATACATCATCTACTATGTTGAAGCACTTTAGCGAGAGAGAGAGTGTGATCGTGTTTGTACTAGCTCTCCTCATTCAATGATGAAGCACGCACCCAAGTCATGATTGCTTGTGAAGAGGGCAACAGGCCCTTCTACGTTCCCAAGACAATACTGAAAGGGAACCCCCAAGAAGAATTCGTTGGAGCTCATTCGCCAGGAACGTCTTCCAATCCGCCATGGGCAAGCAGGCCATCGGCGTTTTCGGCACCAACTTCTACGCTCGCATGGACACGTCGGAGCCCCGGCCAACCCAAACCGCGGCAGCTTCGGCCAATGGCCCTGTGCCAGCACTGTGGATGCATGTTGCACGTAAGGAGACACATTGCCAGCTGGAGTAACCCGGACTTCTTTCTTTAGAGGGTGTTTAAGCCGTGAACAGCTATGTTAGGTGATTTGATCCCACCAAGTGTCCAATGGGCTCGCTGCCAACCAGCCAGCAGTCCAGAGAGCATTGAGCAGTATTTGGAGTGGGGTGCGTCTGGCTCAGGTTTGCATGCGTCATGTGCTACCCCATGAAGCCATTTGTCCAGCGCTAAGCTCGTGCCCTTTGTGCTTTTCGGTGGCTTAACGCCTTGTGTAGACTTGCACTCCAACAGCTGCAGTCTCATGAGCCACTCACCATCCGCTCAAAGGTCAGGCCTTAAGTTAAAGCAAGGGACGCGTCAGGTGACAGCTTCGCCATACAGCTAGACATGGTTGTTGTTGGGAAACATTTTATCATTGTGGTTTAGTGGGAAATCCCCACTTAGCTGCTAGAATTTCAGATTTTGCTCCCCTTCCAACGTCAACCGAGTAGAGGCCACATCGAAGGGCCCTGCCGGCCGTGAGGTGGGCACAAGATCCATGAACTACCTGCGCTTCAGAGAGATGCCGGCGGGAGTCCGCGCCCCCAGTTGTCCAGTCGCACCTGGGAGTTTTTTGCAGTGACTCGCGGGACACAGAAAGCACACGAGAGGGAAAATGTGTAAGGAATTCAATACATGGACATATCCTAACAGGTGCACATGGGGCACCCCACAATTCTGGCCCCTGTTTTTTCTTCTTCTCCTTTTGACCCATCAACAAGGGGGCACCCTTGGAAAAACACACACACATACACACACACACCTTTAGTCGAGCCTCGGATGTGCTGTGAGGTCAACACGATAGTGTTCATCATGTGCTACACAGGCGAGGCAAGCCGCTGGGGTAGTCAACAGGACCTTTTCTTGGAGTGGTTTTAAATGGAGACCACAACGAAACTAGCTCTTTTGGGGGTTCCCGTATTTAAGACAACCCCAAGTATTCTGAGACTTTGGAATGTGCTGGTTTAGAAGGACATATATTACACACCGCACCCATGTCTTGCGAGCTATGGCAATGGAAGGGTTAGGAGCTGCACATCCTAGTAGCACCAAAGAGAACAAGGAGGGTGAGGAAGGCGGAGGTGCTGCATGGATTGCAAGGGGTAGGGTGGACACAGACAGCAGTTTGGCAAAATCTGATACATTCACATGATTGGCGTTATTAAACCAAATGCTTGCAATGGCCGTTTCACAATCTAACAATGACACAAGACTAAGACAATCAAGCATTTTAAGCGGACATGTGTGGCAAGCGGGACTTTAAAGGCTTTTGGCATCATAGCCAACTGATCAATCTAGGAGTTTGATGTCAGCCAATTGCATGTGCGGGACTCTGTTTGCACACTCCATACCGGCGAAAAGTGTAAAGTTAGCATGGACACGCAGAAACCAAACCGCTTATGGGATTCATAAGGGCTTAGTATCGCTTTTAGTCGAGTCGTGACTGGAAACTAGCTAGCATGGGCTGGCGTGAATGATCATGAAACAGTCATGTCTCTTTTGGGTCGGCCCTCCCCACACATCGAAAGTGAAGCAGCAAAGCAACAAGGCAGCAAAGCAACAAGGCAGCAAAGCAACAAAGCCGCAAAGCAAGCTGCTTGTCCTTTTCAGGACAGCAATCACATTGGTTGCATCCGGATTTGTGAATTTTGTCCCCTTGGACCATGGGGCCTTTTGGTCGCAAGCAGCGAGGCTACAACCAGGAGGATTCGCTCATGTTGGGCCTTGTGCTCGGCTTTGAAGCCGATGAGTCCAAACGGGTTGGAGCCCTCGGTTAAAACGTGGGTGTGAATTGGAAGGGACCTTGTGGAGACCGTTTTGGTGATTTATGTCCACCAACCACTTTGGAGGTGGTTCCTTTGTAACATTCATGACCATATGATATGTATTATTTCTTTTCTTTTTGCGACTGTTTACCAGGCAGCGCTTCAAGTTTTCATATAGACCCTGCTGTATCATCATTGCACAGTTGCCGCCTGGAAAAGGCGTGCCCCGGCGACGTGCTTAACAGGGAGTCCGGCAGGATTTTCCGAAGGGTGGATAGTCCAGTTCGCAGTTGTGAATGTGCACGATCCACACCAGTGAAGACAGGACCAAGTGAGGAACAAGGCATTGTCAGTTCGACTTCTACCACCAGCGACTGGAATGTGCTTGAGACGCAGGAAACTCTGTTTGTGGTAGAAGCACAAATGTCACGTTGAAAATCACGACAAAGTGGCAACATGCGTGCAAGCACTTGGACATTGCATAGACCGGCAGCAGTATTGCAGTGTATGAGTATCACTTGCGGGTGAGAGGAGCGATAAGGTGAACTACAAGTAAATAGTAGGCTGTGTTAGACCAGCATTTTAAAGTGTTGCAACATTTCAACTTGTTTGTTCGGAGCCTCGAAACATATTGCTGATATGCAACTGTGCTACGAAAAGACCGCGAGAGAGAGAGAGAGAGAGGGAGGGAGAGCAAAAGAGCGGAGTTGTTTTCCTTTTCCGGCAGTAAAGGGGCAAAAGGAGAGTGGACATATCATCCCCCGCATAGGCTAGTTACTGCACGCGCGTAGGCGCGCGTCCACTCTTTGACAGTCGGCTGGGGGGCTCCTCGCGTAGGCACCGCGTATTCTCAACTTGAAAGGTTGCCTGTAGGTGCGCACGAAAGAGCTTAGCACGAAGCGTACAGCACGTAGGCACTGTGACGCAAAACTGTAGCCGCGTAGGCTGACTGACATACACCTCGCGTAGGCCGTCCCGAATGATATTTGCACTTGGCGTAGGTGCCGGTGTAGGCGTGTGATACGTCATTTGCATTACCTTTCCAAAACAAGCTCTGCTCCGTTGTCAAGTGGCGGGGAGTCTTGGTGTGACCATAACCTTGTTACCACATGAGCAGCTCTAACCGGGTTGTGTCACGGGAAGGCCCCCCCTCAGCCGCGCTGCACGGCTGAAGCCGGCGTAAGCACTTTTGGGGAGTCATGCTGCGCAACTGCCTGCATAAGCTCTGCTTCGTGACTGCTTCCAAAAGTGTTGAGTGACAGAGCGCTTAGCCGTTGGCATCCGTTGGATTTCCAAACCACGAGGGTCACCGCACAGCAGATTCAGCAAAACCAAGGGGTCCCGGTGCATAAGCAGGTGTAGGCAGGCGTGCAAGGTTTGCGTAAGCTCGCCAAGCACTAGCACGGCTGCCCACTCGCCCACGCCATGATCTGCAAAAGCCGTTCCTTGATTTGCAGTGGATGCAGCACGAACTCTGGAGGTAAAGTTGTCGGCCAGATCCAAAGCGCTGAGCAAGAGGGCTGCAAAGTGAAGACCCGAGAAGAACAGCAGCGCCAAGTTGCTTCGACAGAGTCAATTTCATCAACCTCCTCGATAGCGGCTCCATAGAAAATCAAAAGGAGCCCACGTAAGCACATCTTGAGGGGCACTCAAACACCGACGCGTACGTAAGCGACGCGTAAGCTTGACATGCTCGCTGACTGGCGTGTAAGCTAAAACCTGGCATGCGCAAGCAACTTTCCACGACTTAGGGGTTCATGGCGTAATTGCCGAGTTGCTTGCATGTCAAGGGGAAAGAACCAAAATGCTTTGCCGGACCATTGGATGTGTTTTGATAATTGGGCGCGCAGCACTGAGTGAACAAATGGAATGCGGCATGCCGCGTTTTCCGACTAGAGAAGAATATGCACGACCATGCCCATTTGAGTTGTTGCCGTAATGCCATGAGCAATTGACACCACTACTGTATGGCCCCAAGTTTGGATTTCTGGATTTGCAAGAGCGGAGGTGCTTGAGCTGGGCCGACTTTTAGGTGAGTGATTGGAGACATGCATGACACGTTTATTATTTTTGTTTGAGCAGTAAGTCATTTAGACGAAAAGCTGGATCGGGCTGGGTGTAGAATGCTGAAACCCCATGTACGCAGCGTGAAACATTGTGCTGAAGGGGCACGCTATCCCCCCTGGCATAGTAATTTAATCAGGGGAGTCTCCTAATGCAAAACCATGTTTGGATTTGTTTCTTGCCTCGGGTTTTGGAAGCCTCGCTGGTTTGGTGAAAGAGACTCAACTCGATGGGTTGAACTGGTTTCGGTTTGATTCTATGTTTGATCGCATGGGGTAAGAAGAGGCCAGCGGTTCCGTGAGGTCAATCCTCGGTGGACCGTGGGTTCATGCGCGCAGTGTCCTACCGCTGCTACGCAGCGGAGGACGCCGGGTTTTTTCAGGGAGCCGTGAGCGCGGATCTTTGGAGGATCGGGTATACCGGCTTGCGCGACTGGCCATTTTTTAATTTTTGTTTTGTGAGAGCACACTTTTTTGGGTGGTTTAAACTGATATCAAGAGAAACATAAATTGTGCCGGTTCAATTTTTAGAAAGCATCGGTGTCGCGCACTGAATCTCAGGAGAAGTGGGAAGGGAAGAAGCCAGTGGACGAGCTACTTGGATTGATTCTTCTCGGGTTCTCTCCAGCCACCAGAACAAGTGGTTTCTGTTTGGCTTCGCTCTCAAACTATCAGGGGCACCTCGAATCTGGTACGCAGGCATACGAGCTGTGCATGCGTGCATTGATCGGTGGATTTCTGCTCCCTGCAGGTTTTGCCGACCAAAGGATTTCCGAACGATCGGCCTGAAAAACGGCGCCTTGTCTTGACTTTTGCAGCGGCTTGTCAAGGCCATCAGCCAAGCCTTGCATTTCTGCATGAACGGCACGCCAGAGTTGCAATGAGTCGGCTGCAGCGATTGAAGATTTGGGTGTGGCTCAAAAATGAATAGCTTGGGCTACGCAGGTTTTAGTCTTTGGTTCCAGATACCAAGATACCATTGACATGAGCCACAGGCATTTGACAGCGGCTTGCCAAGGGAACTACAAGTTGCTGGACTACGACGGCTTGGCCGAACCAGCCAGTCGCGTTTTAGGCCGGCTGCTTGGGGGCGTTTTGGCCTGCTTGGGTCTTCGGGTGGCGAGTCGTCCGTGCGGAGCGTGCTTGGCTCAACATGTTGCTTCACTCAAACATTCGAGGCAACAGCCTTTGCGGTGAAACATTGAAGGGAATATGGCCTTTTCTGTTCCAGCACCGTGCCGGGACTGCACAGCAGCGATACTTCTCGTCAATGCTCCCTGATCGAGCTTCCTGCCTTGGTCCATGACCGATGCCGATGTCATAATTACGTTGCATTGCCAGTTTTCGAGCGATGTAGGTGCAATCTTTGGGTTTGCTTAAAGCCATGGGGTTGATCAAAAGGTCCTTTGCACGTGATGACCATTGGGGGAAACCACTAAGATGATGTTTCCCACATGGAAAAATAACTACCCATGGTCATTTGAGTCACAATCAACACCCGGGTAGATGAAGGTTTGTAAGGGACGATCCCAACCGTAGCTTGCGGCCGCCTTATTAATCCTTTGCATGGTTCTGGGTAAGCCATTTTTGCAGCAGGTTTTGCTATTGGCTCATTTGGGTGTGGGTCAAAATTAAACCACCAGGGGACAGGTTTTAGTCATTGGTTCCATTTACCAGGGTTCCATTTTGGGTACCCATTTTCGACCCACAGCCAAGAGAGAGCCATGTGCGAGCAAAGCGGGTCCTCGGCCTCATTTGTTTGTGGAAAAAAGGGTTCTTACAAGGACTTCCGTGGTGTAGAATAGGGGACACGCGGGGCGGGGGTCTTCTGGGTAAGCCATTTTTGAAGCGGATTTTAATTGTGGCTCATTTGGTGCCCCGGGAACATTGACCCCCACGTAAAACCACGTCGGGAAAGAATCGCCAGGCGACGATGTGCTGATTGGCCGGACCTCAGCCCTGCCACCAGACATGATGAGTGCCTCGGCGAAATCGGCGCCAAGTTGGGGGCTCCTTAACAGTAATACATTCTGCAACCATTTGGGTGTGGGTCAAAAATCGGTACCTAAAATGGCTTGCCCTGGCAAATGGAAACATGAACTATCATGGACTAAAACCTGCGCTTTTTCTGGTGGTTCAATTTTGACCCATGCCCATTCGAAACATGTTGCTTTTTCAACACCAAAATAAAGGGACCTTGTTGGGTGCAGATGTGGGCGGTGGTGGTGGTGGCGTGATGGCGCACCTGCACTGACAATAAGACTGCTTGTTTAGGTTTCTACACCATTGTCAAGCCAACTTTTGAGCAAGTCGGGGCAAGACGCATCTTGCTTTCTGCGCCTCATACTGTTTGTGCGAGCTGCAAGAATGGCGAAAGCCAACTAAGAAGCGGAAGTGGGACCAGCGAGATACGACCGCAAGGACAGCCTTGTGCACTAATGGGTTTGGATGGCGGTGCCTTGTTTCAGGGCGTTGGTCAAAAGAAAGTAGCATTCTGTGCATATGGGGCTTGATCAAAAGGTGCTTTACACAGGATGGCCATGGGAGGAAAACACGAAGATGATAGTTCCCAGTGGGAAAAGATCAATGTGAGATCAACAAACTACAAGGTACACGGCGTGTAGACGGCCGTGGTGGTTTCAAGGGATTTTTCGGGCATGCATGCAGCGTTCTGCGGCGGCGCTACAGTGTGATTCGCAGCACACGCACTGTTTTTCTCTTGCGCAACGCACATGTTTGAAGTCCAAATTTTGTGCCAAACTACTTTCTACAAGCTTTTCCAGCTCATATTGGAATCGGACTGCTGACATCTGCGGCATCCGAATACGAAAGCATCGTTGTCATGACACTTTGCAGACCCAGCAAGCGTCTAGAGTCTAGACAAAACAAAGGCAGAAGCAGTCAAAGCAGGGGCAAGGCAGCCACCAACCGTGCAAACGTACCGAGACCAGGCGGACGCAGGCGAAGGAAGATGTTCCGTCAAAGAAGTGAAGCAAATCAAACCACGCACGGTGGAATAAATGGAGGCAATAATTACGAATTCAAGCACAGAATATCCACGTGAAATGGTGCAAGATGATGGTCCAAATACCAGGACAAGCAGACTAAACCCTCAAGAGAACCTCAGACCGGTTTGGGGGTGGAACGCAAGCCAAACGCAAAAGCAGAACAAACGCAAGAGACAAAGACACTTCAAAAGCATACGCATCCATGGCGCTCACATTGAGCCGAAACAAGAAATGACCCGACTCGGCAGCCGCCGCAAAACAAGCCAGGGTGTTCCACAAACTTGCGCCGAAAAAAGCAGCTCAACAGCCGAACCTTGACATCAATCTCCCCCCCCCCAGCAGACCCCATAAACCACGCAAACAGCAGCTAAATTAGACAAAGTGTTCCTCACCAACACAAAAAGAAGCGCGGGCCAAGGGACAAAAACATGCAAAACAGAACAAATGCTTAGAACACCACGGCCGTCTACACGCCGTGCACCAACTACAATCACTTCATTTGCCTTAATCTGCCCCAATCAGTGGGTGGAACCCTGATGACATTTTGCGCAGCCTTTGAAGCAGAAAAGCTAGATATTGGATGACTATGTTGACACTATGAAAGCAGCTGGTATTGGTAGAAGTACTCGCAATAGCTTGTTTAATTTGAGCTGTTGCTTGGGGACAGACGGCGTCTTCAATCGCAGGGGATTCTGGTTCCCAACACTGGAATAGGAGAGGTCATCTCGCGAAACCCTTCAGGTGCCTTTGAATGGGATTGGGTGGCAGTGGGCTGGAAAGAAGTTCTCTTTTTAATGTCAGGGGCATTATTCCAGATGACATTAAACAACCTTCGCAACAAAGCCATGGGTTTGTCTCATGGCGGAACCGAGGCTTTGGTTCCCCGTTCGAGTTTCCTTTTCAAGCCTCAAAGGGGTGTGGGTTTGTTCGATTCCATCAGGCCAAAACAGACCTTATCCGGAGGCACCTTATCCTGAGAGGCGCTCAGGTGGATGGGTTTTCCACTTTGTTTCATCAGATCAGATTGCAGCAGTCAGGATTGTCAAGAATTGGCGGTTTGGATTGGTGGCTTGAACCTCTCCTTAAGCCAAGGGAAGGTCCCCATGTCCCAACCACCCACCCATTTTGGGGGTCCACGTCCCTATGAAAGTGAAGCCAGGCATAGGTCCTATCGCTATGTCTCGCAGGACAGCTCCATTCTCTGCAGAACTGCGGAGAGCGGCGTAGTGGACCAGGTCTTGGTGAGTCTCAACAAGGATGGGCCGCAGCCTGAGGCCCGCTCGTCTTCCCTTCTGGACTCCGTGTGTGTGTGTGTGTGTATCGTTTTTGTTTTTTTCCCCAGGTGAGGAACTCAATAAAAACAACTAACCATGTCGAGCTCCCTCTTTCGGCACATACCCTAGTTGCCTCGCTGGGTTTCAATGGGGTAAGTTGCTCCCTGACAATTCCTTAGCCTCTCAATCAACCAGCAGAACAGTGTGCAGCTGTCGACAAGTAACTGATTGACAGTTCAAAATCCTGGAACAAAGAAGGCTGCAGCAGC
>CAUJNA010003216.1:682763-720263 GCA_963377175.1 Effrenium voratum
TGCTTTTTATAGCTTTGGTTGGTTTGATTGGTTTGTCTGGCAGATCGATTTGGTTTGATGATTGATTGACTGATTGATTGACTGTTTTGAATTAGTTTGATGTGTTTGATGTTGCGTGATTTGATGTTAATTGATTTGTTGACTGACTGATCCATTGATTGACTGACTATTGATATTCATTGAATGAGTAGGTTTATTGATTGCCTTTTTGGCTAGCAGGTTTCGTTTTGGATGGATTTGGGTTGATTTGGTTTGCTTTGAATAATTTGTTGAATGCTTTGAGTGGTTTGCTTGGCTTTGTTTGGTTTGGATTGATTGCTTGGTTGGTTGTTTGGCTGGCTGGTTGATTTGGTTGTTTGGTGGGATGGTTGGTTGGTTAATTTGGCTCATTTGGTTCATTGGGTTGGTTGGCTGTTTGGTTGGCTGATTGTTTTGAGTGGTTGGTTAGCTGATTGGTCAATCAAGCATTATGTTAGACTTTTCACTGACATCTATTTAGCGGTTGCTTGATGCATTATGTGATTGGTCGGTTCATGGATTGATTGATTGATTGATTGATTGATTGATTGATTGATTGATTGATTGGTTGGTTGGTTGGTTGGTTGGTTGGTTGGTTGGTTGGTTGGTTGGTTGGTTGACAGATTGATTGTTTGTCTGTTTGTCTGTTTGTTTCATTGATTCATTGATTCATTGATTCATTGATTGATTTGATTGATTGATTTGATTTGATTTGATTTGATTGGATTGGATTGGATTGGATTGGATTGGATTGGATTGGATTGGATTGATTGATTGATTGATGGATTGATTGACCACTTGATTTGTTTGATTGTTCGCCTTTTTGCGATTATGTTATTTGGTTGCACTGATGACAGGAATTTATGGAACTTAGCCCTTCAGATCGATACTTTATGTCGAGTGTGTTAGAGGCTGGTGCAAAAGCCAATAATGTCAGCCTTTTGCGATCCAGTGCTTTGCAGAATTCCAGCCAAGCACTTCTTTAAGTCCAGCCCAATTTGCCAGACATTTTGCGAGAGACTGTGGCAAACGTTGGCAGATCATGAACCCCCACGCCATTCCTTCACGGATGACCATCGGCCACTTGGTGGAGCAGCTCACTGGCAAGGCGGGGGCGTCATTTTTTTTCACAGGAACTTCTTTTTTAAACAACTTCTTGGATACTTATTGACAGGAGAACGATCCTTCGACTGTGTTGCTGTCGACTGTGTTGAGTGGCTTGGTAATGTAATGAAGGCAATGTGAATTCAAATTGAATATGTTAAGTTCTGATACGTGCCACTTGACAAGGAGAAGGGAGACCGGAGTAAAATCAACGTTCAAAAGCTAGTCAACTAGTCTGCTTGGGTGGAAACGGGACTGCTTACTGAGAAAGAGAGCTTGAGGGTGATGTTCGGGGTGTACGTAGATATCACGTTCAACGGAGCATGCTGATTGTCCTTGTTTGACTTGTGAAGGCCCTTTCAGCTAGCCTGGTTCATTTTGTGGAGTGCGGATCATCGGATCACCACGGCATGAAGGGTCATGAATGGCTGGAAGCTTTCATGCAAAGCAAAACTTAATGAAACCAGTATGTGCTCAAGTGCCGCATGTGCATATCGACATGGAGGATGATGATGACTATGATGATGAGGAGGAAATTTGGTCGGAATGGCACGGTCACCCGTTTCTTGCGGTCTCCATTGCAGTTGAGTTGCTGATAGTCTTCGCATTGCTTGCGATGCTGGCTTTTCGGAGGAAGTCCTTCAGGAAGTTTGTGACAGACTGGCAGGGTGCATTCGAGGAAGCGCGGAAGACCTTGTCCAAGCTGTTTCCAGCGCGTGAGAATGACAAGCTTTTGGAGGCAGAGATGGAGACCATGCGCTTCGGCATGTCCCATCGCCTCATGTGGATCTACTTTGTGGGCTTGTTGGTCTGCATTTTGGGACACCAGATCCGCATCGGTCTCCACAGCCGCGCTTGGGTCACCGAGTTCACCGCCTGGATGTCGCTGGGCCACTTCGGTGTGGTGGCGCTCTTGCTCTTTCAGCCCTCCCTGATGAAGTACGACGCCGCCTACGTGCTGCTCATGGCGTTTACCTGGGCCTACGTGAGCCCCTTCTCTGCACCGCCTCATTGCGGCAATACCTCCCGGTGCTTGGTCTTCTCGGCCTATCAGCTGCCCTCCGTGGTCATGCCAAGTCGCATTTGGCTGGTCATTCTGTGCAATGCGATCACTTCCATCTCCACGAACCTGAAGCTGTTTATCGTTGAAGGCACGGACCAGTGCGAGACTGGTCAGCTTGGCTGGCGTGGCTTGGTCGACATCGGGACACTAGCCTTTTGCTTGATAGTTTTTGCGGCGGATACACATTGTATATTGTAAAGTAATGCATGCATTTGTATATGGCAGGTGGATACATGCTATTCAAACCCTCCCTCACGTACAAGGTCTGAATTGGTCATTTGCCGCCGCATGCTGCCAGCTACCTTCTACGTTGTGCCGCAGTCGACTGGTGCTTGTGTTTGTTGCCTGAAGACGTATATAAAATTTAAAAGATGTTGAGCAGTCCATGCGACGAGACGAACCTACTTATTAGGAAAGCGCATTTGCTTCAGCGCTTCAGCCAAGCACGCTGAGCAAAGTACTTCGATGCCCTTCCAACCAGACCACTTCCAACCAAACAGTCCAGTCCACTTCCACCCAAGCACTTCCAACCAAGCAGTCCAATCCACTTCCACCCAAGCACTTCCCAGCAAACAATCCAATCCACTTCCAACCAAGTACTTTTAAGTAAACAGTCTCATTCACTTTTAACCAATCCCTTCCAACCAAGCAGTCCAATCCACTTCCACCCAAGCACTTCCATCCAAGCATTCCAATCCTCTTGCACCCAAGCACTTCCCAGCAAACAGTCCAAGCACTTCCAAGCAAACAGTCCGATCCACTTCCACCCAAGCACTTTCAAGCAAGCAGTCCAATCCACTCCAACTCAAGCACTTTCAAGCAAGCAGTCCAATCCACTTCCAGCCAAGCGCTTCCAAGCAAACACAAACAGTCCAGTCCACTTTCAACCCAAGCACTTCCAACCAAGCAGTCCAATCCACTTCCACCCAAGCACTTCCCAGCAAACAATCCAATCCACTTCCAACCAAGTACTTTTAAGTAAACAGTCTAATCCACTTTCAACCAATCCCTTCCAACCAAGCAGTCCAATCCACTTCCACCCAAGCACTTCCATCCAAGCATTCCAATCCTCTTGCACCCAAGCACTTCCCAGCAAACAGTCCAAGCACTTCCAAGCAAACAGTCCAATCCACTTCCACCCAAGCACTTTCAAGCAAGCAGTCCAATCCACTCCAACTCAAGCACTTTCAAGCAAGCAGTCCAATCCACTTCCAGCCAAGCGCTTCCAAGCAAACACAAACAGTCCAGTTCACTTTCAACCCAAGCACTTCCAACCAAGCAGTCCAATCCACTTCCACCCAAGCACTTCCCAGCAAACAATCCAATCCACTTCCAACCAAGTACTTTTAAGTAAACAGTCTAATCCACTTTCAACCAATCCCTTCCAACCAAGCAGTCCAATCCACTTCCACCCAAGCACTTCCATCCAAGCATTCCAATCCTCTTGCACCCAAGCACTTCCCAGCAAACTGTCCAATCCACTTCCAACCAAGGACTTCCAAGCAAACAGTCCAATCCACTTCCACCCAAGCACTTTCAAGCAAGCAGTCCAAACTTTCAAGCAAGCAGTCCAATCCACTTCCAGCCAAGCGCTTCCAAGCAAACACAAACAGTCCAGTCCACTTTCAACCCAAGCACTTCTCAGCAAGCAGTCCAGTCCACTTCCACCCAAGCACTTGCCAGCAAACAGTCCAATCCACTTCCAGCCAAGCACAAACAGTCCAGTCCACTTTTAACCCAAGCACTTCTCAGCAAGCAGTCCAATCCACTTCCAACCAAGCACTTCCAAGCAAGCAGTCCAGTCCACTCCCAACCGAGCACTTCCATCCAAGCATTCCACTCCTCTTCCACCCAACCACTTCCAACCCAGCAGTCCACTCCACTTCCACCCAAGCACTTCCAAACAGCCACACACCTTGAGAGCTGAGGCAGTTTCGTGTTGATCGGTGAGTGTGTGGACCTGCTGGTGGTGGTCTGCATCGCCCTGCTGGTGCGGGACCTGCTGCTGCGCCGCGTGGAGCAGCACCTGGAGCGCCAGAACGCGGCCTCCGAGAAGTCCGCCGCCAGGCGACGCGCGAAGATCGACGCGCGCAGCGCGCTCGACTCGGTGTAGCTCTTCCTTTTTTGCTTTGCCTTCAGAACCACCCAACAGAGAACAGCTACGGGACCCCGGGTTGAGAAAACACTTTTTGTTTTATTATTGTTTATTTTCCGAACCCTCAAGGGTGTTTCCCTTGAAAACCAGCGGAAAAAAAAAAAACAGGTACCATAGGTGTCCTGCTTGGTTGCTTTCGCTGGAAAAATGGATGGCGATTCCTGGTTTTCACTGGGTGGTTTAATCATCTACCAGGGAAACCCATCTATTTCCCTCAAAAGGACGAGTATACTCGAAGCGGTCGCTCGTTGCTCTCGGCTCGCTCGCTCGCTGCGGTGGTCGCTCGCTCGCTGCGGTGGTCGCTCGTGTTTGGGCGGTGGTCGCTCGGGTGTGAGAGAAATGTGTTTTTTTGTATGTTGTTTGGTGGAACTCAATTCAGTGATCCGATTTTGGGGGGAACAGATGGAAGCGTGAAAGAGTCACGAAAGGGTGGAAACTTCCCAACAAGTTGGCTTTGCCTTGCTGCATATGGAGACGCAAACCAAGTGGAGGTTCTTTTGTGCCCCTTTTGGGGGGCGAGATAAAAGATATGGCTGTGGGTCAAAACCAATGGTACCGTTTTGGGGATTGGGATGTTCATTGGGGGTACGGAATTTTGACCCGGGCATATCGAGTTTGGGCGTGGGCGTCCAACGCAAACCGGTGGAAGTTAGCCCTTGGCACATCAACCAGTTTCAATCATGGCAGCCCGAAAGGTAAACATTGGGATTCCCCACAAGTGAAAAGGGAGACTTTTCGAGCGGCCGGACCGCTGTGGGGTGTGTGGGGTGGTGGTTGGGCCTCGTGACCCATCACAAACAAAAGGGTAACTTGCCGATGGAAGCTGTTTCTTAATTTGTGGGGACCCCGTTGAAGGGTTGCTTTTGTTGCAGGGGTTCACAGTTGCGTGAACGGCCCGGTGAGGAGCTTTTGTTTGAGAACGAGTTGCATGATCAAGGTGGAGTTTGGTCATCGGCATCAACATCATCATCATCATATCATCGTCGTCGTCGCCGTCGCCGCCGTCGTCGTCGTCATCACATCATCATCGTCATCGTCATCGTCATCGTCAGCATCAGCATCAGCATCATCGTCAGCATCAGCATCAGCACCAGCATCAGCATCAGCATCAGCATCATCAGCATCAGCATCAGCATCATCATCATCATCAGCAGCAGCAGCAGCATCATCACCATCGCCATCACCATCACCATCACCATCACCATCACCACCATCATCATCATCATCATCATCATCATGAGTTAATGACACAATCCAGATGGTCGCTTTTTGGCAACTGTGGTTATGTGGTTTTCGCGAAAATGGTGTGCATAGTTGTTGCTTATTGCACCGGTAGGTTGATTGTTATGTAGCTTGATAACAATTGTGGTATCAGCTGGACTGGCACAACCGTGAGTTGATGGTCACAGCAAGGGTGGCTAGGCACCTGGTTTGCATGAGTAGTTTCCAATTGTGTTGGAGAGGAACGTGTCGAGAGGATTTTGCAATTTGTGTTGTAATTCTAAGACAATCATGTTGCTGTGTTTAGACTCAGAATTGAGAACTGGGAAATGTTAGAGACTACCACGACTTCAATAATCCCATTTGTGCGCGCAAAAACGGCACGCGCACGCAGGTCACTGCTGCAGCTTACGTGCGATGCTGTTGTGGAGCATCTTGGCAAGACCTGAACTCATCTCCCGCCAGTGGGAAGGAGCTCGCTGCTGAAGCCGTCAGTCGTGGCATTACATCACTATTATTACGTTCTCCCTTGGAAAGAGCTCTGCTTTTGTGGTTTGAACCATTTTGCACGACCTTGTTCAATGCTTGTTTGAAGAGCTGAGCACCTGGTCACTCAAATCTAGAGTCATTGTTCATCCAAAACCCACCTGCTTTCAAGTCTGGCAAATGCGATTTTTAACGAGCCCAAATGCATCCACAAGGGACGCTGTGTGAAGGCTGAATGCATGCGATAATGTAGAAAGAACACTTACAATTGCAACAGGAACCCCCTGAAAAGCGGTTGTTATGTAAATCCCCACCGAAGTGTTCTTAAAAGGGTGTCCACTATCCCCAAGCCGCTGCTCCTAGCAAGGCTTTTGGAGGGTCCCTCTTTCGAGATGGCCCAAAAACCCGCCCGAAGGGGCCCTCGAAAAAAGACGGGTGGCGAAGGGCAAGTGGCCCATTCAATCGACGGCTGATTGGATATGTCCCAGAATTAGTTATCAAGATGGGTGAACGACACGGGATGAGTGTTTTATAGGTCAATTCCGGGAGGGGTGTGGCTTTGTGTTTATTGTGGTTGTGGCTGGATGCGAATTGAAGGCAATGTCGGTACAACGCAATGGATTCGTGGTTTGGTTCTTTGGGGTAGATGGGAAACCCTTAACCACCTAACCACTCAGCCAGTTTCGTTTACAACCTACGCCTCTTCTAGCAGCAAAGACATGGAAAGATCAGCCAGACAGACAAAGTCGGCAGTGAGTCAAGGCATTTGCCAGTCTGTAATTTGCTGTGTTTTTTCTTGTTGTTTGCTTATGACTGCAAAATCGAGACTCAAACAGAATGACTGACTCGGGTTGCTCTCTGGTGGTTTCCACTGTCTGATGCGTGCTGAAGGTGACCGAACCTGCCAAAATCCTTGAACAGCTGCAGCTGGCTGCCAACATTGCTTGCCCACCTTTGCTGCAATTCCATGTCTCATTTTATGTGTAATCCCATGCAATTCCGAGCGCATCCAAGATAGCGGCAAGCTCCCGTAGAATCAGCTGGCTGATATGAAGTGAGTCTTGCTTTACGTGTAGAAGCCTTGCACCAAGGCTTGACTGCGAGCTCCGATTGACCAAAGACTCCCCTGAGCTGAACTCCCTGCTTTTGAGACCTTCGGGATCTGTGAAGGCGCTTTGGGAGCGCTTTCGGCGAAGCACACAGCCCCAGGGGGTCGCTTTTTTGGGGGCTGACGCACCATTCGCCATTTGTGACGATATATTCAATGATCAGGTGGCTGTTTCCTTTGTGGTGCGTATACATGTGTGAATACACTTGCGATAATCTTCTGGTCCTTGCGTGATTGCCGACATCTGTCATGCGTTTGTTGCTGCTCGTGCTGGTCTCAGCAGCAGTTCGCTATTGTTGCAACTGCAGCAGTGTTCGCTGCAGTACAGCTAGATCTGGATAAACATGGAGACAGTTGCATACTCAGACGGCAAGGAGCATACCCGGTATGCTGAAGCGAAGCTGGATGACGGAAGTTTCTATAGGAAAAGAACCTGCTTCGTGAAACCCAGAAGGGCGACTTGCAGGCAGCAACTTGCACACAGCAACTTGCGCCAGGCAACTCGCACAGAGCAGCTTGCACAGAGCAACTTGCACAGGGTAACTTGCACAGGGCAACTGGCAGAGGGCAACTTCTAAAAAGCACCTTGCACAGAGCAACTTGCGCAGAGCTTGCAACTTTCGTGCACTTCGAGCACTACTTCTGCACTCAAAAGCTGCGGCTTTCCAGCCAGAGCTCCCGGATTGTATTTGAGTACTACTTTCGCACTTTAAAGTTGCAATCGAGCCGGGGCTGCGAGAGCGCACGTCGAGTGCTACGCTTGTATCTTCCAACGAGCGTCATTTTCTGCTCAAGCTGCTCTTTGATACGCTTTTTAATCGCGCTTGCGAGCGTTTTTGGGCAAACGAGCGCTATTTAGTCTTCGAGCGTCACATCAGCCAACTGGAAGACTGCTTCGCAAAGGAGTTGAGGCTCCTTTGGGGCGTCAGTCTTTTTTAACAGAGTAGCAGCTTCCCGGGAGGAAACGGGAACGCCGCGAAACGAGCGCAGATCCCCGCCACAAAAGCGCAATTTCCCGCCACGCGAGCGCACATGACAAAGTGCTAGATTTCACGTTCGGCGCCGCTGCAAATCTTGCACATGAATAGCAGAAAGACCGAGCCCACACTGTGGACAGTTTCTTTTCGATATCCCTATCCGCGCGTTTGTGGAACCGAGCGCTGAGCGCTTTTTGGATAAACGCACGGTACTCTGCACAAGGGGAAAAACGCTCATCGGAAGATTCAGGGTGATAAGAAAGCCGTGCGACGCCACAGCGAGAGCGCTTCGACACGCACGATCGCCGCAGAGAGTTCATCCGGCACTCACTGCGCCGCAGCGAGAGTGCTTCGATACGCGCGATCCCCACACAGGGTTCATCGGGCGAAGCACGCTGAGGCAGGTTGCGCGACCGTGCCAGCGGGGCCTTTTCCGAACCCGTGGCCAGACCGCGGCGAACCCGCACGCTAAACAGAGATAGCCTTTGCGGCCTGGTCAGCCTGAAGCGCGTTGCGCCTGTCACGCAACTCCTCGTCTCTCTCGCTTTCTTTGTCAGGCACTGGCCATTGCCAAGAAGCTGACCTGGCATCTCCACACTGCGTGTTGATGTGTGGGACATGCAGTCAAGAGGTCACGCGTCCCAAGGCCAAGTGACGGGAGATACCACGCGGCATGGATGGCCGAAGTGGCCACCACTGCTTTGACAGTATCAAAAATGATTGTGACGCGAGAGGTGCTCGGTCCGCAGAGCGCTCGCACCCAGGGAGTGGGGTCGGGGCCGCGCACGTGCGAAGGCGAGGGGAAGCGTGTTGTTTCTTCTTGTTTTTCTTTTTTAGTGTTTGTTTTTTGTTTTTCTGTTTGTTTGTTTGTTTGATTGATTGTTTGTTTGTTTGTTTGTTTGTTTGTTTGTGTGTGTGTGTGTGTGTTTTTGTTTAGTTGGTTGCACGGTTGTTGATTGGTTGATTGAATGATTGCTTGGTTGGTTGATTGACTGATTGATTGACTGATTGATTGATTGATTGATTGATTGATTGATTGATTGATTGATTGATTGATTGATTGATTGATTGATTGATTGATTGAGTGCTTGATTGAATGATTGTTTGTTTGTTTGGTTTGTTTGTTTGGTTGGTTGGTTGGTTGTTTTGTTTGGTTGGTTGCTTGTTTGTTTGGTTGCTTGTATGTTTGTTTGTTTGCTTTGTTGTTTGATCGTTTCTGAGTTTATTTCTTTGTTTGACATGGGAGTATTGACCTGAACGTTGCACACAACAACAAAAACTGCTTCGCGCAGGCGGGAATGTGCTTCACCGATTTCCTGCCATCCTCCGATGCAGCGCGGGCCTGCAGTTTTTTGCGGCAATTCCAGTCAACAGGCTCGGAATCCAGCCCTGACTGCTCGCTGATGCAATCCTTTACCCATGCTTTTCACACTCGGCTGGTGGACAGCTGTTCCACCAAGCTCAACACGGAGGTGTTGCAAGTCATGTACACCAAGCTTGGTGGTGAAACCTGTCACCTAGCCCCTCGGACTGAGATTCACATGCCTTTTGTTGGTCAGTTTGGTTGAGCAGAGCTCGGGCTTCCGAGGGGACAGGCCACGTGTCTTTGTTTGCTCTGAACCTGCTGATCCTTTATGGTGCACAAACAGCGGTTGCGATCGGTTACTGGTGTATCTGTCAGATTCCTGCCATGACGCATTCCACTCCCAGGTTGGTCTTCGTGACTATACAGACACCAAGCCCTTCGCTTCGACGCCTACGCACATGTTAGAGGTACCAGAGATGGACTCCACAGAGTCTAGCGCCCTATCAGTGCAAACATCCCATTCCAATACGCTCGACCTGGAGTCCTTTGATGAGTTGCCCACAAAGAGGCAGCGTTTCTGGAGCGTTGACTCCAGCCCAAGCAGCGATGAAGCTGATACCCAGCAGATGAGGGTCTTTGTGGATATCGATTTCGAAGCCATGACTGTGAATAGCGCGACCGCCCAGGTGGCATTTTTGGCCGGCAAAGCCGTGAGCAGCTTTTTTCCCAACCCCTATGTCACCCAGTTCCTGGAGCAGATTTTCAAGGACAGCAAGATGAGACTGGAGAGAGGCGACCCTTTGCCCAGCAAGGTCTTCGTCTTTGATGATCTGCCAGTTTGCTGGGACAGTAAAGAGGACCGCATCTCCGGAAACTTGCGCATCACGCAGACCAGGAACGGCCACGTCAACGGGCTGATGTCCTTTCAAGATCCTCAGGTGCTGTTGGGCAAGATTTCTTTGAACCACCAAGCCCTGGGTCCCATTTAAACGGAAGCCAAACCATAGTGGTCCAAGCCTGTTTCGACCGGCAACACCCCCAACCGCCCAACCACCCTGCCAGGTGCCGTCTCGGAAGGAACGGCGGAAGAGGGGTTCGGGCTCAAGCCTCCCGGCTCGGACCCTGAGAAGGTCCAGAACCTCTCTGTGAGAAGTTGGAATTCGATAGGCAAATTCATCGCATGGTGCGATAGGGGAATGTGATGTGGGAATAAAGCCGTTTTTTGGGGGCCAGTTGGATGGGGCTGAAAAAGGGGTCGTTGCATGTCTCATTCCCTGCCTATCGCACCTGCAAGTTGCGGCGTGATGGAATGTTCAAGGGACACGTTCATTTGAATCATTTTGAATCATTGCTAGCACCCTGAAACATGAACACCGCCAAATGATGTCCACCAAAGGTCCCATTCATATTCATAGGGTTCGCCTGATTGTTGCGACCGCCCAGCCTTAAAGCTCGAGCACAATTCGGCACTGAAAAGCTTGGATTCAATTGCTTTTGGGCTTTGGAGGGTAAAGCCTCCAGATGTTAGTGGCCACAGATCATAGCCATGGCACCCGTCTCACCAACAGCTGAAGGCTTTTGGCCCGCTGTTTTTCCCCAGCACCAATCCTTGAGATGCGCTGGACCCTGAATTCCGAACTGAGCCTGCGGGGTTCATTATACCAACATGGTCCAAGACAAGGCCAACATGTTGTTTGTTTTGGTTTCCTTCGGTTTCAGTTTTGCCTTAACAAACCCAAGAAAACAACGACGACACAAACACAGCCACATCTTGCCATCTTTGCTGATTGGCCAGTTTCCCCCGATGGAACCCCAGCCTGTTCGACGATGCATGAGCTCGGCTTCGAGCTAGCTACAATCCCGGACATAGTGCATGAGACCTTTGGACCAAACCTTTACAGGGGCTTTGTGAAAGGAGCCCAAAGGAGATGACCCTTCGCACAGGTCCAGCACTTGTGTGCTCGCTTGCACGCCACGGCAGCGCATGCGGGTGCGTGCACATGCAGCTTCATGTGAATGATGTAACCGCCACCAGAGGCTCTCCAGCAACCTCATGGCAAATGCCATGCAGGCGTCCTAGGAGGAAAAACGAGGACGTTGCCTGCAGCTGACATGTGGAGAACATTGCTCAACATCACCCAACAGTACGGTGCCGGCTTACCTTGCAAGCCTTTATCAAAAAGTGAGCGACATGAGGGCAAGTAACACACACACACACACACGTAGTTTATTGTAGAACATGCCGATTACTGAAGCACTTATCAGTCATCAGAGTTCGCTTTAGTCATTCGTTGCCGGATAGGCGTTGCACGGTGCGCATCAAAGGCTGAATGTATGGGCGCAGAATATGCTCGGCGATTGCTTGCACAGTTGGAGCAGTCAAGAAGCAGCCAGGGGAAGCTATTCCAGACAACTCAGTTCATACAGCAGGTACTGGTTCGCGGAAGTTGCGCAGGGCGCCCTTCCGGCAAATTGAGGGCCCACGAGCAGTAAAAACGACGAGCAGTGACGGAGAAATCCAGCGCAAACAGCTAATGCTGACCCCAGATTCATCAACCCCAGTTTGGGAATGGGGTGTCCCTCAATTTAGTGGGGAGTCATGAAATTCTGGCGGATTAAGCGGTTGATCTGGGGCCATCAGAAAGTGCTTCCGCTTTGCTCTCGACTTCTGCGGCCCTTCGGAAGCAAGGCTTTCCGGAAGTTGGAGCCATTCTGCCAAGCCCCAGGAGCGAAAGCCGCCAAGTTTTTTATGTCAGAGATGAACTCCGGCATCGTTTTTTTTGGTCCTGTTCATTAGTGATTGACCCCGTTTTTTTTGGTCCTGTTTTTTTTGGTCCAGAGATGACCCTTTAGTTGTTTGGCCCTGTTCATTTTTGCTTACCATACCAAGAGTAGAGATGAGAGTGCATAGGTCCATGGATCGGGTTTTCGGAGCTCGACCTTTTGCAGGGCCCAAGTTGGTGGGTTTTGTGAAGGTGGGCGCATTGGTCGGTTGTCAAGGCGATGTCGCGGCCTCATGCGGAGTGTGCTTTGGCGGGTACCCTGTTTCAATCTGGGGTAAATTGGGCTAAAGGAACCCCATTTTGGAAAATTCTGAGTCCCTTTGACGAGGCAAAGCCACAATTAGAGTGCCAAACCCCCTGACGAGTGTTCATTGGCCCTCTTCCCCACCCAAACCTGTTGGGGTTTTACGAGACTGAATGAATTGTAAATACACCAATATTAATTGCTGCTACACATATAATAACTGTTGCACTTATTGCTACTGTAATAATTATACTTGAGTTTCCTTGTATAAAATTAATTCATATACCATGTTTATCTTTATTATCATTCGGATTTAATGTTGGTATTAATGTTTCCATTAAGAACCTTAGCCTGTATGCAAATCAACGAGCACAGATTCATTTGGAGAATGGCATGTGGCGCCACAAGCCATTCTCAACCACCGCCCACACTTCCCCTATTTGTGGCAATCCCAGTGAAACATGACCAAACACAGCGGTCGCTGCGGTCCTTGATCAGACGCATTTGGCAGGTCATGTTTGCTTTTCGTGTTTGGTTCCAAGGCCCATTCGCAAAGGCCAACACTTTGCAAGTTGAGCTGTATGTGCTGTACTTCAGCTAGGGAACGAAAGATGTGTTTGCAAGGGGGTGAAAGCATTTTTAAGTTCGGATGTTGCGGGGTGTCACAGATGGCTCCAAGAAAACATCAGCAGGGAATGAGAAATGGAATGACCCTTACAAACTTATAAAACCATCCCTTTGGTTTCCTTTAAGGGAATCCCAACACGGTACATTCCACCACATTCCCTACCTATCGCAGCAAGACTAGGTCCCCCAGTAGTGCCCTTTTACCCTTTTTTTGGCGGAGGGTTCTTCTACTAAGATAGACTGCAGAAAAAAAATCGGGTACCCTTATTCTAACCTCTCTACTGGAGGGCCTAGAAGAAGCAAGCTGTCCAAAACCGATCCGGTCTCCCGGTCTGAGGCCACACCGTTCACTCGTGTAACGGTGAAGGACATCTCCGGCAGGCGGCAATGGGGCAAAAAATCCCGCGAAGGTCGCCGAGCGGAAGGGACACATCCCCGGAAACTGTTTGGAAGGCGTTTTTCGAGCCCTTTCTTTCTTTCTTTCTTTTTTGTGGTGGACGGGAGTGTTGGCACACGCAAAGCCCTGAAAGGGTTGATTTGGGTTGAAGATGTGTGGCAGAGCACCATGAGATGCGACAGAGCAAATAGTTGAATTTCGGGGTAGTGAGTCTCTTCGGATGACTCTCATAGAGGTTTGGCAGTTGCTGTCAGCCCAGATGACACTTTCCACAACGATGGTTGATTCGGAACAAGGTTGGACCCCCGATTTGGCGATGCAAAATGGTCAGATATCTCACATGTGATGGTCAACCGGCTTCGTCGTCGTGATGCGTCCTTTTAAGGGCCAACCTACACACCCAAGAACAAGGTGCCATTCCCCTTTTTGTGCGGCCTCTGCAAATAATGTATGTGCCAGTGCTTTGAAAGCCTGCGTTTCGGTGTTCTTTTCTCTTGCAAGATGTTGACACGTGCACGACCCTCTCTTGATTAGGCTTCGCAACACACGCCCGCGTCCTGCTTGTGTTTGTGCGTGTGCCTGTGCGTGTGCGTGTGCGTAAGAATCCAATTGTGGGCTTCACAACACCAAGTGCGCGTGCCTGTGGCTGTGGCGAAACACCTGTGCGTGCATGTCCGACACTACACCCCAGGGAAATGAAAGCAAGTCCCCGAATGATCAGAAACACGTGCTCTGCAGGCCTTAGGGCCATAATGTTTCCCCTGATTATTACAGGGCCCCCCCCCCTGCCCGCCTTCACGGCCGACAAGGTTTGGACAATACTAAGGTTTTTTTGGAGGGGACCCCTCCTGATTCATCTGGAGCCCCTTCGGTCCTCGTCCTTTTACTTCCGGCCCCTGCCCAGCCAATGGAACTGGAAACAGGAACCTGGAGAACCTTTGTCGGTCCTTCTTGGCCTAGGACGTTAACCTTAAATAACA
Source organism: Effrenium voratum (assembly GCA_963377175.1). Classification (NCBI taxonomy): domain Eukaryota; class Dinophyceae; order Suessiales; family Symbiodiniaceae; genus Effrenium; species Effrenium voratum. The sequence continues at coordinate 697,233 of CAUJNA010003216.1, forward strand.
GTTCTTTGTTTTGAGCCCAAAAGGGCCCTGATGAATTGCAGGGGTTTTCCGTTCATGGGGGCTTGCTTCCAAGGGGGGTCCCCTTTGGCTTGAACACCTTGTCACGTTAAATTAAATTTAGTGAGAAACGTGCATTTTGGGGGAAGCACATTTTTGGGGAAAACTTGAGGGGTTCAATAGTGGCTCAGTATTGGCGGGTTGAAGCGCAGACCAAGACAAAAAGGGCAGTCACAGTTCTGGCAGGTTTTGTTGGTATGGGCACTGCAGGGGGGCGCCTTTAATGGCTGCGGGGCCCAAAAAATGAGTGCGTAGGGTTTGTGGGCCAACCTTGTTGGCCCTTTACTTTAGTATTCCTGGAAATCTGGGAGGCAAAAGAGGAAACCTTTAATCAGGGGGTCGAACCGTGACATGGGGGTACGGCTTCAAAACATGGTTTATGGATTTTAGCATTGGTGCCCTTAGAAGATGGCCCTGGGTTCAGTTGAGTTCTAATCAATTACCAGTAAACCATGAGCAGCCTAACTAAGATACAGGACAGGACAAAGTAGGATACCAGAATTTGGTGTTACCCCTGTAAACTGTGGTTATGGTACAGGCCTCAGAACTCACCAACTCTGCCCAGGCACCTGGGTTAAAGGCAGTTGGTTTCTCCTTGGTGGAGGGGGGGGGGGGGGGCGGGGGCAGGACAGAACCTAAATTCCCTCTACCGCAGTGCTTGCATTTATAGTTCATGCTTTGTAGTTTTAAGAATCACATGGAGTCACAGGTTTTGACAGCCATTAGTCTGGGCGAGTTTGTTTTGCAGTTGGTGCCTGCTCATGAGGGTCTTCAGGAATGCAGGAAGTGCAGGAACGCGGGGGGTGGTCAAACAAAGCAAGTTTGTAGATGGCACTGAAAAGTGCCTAATGCACTGCCAAGTGCAAGCTTTTTTCCAGGTCCCTGGCCTCCGGGACCTTGGCATTTGTTGGGAGGGATGGTGCCTTGATCCCTGGCCTCCGGGACCTTGGCATTTCTTTTTGGCACTGAAGTTTGATGATAACAGTTGTTAAACATAACTTAGTGGCACTGAAAAGTGCCTAATGCACTGCAAAGTGCAAGCTTTTTTCCAGGCCCCTGGCCTCCGGGACCTTGGCACTTTTTGTGCAGGGAGGGAGGGCGCCTTGGCACTTCTTTTTGAGGGGGAGGGGACAAGGGAGGGGTGGCCACACATCAAGCTCGCCCCGGAGGCCAGGGGCCCAGTTTCACATGATGGACTGACAGCCATGGATTTGCACTAGGGGGTTGGCTGTGTTGCATGCATGCTATTCACATTACTCAGCCAGGCCTTCAGGCATGTTCCAGGAAGCAATGCAACAAATAACCAGAAGCCATTCCAATGTTACTAGCCACCAACTTGACACATGCAATAGCCACTGCTCAGGTACACTGAGGTGATGACTTCTCAGTCGCATCACCATGCAGGCGCGGTTGTCTCATTTTGGCACTGAAAAGTGCCTAAAGCACTGAAAAGTGCAAGTTCTTAAACCAAACATGTTTCAATCTTAGCGGCACTGAAAAGTGCCTAATGCACTGCAAAGTGCAACCTTGCTTCCAGGTCCCTGGCCTCCGGGACCTTGGCACTTTTTGGGGGAGGGGGAGGGAGGTGCCTGGGAGGGAAGGGCTGGGCCGTGACCATGAAGCACACCCCGGAGGCCAGGGGCCCAGCTTCAGACGCATGGCGCACACATGCATGTTATGCAACATTAAATCAGCTTGCATCCCATTTAGGTTACCCGCCCAGCCCTTTAGGCATGTTTCAAGAGCCAGCGCAACATACTACAATTTTAAATGTGACTGCTTCCCAAGGGTTGTTGGCAACCAAATTGAGACACGCAGGAGTCACTCCAGGGGTGTTTTTCCTTTTGGGGCTGAACAGTGCAGTGTCTAAAGCAGTGAATCATACTCAAAGTTGAGGCTGCCTAGCAAAATGCACTTCTTCTTGCTTCCAGGTCCTGGCCTCCGGGACCATGGCACTCTTGTTTGGGTGGTGTCTTGGTCCCTGGCCTCCGGGACCTTGGCATTTCCTTTTGTGGGAGGCGGGGGGAAAGTGTCAGTGGGCCATGACCTGCGCATCAAGCTGGCCCCGGAGCCCAGGGGCCCTTTCAGATGCACTCACAGCCATGGTCAAGCATGCTTCTAGATTTGTTTGTTGCAAGCCATCCGCATGACCTGACACATGTTCCAACAACCAGTGCGACAAACAGTAGGTTGAAACATGACTGACCATTCCTGAAGCTGCATTGAACAACAGCCACTTATCAGGCGCATTGGGGCAAAGGACTCATTCGCATCGTCCAGGCATGGTTCTCCTTTCAATGCTGAACAATTTTAAAGCACTGAGACTGATTGAAGACTGACACAGTTGAAGTTGTTAATCTGTCATGCTTCTTGGTGGCAACCTTGCTTCCAGGTCCCTGGCATCCGGGACCTTGGCATCTCTTTTTCCTTGGGGGGTGGGGGGGGGGGCTGGGAGGAAGAGGCTGTGACCGTCATCAGTTGGAGGCCATGGGCCTAAGTGTGGAAACATCTTTGCCATCGCACACTGCGCTACGCACTTAGGGCTCTGCAAGGCCACTGCCACGCATCAGCCTCAGGGCAGGTTTCATCAGGGCTGCACATTGGCACAATGAACATGTTGCATGCAAACTCTCTCTTCCTTGCTCAGCAAATCAAAGCACTTTTCTCCACGCCAGGCACATCAAGATCTTCAATGGCATCTCCACCTGCCTGCGCAGGGCTTACACAGAGGGTCACTAGCAAACAAACACCTTGCGCAGTTGCAGTACACAAAGTCAGAGTTGTGGGGCCCCTGCCTGGCAGCTTACTTTGCCCTCAGTTTGGCTGCTGCTCTGGTCTCTGGTTTGGGCTCAGCCTTTGGATTTGCCCGTTTCTTGGTGCTCACTTTGGCCACTGCTTTGGCCTTCAGCTTTGGCATTGCTTTGGGTGTTGCTTTTAGGAGCATTACTGCTGGCTTGGGTGGCTCATTGGACTCTGAGTCTGAGCTTGTGTCTGAGCTTGAGCTTGAGCTTGAGCTGGAGCTTGTCTGAGCCTTTGCTTTGGGCTGCGCTTTTGGCTGCAACTTTGGCTGGCTTGGTCCTGCGCAACTGCAATCAAACAACCAAGGCTCACTGTGAAGACACGCTGGTGTCAGGCCATACCAAGCCCTAATGTGCAGTGTGTGATGTCCTGGTGCTTCATCCCTGCAAGCCTGCAGGCCTGCTGGCTCCTCATGGTAGATGATCTCGTTCAGTGCCTCAGCCTCAGTGACACAAAACATGTCTCAGATGTAGCTGGCACTTGTCAATCACACTGGTGGCAGCTGAGCACCCCAGCCACATCCAAGGAGGCTTGCACATCCTCCAGCTTGTCCGCAGTGTCAGCCAGCGTTTTCCTTACTTTGGAGAGCTCTTTGTCAAGGTTCTTGTTCTGCCTGCAAAGCTGCCGCTTTTTATAGGCATTGTCATGTTTGTGCGGCATGGCATCTGAACCCCTGCTCTGTAGGCCTGAAGGCCTGCAGGCCTGATGCGTGCTACTCAGTGCTTGGACTTGGACATGGAGATGTGCAGTCAGGCTTGCATTGTCTGGCTGTAGCAAGACCATCTTGAGCCACAATCTGCCAGAGTCTGCAAGCTCCATGGCCAGTGACCCTGCGTTGCTGAGGTTGTGGCTCTGCAGTCCATCGTGGCCACTGTCTGTCATTGCCTGAGCTTGCACGCTTACATTGACAGCCTTGCAAGTGTGAGTCCAAGCCTGAGTCATGCTCATTACTTGCAGGCACCTGTTTGCCACAGCTGTATACTGCCCTCAAACCCACACACAAGACAATTCATTGTAATGTGTGAACACTACTTTCCAAGGATGGGAAAAGGAACCCTCTGAGTACTAAGTTGATTGAGCAGACACAGCAAGCAGGGGTGCAACAGTGCAACAGCCATGGGCCATGCCTCCTCGTCGCAAACGCACGGCTGGCAGCAATTAAGGTAGTAGGCTATTGCAGCCAGGCTGCACAAACACTTCACCAGCCTGTGTGCCAGTTCCTTCCGCCCTGTTGGGCTGAGAGAGTCTGCGTTCAAGATCCCTGTCTTCATGACACCAATGCACAGAAGGTGGCAGGCCATGGTGACTGAGGAGCCAATGGCCAGAGCAATGCTAAAGTTCGGGATGTCAGCATCAGGCTGGAGGTCTGCTGGGCTGAAGGGGGACGTCCAATTGAAGAGCACCTCCAATGGGTACTTGATGGTCTCGTTGCCATAGCCCGCAATGAACTTTTGCATTGCAATGGCTTCTGGTTATTTGTTGCATTGCTTCCTGGGACATGCCTGAAGGCCTGGCTGAGTAATGTGAATAGCATGCATGCAACACAGCTAACCCCCAAATGCAACTAACAGCAATTTAGAACAGCTGGGTGACATGCACGCAGGCACCATGGCTGTCAGTCCATCATGTGAAACTGGGCCCCTGGCCTCCGGGGCGAGCTTGATGTGTGGCCACCCCTCCCTTGTCCCCTCCCCCTCAAAAAGAAGTGCCAAGGCGCCCTCCCTCCCTGCACAAAAAGTGCCAAGGTCCCGGAGGCCAGGGGCCTGGAAAAAAGCTTGCACTTTGCAGTGCATTAGGCACTTTTCAGTGCCACTAAGTTATGTTTAACAACTGTTATCATCAAACTTCAGTGCCAAAAAGAAATGCCAAGGTCCCGGAGGCAAGGGATCAAGGCACCATCCCTCCCAACAAATGCCAAGGTCCCGGAGGCCAGGGACCTGGAAAAAAGCTTGCACTTTGCAGTGCATTGGGCACTTTTCAGTGCCATCTACAAACTTGTTTTGTTTGACCACCCCCCGCGTTCCTGCACTTCCTGCATTCCTGAAGACCCTCATGAGCAGGCACCAACTGCAAAACAATCTCGCCCAGACTAATGGCTGTCAAAACCTGTGACTCCATGTGATTCTTAAAACTACAAAGCATGAACTATAAATGCAAGCACTGCGGTAGAGGGAATTTAGGTTCTGTCCTGCCCCCGCCCCCCCCCCCCCCTCCACCAAGGAGAAACCAACTGCCTTTAACCCAGGTGCCTGGGCAGAGTTGGTGAGTTCTGAGGCCTGCACCATAACCACAGTTTACAGGGGTAACACCAAATTCTGGTATCCTACTTTGTCCTGTCCTGTATCTTAGTTAGGCTGCTCATGGTTTCAGTGCAGTTCTTAATTGTCCAAAGGGACGCCTGGGGATTTGCGAGCATGGAGTTGTGCTGCATTGCCCCCTTTTGTCAACGGAGGGTTGGCCAATCCAAATTTCCAGCATCCCAGCAGAAGCACTACAAAAGGGGCCAAATCCTTTTGTAGCCCTAAAGGAGCAAGGATTGCGTTTGCCCATGCGTGCATCAGGTTGCGTGAAAGCAAGCCACAGACCCACAATTGGCGATGCGTTGCCGCACTGTCTAGGCTTTCAGCTTTCGGAATGTGAGCATTGATGCGTCATTCCGCATGTTTGCGTCGAGCCTTGAAATTGTCCCGAAATGGATCTGTGCAGTTGAAGACATCCCTCTGAATTCTTTTGACAAAGGGCCAAGCTGATGAAATATGCTAGCAGGGAACACGCGCAGCCATGCCGCTGGATTCTGAACTTGGGATTGCCAGAGACCATGTTCAGAGAAATCCCCCTAGGAATTGATTTCCCCGGGGCTCCGCCACCCCTTCCGAATCAATCTGAACAGGTTGCACGACATGGGCTTCCAGAGATTCGGGAACGAGAAGGTCTGGAACGGACACACTGGGCGACCGCTCACCAACAAGATCTTCGTCGGGCCTGTGTGACCCTTGCAACTCGTTGATCGGTAAGTCGCTGAGTTATGGGAAATCATGGTTTCACGCGTTTGCTGATGGTAGTGGCTTATTATTATCTTAGTTTGCCAAATGTTTGTATGTTTCGATGGTTGGTGCATGAAGCTGCCTTCACAGCTGGCCAGAGACATGCTATGTCAGCCAGAACTCAGAGTGAGCTGCAACTCGTTTAGGGCGGTCGCGCAGGTACTATCAGCGCCTGAAGCATATGGTGAGCGACAAGGTACAGTCCAGATCAAGAGGTCCAGCAGGGGCCTTTGCTAGCTCGTTTTGTTGGACCGGAGTTTGAGTGGCAAATGGCCCCCTCTCGTTGAGAAGCCACGGTGTGGCCAATGAGCCACACCATATCTTTATGAAGCCATAGCCCCCTTTGAAGTCGCTTCGCTCTTTAGCTGCGGACGCAACTCTTTAAAGCCACTGAGGACGGCGATCCCTGAAAAAAGTCGCAGAAAACGGAGGCTTACTTACCCGCTTCAAGGCTCCTGACTGCTTCTCTGCTGAGCACCGTGATCCATGGCAAAGGTTTCCCACCTGGGTCTTTTGAGTCTGAAGCGCAGGCCATGAAGCCTTCGTAAGCCGTACTTATCTTTTTCGGTTCTTCTCTGGCACTGAGTTGCTTAAACAGGGCTCCTGAAAAGATACATGTTGCCCATTTGAAACATGGCTTTTTCCACCGAAATAAAGGGAAAACCACCATTTACAAGGCAATGTTCAGGTGTATACTGTAAGGATCCCTGCTAAAAGTGGTGGTGTTCGAGCTGGAGCTGCGAAAGTGTACTTGGCGCACCTAGATGGTTGCTGAACAGAGCGGTTTCCACTTGGCTTTCGATTCTGAGCCGCAGCGCCCACAAGAAGGTGGCAACAAAAGCCCCAAGCGTCCACGTTTACGTCAAGCTCCCGCTAACGGGCAAGGCTCTGGCTCTAAAGCGCCCCATTTGTTGGGTCTGAAATATTATTTGTCTCATATATGGCTGTGGCTCAGAAACATGGACCCAATATGGCCCTTTGCAAAATGAAACAAAGACTAAAACTGCATAACCCTAGCTGTGTAATGTTGAGCCACAACCATATGGAGGCTCCATTGAGCAGCTCTAAGAATTCCTTTTTGCATCCCAAGCCCCGCGTAAGCAAAACCCACGGCGCAAGCTGGCGTAAGCACTTGTTGGGGAGACTTGCTGCGCAAGCACCCTCGAAAGCTCCTCTTCGTGATTGCTTGGCAAGCTTTGCAACCATGCACAGAAGCGTGGTTTCACACATGTGCTTATGTGTGTATTGGTAGCTTGTTTGTCGAGCCTGGCAACTTGTCCGAAGACTTTGGCTGCAGGAAGGCGCGTCTAAGACCACGCATGCTCACCACTAGAAAGCAAAGCCAACAAAGTTCTTCATTGGGAGCTCTTGGAGCTCATGACCTTTCCCAGGAGAAAAAGGCTTCCGACGCAGCAGATTTAGAAAAGCCTAGAGGGGCTCGGGCGTGTAAGCTCGCGTAAGCAGGCGCGTAAGGCTTGCGTAAGCTCGGCTAGCTCGGCTGCCCGCTAGCACGCGCTGCGGGTGCCGCCGCCGCATAAGTCGTTTCTTGACCTGCAGTAAGAACAACAAGGCCAAGCCGCTGAAACTCCTGAGGGTATTTAGCTCCTCGTCATTTTCTTCCTCAGAGTCATCCGCGTCAGCTTGAACAGCTCAGGCGGCTGCATATTCTTAGGGGGAAACGCTCAAAATGCCGACGCGTAAGCGACGCGTAAGCTTCACATGCTCGCTGACCGCCGCGTAAGCTAAAGCATGGGTCGCGTAAGGAAAGCGCAAGCTTGCACGTAAGCAACCTGATGCGAAATCGGGATTCACGAGGAATTATCTCGGTTGTTGTTGGGAAACATTTTACATTTTTGCTTATTGTGGTTTAGTGGGAAATCCCCACTTGGCGGCAAAAGTTTAGTTGTTTGCCCCCCTTTCAACGTCAACCAAGTTATAGGCTTTGCACACCCTGAGGTTCAGACCTTGGTGCGGCAGCCAACAGAAGGCGCGCACTAGCCAACACGAGAGTCGCATGCGCTGTGTGTTGAACCATGCAGCGGTCAAGACCCCCGAATAGGACCTTTGTCCCAACGGGGTCCAAGAGCATCTGCCGTTTGGAGCGCTTTTGGGGGCTTTACACATCTTGGGGCATGTGTATTGCAGGGCTCCTTAAAAGATACATTTTGCCCATTTGAAACATGGCTTTTTCCGCCAAAATAAAGGGAAACCACCATTTACAAGGCAATGTTCAGGTGTATAATGTAAGGATATGTAAGGATCCCTGTATGGTTTCCATTGTTTTGCAATGTTGGTCGCATGCGTATGAAATGGTTTTGACTCATGGCTGTCTTTGAGGGCGCGTGCTCATGCCCTGTTTCAGCAAGTGATTGAATTGAGCCAGACGCTGCCGCAAACAAATGAAGCCATAGTTGATGCAACCAGTACTGGGTTTGTGAAAGTGTGATGATGTTTTGTCACAAGGACAGGGCCGATCTCCCTTTCCATGTTTTCCCACCTTTGCCATGAACATGTCCGACATACTTGCTCCGTGGAGCGAAAGCCACCTTGGTGCGATACGTCATGTATTCAATGCGGTTGGTGAATGTACCAGTCATGAGCTGGCCGACCCCGCAAAACAGCCTTGAATATGTGTGCACAAGCTGTAGCACCTATTTCATTACCCTTCCTCCAACTAACATGGCACCTGTGGGGAGGTACCTGGAAGATTAATTTCCTTTTGAAGGGCCCCCCTGTCAGTTGCCATGTTAGTGGGAGGGAGGGTACCCGCCCGCCACGAAACATGGGAGGTGCAGAGGTCCCTTGACTCTTCGCGTTTCGTGTGGGCTCAGCTCGTGGGTCTGAGCTTGGCGCGCCAGGCCGTGCCAAAGAGGGCGGGCTGCGGTTTGGTGAGATGGAGAGACGGGAACCGACAAGTACCTCCCCAAAATTGAAATGGGTGTGTCTTTTTGATGGCGCCCTTTCTGGGGGGTGGTTTGAAAGGAAACCAAAGGAACTCCAAGCCTCCTATGAGGCAAACCCAAATGTCTCACCGGATTGTAGCCAAAAAGCATGAAGCTAGCTTCAGAAAGGATAAGGCTGAAAGTAGAATGCCGCAAGTTTCCATGCGGATGCTTTGATTTGGATAAGGCAGGCAGGAAAAGGCTGGACGCAGGGCTTGCTGGCAGGATGCACCCAAAGAGGCTTGTGTATGGGCTCACGGCTAGACAGCACGCTCCAGATTGAGCCTTCAGAGGTTCCAACTAGATCGGAAGAGGGCAGGCCATAGGCTAAACGAATATTCCGTTCGGCCCCCAAATGACCATATTTCCGCATAGAAAGGAACGTCATTTGTTGTGGTTTTCCCTAAATGGTCCCATGCAAAGCACCTTTTGGTCAACTCCCACGTAGGCTAGAAAGCTCCAAAGTGCACGACGGCCTCCCTTCTTTGTCATGTTGTTGGGGAAGCAATGAGCATAGACGCACCTTGGCCATCCGCAGCCCTAGGAGCGTGATTGCATCATCTCCCACGGCGCTGCCAAGTTCCTCAAGGTGGGGCATCGCGCCGAGGAAAAAACTGAGCCGAGCCAATGGTCGAGGCGCCGGCTGCAACTGGCCGGTTGCAACCCGTTGGTCAAAATCGATGAGTGCAGTCCAAACAATTTTTCTCCAGAGATTCGTCTCAGGGGAAAAGACTTTGGTCGAACCGAGGCTGCGGCGCAGTGTGGTGTGAACTGACCTCCTGACGTCGATTTTGCTAGTTGCAAGACATCTTCAGACGAACATGATACGATTGTCATACTCCCAACTGCTTGCTTTGAATGACGAGAAGGATCCGGCACCCTGGCGCTGCCAGAGGGAATCTTGGGTTGTTTCTCTTGTGATACTTCTGCAGAGGGGCAGCATGACATGCTTGCCCCAGTGAAGTCAGCAAGAAGTTGCTATCGCACTTTCAATCGTGTTCATTGGTTGAGTCCAGCAGATTGGAACTGCTGTAAATGAGGGACGTGTTGACTGATGCGACCCACTGATCCTCGGCTTAGGCGGACCCCACCATGTCAAAAGAGATCAAAAGAGGGGTTGAAATCCACTTGCCAGGAGCGGCTGTTCGACGTGTCTGATGCTCACAGAATTCACGTCTGCGATACGTCCGGACCACAGTGCCACATGAGCCCTTTACGAGCAGCTTGCCACATTTAGGTTCCCATGGAGTCCTTGTTGGAGATGGTTGGCGGAGGTGTTTGCCCGTCATTATTTTCTGCTCCCTTGCTACGAATTGCACAAACGTGTCACACATGTTTGCAACAAGCTACATCGTTATGGTGCTGGTGCACACGCGCTCGTCCCGGAAGTGCATTTGCTGTATTGAATAAAAAGCGCAACATGCGGGCAGGTCAGTGAGACTGGACGTGGTGGCAAGACCAATGAACATGTAGGGCGAAAAATGCGGTCAGGGAATCCCATCACAGGGAACAGTAGTAATCCCAGGGCCACTTGTTCACAGCCACGCAGGTCCCCCAAAGGAGACTGGTCCAAGCAAGGGGACGTTCGGAAATGCGTTCGTCGACTGTGGAAGTTAGTTGCCTATGAACCACACACGACGCACAGTGAGTTTCAGAGGTGTGGCCTCTTTGCCATTGCAAAGCTCAGCAAAGACACTTACGAGTGCAAGCTGTGCAAGGACGGGCACCAGATAGTTGCTGTGCTGATCTGTTTGACTTGCTCGGTGTGTTGTTTTGGGTTTGGCCGTTCCTTTTGTGAATTCTGAGTCTCTGAATTGACTTGCTTGGTGTGTTGTTGTTTCCGGTTTGGCGTTCTTTGGTGCATTCTGAATCTCTGAAAGGCAACCAGGTTTCACGTCATGAATAGGAGACGTCACCCCAAAGGCCAAAGGGCTGTTTGCAGTTGCTTCTATATAATCCATGATCGGTCTGCAGGCAGAAATGACATTCAACCAACCATACAGACCAGCATGTGTTGAATGAACATAGGCAGTTTGGAATCGCCTCGTCTCCTCATGATGTCCAGGACAAGGCCAACGTCTCGCAGGTTTGCTTGCCGTGCTCCGGGGAGAGTTCGTTACTAAACCCTCGCTCGTTGTGTTCTGCTCCGGTTCATTGGGCAAGGTGTGATTATTGAAAACCGGGTGCGGGGGAGGGTTGGAGTTGCCAATGTTTAGTATGGCCTTGCCGGAGGGGCGTGGGGGGTTCACCAGAATCCCAACGTGCTCCACTCCGACACTGCTATGTTCTGACTACGTTGGCAACTTTCTGGAGCACTGTGTTGCGGGAGAGGGCGATGTGCAACGCACGCCCAATACCCCAGTGCTTGGGGTCGGTGGAAAACGTGCTGGTTTAGTGGCCACATTCTTGGGAGAATTGGGACTTTGAGGGGTAAGATGGGGCAAGAAGGCTTTGCGAGCACGAAAAGAGCAAGCGGCATCACGAGGCCCTGGTCATTTTCAGAGGCAGAGCCTCAAACAAGACGATTCAAGCATTGACTGCCATAGAACATGTAGATGTGCACCAATGGACTTCCCTTCAATGGGATTCTTTGCTTTCAAGATGCTATCTACATGCCACGGTACTGAAAGGTTCGATCAGCTTGCAGTCACCCAGCGAGCCATGTCTCCGGCGTCTGGGATTTGCTCGAAGAAATGGCTCCGATCTTGCGAAGCAAGCAAACAAAAACCATTGGCCTCCCCTTTCTTTCAGAGCCAAGTCTTGTATCAGAAGATAGTCAATCGCAAACATAGGTACCCATATGGCCATGGGTCAAAATCCCGTACCCCCAGTGAACATCCCAATCCCCACTAAAATAGAGTAAAATGGGTGGTGCACCTACCCCAAAACGGTACCATTGGTTTTGACCCACAGCCATAGTTTGTCTTTGATTATTTTGTTCCCAAAGAGCCCACTTGCTGGATCCGCCTGAGCTCACTGAGGTACGCGTGCAAGCTGATGATTCAAGAGCTGATGACCATGAACATCCTGCCCCGTCTGGTTCTTCATGCCACCGGGCCGCAGGTTTTCCTTGTTGCATTTTGCTTTGCTAGGACTTTCACTTTTTGCCCACTAGTGGGTTGTTGCATCAAACCACGAACAGTCCAACTTTTAGCAGAGAAGCAGAAAGCAACCGAGTTTTGTGAGCAAAAGGGGATGACGCACTCCCATGCGGTCAGATGGCGTTAAAATGTCAGAGAGCCCCACATGGGGTGAACAACCAGCAATGTGGTTGGCGTGCATTTTGGTGCTGAGGTTCAGTGAAGTGCAACTCCGCTGGATTGGACCCGAAAAAAATGGTTGCCGTTGGACCGTGTTGAAGGGCCACAGAGAGGCCCGAACATGGGCCCTGGTTGGTCATTTCTTCCTGCGCACAGCATCGTGTCTCATGAACAAAAAACCAAGCGCAGATTCGCAGAGACGCAACCATGCAATCTCCGAAGCTTAGGAACTTGGCCGGGTGAAGGGTGAAGCCTTTGCGGTTTGTGTTTGCGTCCGGATTTCGGCCATCGCAAATCCTCGCCAGTTGAAACTTTGCGTCCGGCAAGCTGGTTCCTCGGCTCTCAGTGAGTGTCATCAAAGGCGGCAGAAGCACAGCTTTGGCAGAGGCAGAAGTCCGTGTGAAAGAGACCAGACAGGAAGCCCGTTTCTAGGCCAAGCCCAAACAGAAGCCAGCTCCAGACAATTTCAGCTACCCTTCTTGCAACATATTGCTAAAACACATGGCACCCGGCACAAGTACATGTGGTTGGGCGTGCAAGGAATCACAAGCCGCATGACATCACACAGAGGGCCGTGAATTCGTAAGCACGAGTCCGAGGTGCGGGGCTTTTCGTCCACTCAGCTTGGCTCGACTGACTTCGAACCCCGAACATAGCAGGGCCCTGTCTTCTCTGTCCACCTTGTTTTGGGTGTGTTTGTTTTCCCATTTTTTTGGGGGGGATGGTCTAAAGAGAAGCCTAACCGAGACCCATCCTTTAAAAGCTTCCCTCAACTCGGAGGCGTTTTCAGCCTGTCAGGCCATGGTGAATGTTCTCTGGGGTCCGAGCCTGAGGATCTGGGGACGCTTCCAAAATTCCAGTTGGCCTCAAAACTTGTAGGGGGTTCACACGAATTCATTGAAGGGGGAAGTCCAAACCAAGGCGTATGGCAAGCTGACTGCTGGAATTGCAATCACAGCCTTGGTGGCACACACCTTGAGATTGAGTTTGGGGAGTTCTTCTCTCCCCCTCAAGGAAGGTAAGGGGTAATGCCGCTAGCTGCTGGATGGAACTTAAGCGTTACATTCCAAATCGCCAACTCGCCACTACCAACAGTTGCCTCGTCAAGTTTCTGGTAGATGGGGCAAATAATTTGCAGTTTCACGCAGGGGAGCTTGCCCAAGCGACACTTTGGTGGTGGCTTCTAGATATTCAGCGGGATGTTGCTACACATTGTTTGACAACCTGGACGGTCCAACGAGACAAACATGCTGTGAGTTTTCCCGATCGGGGGTCGGGGTGTGGCAACATGAATATGTCGTATAATGGCTATACTATGTAAATGCAATATGTACAACATGTGCAGATGCCGCCTTGTTGTCGTCTAGTTGTTGTATATGTGTTGCCTGCCTTTGTGTTTCCCTTGTTGGTTTGTTTGCTTGTTTGCTTGTTTGTTTTGTTTGTGTGTTTGTTTGTTTGTTTGTTTGTTTGCTTGGTTGTTTGTTTGCTTGTTTGCTTGTTTGTTTTGTTGTGTGTTTGTTTGTTTGTTTGTTTGTTTGTTTGCTTGTTTGCTTGTTTGTTTGTTTGTTTGTCTGTTTGTCTGTTTGTTTGTTTGTCTGTTTGTCTGTTTGTCTGTTTGTTTGTTTGTTTGTTTGTTTGTTTGTTTGTTTGTGTTTTTGCATGTTTGCACAGCGCTTGCATGCGTGCCTGAGTGCTGTGTGTGTGTGTGTTGTGTGTATGTTGTGTGTGTGTGTGTGTTGTGTGTGTGTGTTGTGCGTGTGTGTTGTGGGTGTTTGTGTTTGCTTATGTCTGTGATTCTGGGTAATGTGTGTTTGCATGGTTCTGTTTGCGTGTGCTTGTCTATGTGTTCTTTCTGTGTTTGTGTGTGTGTGTGCTGCTTTGTGGGTGTTTCTTTCCTCCTCTCTCTCTCTCTCTAGCTGTGTGTTTGTGTCTCGGTGCGTGGTTGTGTGTGTGTGTGTCTGTCTGTCCGTCCGTCCGTCCGTCTGGTTGTTTGTGTCTCTGGTTGATTGGTTGATTGGTCGGTTGGGTGGTTTGCTGATTGGTTGGCGGGTTGGTGGGTTGTTTGGGTTGTGCGGGTGTGTGGGTTGGTGTGGGTTGGTGTGGGCTGTGTGGGTTGCGTGGGTGTGTCTGCTTGCTTGCTGGCTCGTTTGCTTGGTTGGTTGTTTGTTTGGTTGGTTGTGCGTGCGCGCCCGCCTATCGCATGTTTGCGTACTGCATTCGTGTGTGCTTCTGGCTTTGTGTGGGTTTCTGTGTTTGTGCTTCAGTGTGATTATGTGCTGTTTTGACTGTATGTTTGTGTGTATGCGTGCCTCGCCTTGCGTGTGTTTGGACGTTGAGGATTTAATGTTTAGGTCTTTGGTCTGATTGACAAATGATGGTGCTCCAGGCAAACAAGAAGTGGCGCAGGATGGCAAGCGCAGGGAGCCTGTGAGTTTTTTCTGCGCCGAATTGTCCACCCCAGGCGTGGCTGCCATGAAACTGGACGGCGAAAATACAGCGGCAGAGGCACGGGCTGCTCTAGACAGCTCACTGGCATGGCCCACTGCTTGGGAATGGGAACCGCAGCAACACTTTAGGTGGAACTGGCGGCTTGCAATTTGCGCAGGTTGTGTTGCGTAGTGCTAAAGTGTTCGCGGCAGCAAAGATGTGTACTGGAATAGACAGTTGTGGCGGTGGTGGTGGCGGCAAAGGTGGTGGTGGTGCTGGTGGGGGTAGCAGTAGTAGTAGTCTACTAGTCAGTAGTAGTAGTAGTAGTAGTAGTAGTAGTAGTAGTAGGAGTAGGAGTAGGAGTAGGAGTAGTAGTAGTAGTAGTAGTGGTAGTAGTAGTAGTAGTCATCATAGTGGTCGGCCCGCTGGCTCGATACACACCCCTCGTTACACACCCTCGTTACACACCTCAGATGCACAAACCGCTTGGCTGGTTGCATGCCCCTCGTTACACACCCCAACGCATGCACAGATTCTCAGTCGAGCCTCGTTGCAGACCCAACTCCAGCCCGGGCCCCCACCCCCCTTTTTGCCGCAGCTTGGCCTGCGTTGCAATAGCTTGCAATCAAGCTCCAGCTGCGGAAGCGCAAGCTTACTGCGCTTTGCTTTGCCTCGTTCCAGACCCCGTCACATAGCCGCTACATACCTCGTTACAGACCCAGCCCCAGCCCGGGCCCGCGACCCTCCTTGCCTATCGTTTGGCTTTGTTTCGGCAGTTGCAAATTTCAAACGGCGTTACAGTCCCAATCCCAGCCCGGGCCCGCGACCCCCCTGCCGCTTGGCTTGCGTTGAATAGCTGCACTCAAGCAGGGGCGCTTTGCGTGCTCTTTGCTATGCCTCAGTACACCCCTTGTTAAAAAGCCGTTACATACCTTTTTAGAGAGACTGGGCCAGCGACCCCCTTGCCATCACTTGGCTTTGTGTCGGCAGTTGCAATTTCAAGCTGGAGCTGCGGAGGCGTGCTTTGCGTACATTGTGCACTGATACTCATACATGTCAAGAAATGTTTTCCCGTTACAGACCTGCGTAACAAGGACCTCTGTTACAGACCTCCGTAACAAGATTCGTGGCGCGTCGCGCGTTGAATAAACTCATAGCCAGTAGTCATAGTAGTCTTAGTAGTGGTGGTAGTCGTAGTCGTAGTCGTAGTAGTAGTAGTAGTAGTAGTAGTAGTAGTAGTAGTGGTAGTGGTAGTGGTAGTGGTAGTGGTAGTGGTAGAAGTAGTAGAAGTAGTGGTGGTGGTAGTAGTAGTAGTAGTAGTGGCAGCAGTAGTCGTAGCAGTAGTAGTAGCAGCAGCCGAGGAAGAAGAGGAAGTAGTGTTAGTGGTGGTGGTGGTGGTAGTAGCACCAGCAAAAGGAGTGGCATTTGGCAGCATGGGCGCACGGGAGCGAATCTCCTTGATGTTCTGTTCTTATATTGTTTTCCAACGATTATAGCTTAGGGCTTGCCTCTATCAATAAATTGCTTTACGCGGGCAAGGAGGGGCTGCACAGGCTTACCGACTCGGCAACATTTACCAAAATTTGCGGAAAGTTCACCCCGAAATTGGCCGTAAATTGTGAGCAAACTAAGCGGAAGTTGTGTGTATATCGTGGGAAATATTAGGAGGAAATTTGGTAAACTGGGAGAAATGTTGGGAGCAATTTACCACCAATTTTGTGGGTAGTTTACCCCAATTTTATTGGTTATTTACCCCCAATTTTGTCGGTAGTTTACCCCCTAATTTTGTTGGTTATTTACCCCCAATTTTGGGAAACCTGGGATTTACCCCAATTTTTGGACTCGCTATTTACCCCCAATTTCCAAAATTGGGGGTTAATAGCGAGTCCCAAACTTGGGGTAAATGACCTCAAACTTGGGTGTAAATTACCCACAAATTGGGTGGTAAACTACTGACAAAATTGGTAGAGAGGGTTGTTTCCACGACAAAGAACATGTTACAAGGACAAAGAACATCGTTACACCAGTTACACCGACAAGTTTCAGTGAAGACTATCCCGACAAGGTAAGAATGTCAATAGAAATGAATAAGAAGGAATGAGAAGGTCAATAAAAAGGAATAAGAAGGTGAATAGAAAGGAATAAGAAGGAATGAGAAGGTAGGTCAATGAGAAGCTTTGCCTCCGTGCCCTTGGGCCATGGTTGCCTCGCACGCCTTCGGGCCTTGTAGCTTTTGGATTCTGTTGGTTCGCCCACGGGCCTTGTTTGCCTTCGAGCTTTGCCGCCGTTCCCTCGGCCATGGTTGCCTCGCACGCCTTCGGGCCTTGTAGTTTTTGGATTCTGTTGGTTGGGCCTTGTTTGCCTTCGAGCTTTGCCGCCGTGCCCTCGGGCCCTGGTTGCCTCGCACGCCTTCAGACCTTGTAGTCGTGCGTGTGGGCATTGCTGGTACGCTTGGCGTATGTTTGTGCCGGGGCAGGGCCCTTATATTGTCTGCTCGACAATGCTTACACCCTCTCTTGAACGTCATTCAGGTTTTCCTATTGGCGGGGCAGACGAGACGGCCCAGCTGGTAATCCAAGGGCTCAGAGCCATAGACACCTTGGAGCAAGAACCCCAGTGGATATTGGAGCAAGGACTTGCGTCGCATCAGTGGGGCGGATAAACATCTTTGGAGCAAGAGCTCGTGTCGCATCAGTGGATGTTGGAGCAAGGACTGCATCAGTAGAGCGGATAAACATCCTTGGAGCAAGAACTCAAGTCGCATCAGTGGAGTGGAGGCCTAATTTCTGAGAGGCGAAGGGGAAAGAATTGCCAAGCGTCAGTAGAGTGGCTGGCAACAGATCTGGCGATGGGGTGGAATGTGGACAAGATGGAGTCAGCCAGCGCATCGTGCAACATGGGACGTGTCATTCCGACAGACTTTGCTGTGCCTTTTGATTGCAGTGACATTGTGTAGGCTTTGCGGCTCTGCGCGCGCCCGTTTGGTGGCTTCTGAGGATTCCTTCTCATTCCTTTCTAGTGTCCTTCTTATTCCTTCTTATTCCTTTCTATTGACCTTCTTATTCCTTTCTATTCACCTTCTTGTTCCTTCTTATTCCTTTCAATTGACCTTCTTATTCCTTCTTATTCATTTCTATTCTTCTTCTTATTCCTTCTTATTCCTTTCTATTTTCCTATTCCTTCTTATTCCTTTGTATTGACCTTCTTATTCCTTCTTATTCCTTTCTATTCCTTTCTATTGTCCTTCTTGTTCCTTCTTTTTCCTTGCTATTGACCTTCTTGTTCCTTCTTATTCCTTTCTATTGACCTTCTTCTTCCTTGCTATTGACCTTCTCATTCCTTTTTTCTGCCCTTCTCATTCCTTCTTATTCCTTTCTATTGACCTTCTTATTCCTTCTTATTCCTTTTTATTTGACCTTCTTATTCCTTTCTATTGACCTTCTTATTCCTTCTTATTCTTTTTTTATTGACCTCTTGTTCATTTTTCTTGTTTTTATTGACCTTCTCATTCCTTCTTATTCCTTTCTATTGACCTTCTCATTCCTTCTTATTGACCTTCTTATTCCTTGCTATTCCTTTCTAAGACCTCCTCATTCCTTGTTATTTCTCTTTATTCACCTTCTTATTCCTTCTTATTCCTTTCTATTGACCTTCTTATTCTTTTTGTTCCTTTCTATTGTTATTCCTTCTTATTGACCTTCTTATTCATTCATATTTATTTTTTCTGACCTGCTTATTCATTTCTATTGACCGTCTTATTCTTTCTTATTCCTTTCTATTGTCCTTCTTATTCCTTCTTATTCCTTTCTATTGACCTTCTTATTCCTTCTTGTTCAAATTTATTGACCTTCTTATTCCTTCTTATTCATTTCTATTGACCTTCTTATTCCTTTCTATTCACCTTCTTGTTCCTTCTTATTCCTTTCAATTGACCTTCTTATTCCTTCGTATTCATTTCTATTCTTCTTCTTTATTCCTTCTTATTCCTTTCTATTTTCCTATTCCTTCTTATTCCTTTGTATTGACCTTTTTATTCCTTCTTATTCCTTCTTATTCCTTTCTATTGTCCTTCTTGTTCCTTCTTTTTCCTTCCTATTGACCTTCTTGTTCCTTCCTATTCCTTTCTATTGACCTTCTTCTTCCTTGCTATCGACCTTCTCTTTCCTTTTGTCTGCCCTTCTCATTCCTTCTTATTCCTTTCTAATGACCTTCTCATTCTCTTATTCCTTTTTATTGACCTTCTTATTCCTTTCTATTGACCTTCTTATTCCTTCTTATTCTGTTTTATTGACCTTCTCAGTCCTTTTTTATTGACCTTCTTATTCATTTTTCTTGTTTTTTATTGACCTTCTCATTCCTTCTTATTCCTTTCTATTGACCTTCTTATTCCTTGCTATTCCTTTCTAAGACCTCCTCATTCCTTGTTATTTCTCTTCATTCACCTTCTTATTCCTTCTTATTCCTTTCTATTGACCTTCTGGTTCTTTTTGTTCCTTTCTATTGTTATTCCTTCTTATTGACCTTCTTATTCATTCTTATTTATTTTTATTGACCTGCTTATTCCTTTCTATTGACCGTCTTATTCTTTCTTATTCCTTTCTATTGTCCTTCTTATTCCTTCTTATTCATTTTACTGACCTTCTTATTCCTTCTTATTCAATTTTATTGACATTCTTTTTCCTTCTTATTCATTTCTATTGACCTTCTTATTCATTTTTTTAGACCTTCTCATTCCTTTCTATTGACCTTCTCATTCCTTCTTCTTCCTTTCTCTTGACCTTCTTATTCCTGTTTATTGACCTTCTCTATTGACCTTCATATTCATTTCTATTGCTTTCTCATTCCTACTTTCTAATGACCTTCTCATTCCTTTCTATTCCTTTCTTTTGACCTTCTCATTCCTTCTTATTCCTTTCTATTGGCTTCTTATTCCTTGCTATTCACTCTTATCAATTTATATTGGCCTTCTTATTGCTTTTCATTCCTTGCTATTGACCTCCTTATTCCTTTCTATTGTCTTAACCTTCTCATTCCTTCTTGTTGCTTTCTAATGACCTTCTTATTCATTTTCATTCTTTTCTATTGACTTTGTTCTATTCTATTGACCTTCATATTCTTCTTATTCCTTTCTTTTGACCTTCTTATTCCTTTGTATTGACTTTCTTATTCTTTTCTATTGGCATTCTTATTCCTGACCTTCTCATTCCTTTTTATTCCTTTCTACTGACCTTCTCATTCCTTGTTATTCTCTATTTGCATTCTTATTGGCCTTCTTATTCATTCAATTCCTTTCTATTGGCCGTCTTACTCCTTGCTATTGACCTTCTTATTCCTTCCTATTGCCCTTCTCCTTCCTTTTTATTGACCTTCTCATTTCTTCTTATTCTTTCTACTGACCTTCTCATTCCTTTTCATTCCTTTCCACTGACATTTTCATTCCTTCTAATTCTCCTTTGACCTTCTCATTCCTTCTTATTCCTTTCTATTGACCTTCTCATTCCTTCTTATTCCTTTCTATTCACCTTCTTATTCCTTCTTATTCCTTTCTATTCACCTTCTCATTCCTTCTTATTCCTTTCTATTGACCTTCTTATTCCTTCTTATTCTTTTCTATTGACCTTGTTTTTCATGTCTGTTTCCTTGCTTGTCGGGATAAGCCCGCAAGAAACATATCGCTGTAACGCTTTTTTCTGCCGCGGTAACATTGCACCTTGTCATGGTGACAAAATCGCGTTTTTGTCGTGGTTACAACCCCCCCTCACAAAATTGGGGTAACTAACCCACAAAATTGGGCCACAAACTTGGGTGGTAAATTACCGACAAAATTGGGGGTACATAACCAACAAAATTGAAGGTAAACTACCTACAAAATTTGTTGTAAATAACCAGTAAGTAACCCACAAAAATTTTGGGTAAATAACCACAAAAAAGGGGGTAAGTTACCGACAAAATTGGTGGTAAATTGCACGAAAATTGGGGGGTAAATTACCAACGAAATTGGGGGGACATTTGAGGTACATTGGTGGTAAAGAGTTACTGCTACAGGCAAGGCTTAAATTATAGCAATTATCTGTCCTACAAAGCTGGTGACTAGGAGAACTTGGCCAGCATCGATTTCTGCAATGTGTGACGTGTTGCTTCCCTGCTTGCAACAGAGGGAACTCGGGACATGGCTTTGGCTGCCAAGTCGCCAACCTCCGAAATTGGCACTTCCCCGCAAACAAACAAATACAGCAATTGTCATTGTCTCTCCTTGCAATGTGCCAATTGTTTTCATGCTCACTTTTCGAACTGGGTTCGGTTTGGGTTTCATCATGTCTCCGGAGGTCCTGGCGAAGTTTCGGGAGGCCATGCAGCTACAGGATTGGAACGAGGCGTCCGAGTTCGGGAAATGGCTCCAGGTTTTGGTGCTTGGAAACGAAAAGAATGCTCTTGCCATGCGACTGCGGGGCTGGCTGCGGCTCCTACCAGTTGAATATTTTGCTGACTGTGGTTCAATTTTGTGGTTCCCCCTGTTTTGACACGCTCCCTTCCAGTTCCAGCGGGTCTGACAGCTGTCAGATGGCACAAAGATAGAAAGTTTACAGAAAGGCCCGCCTGTGAGTTCCGCTGCTGAATCTAGTATAGTCCTCATATGCCCATGTTGGGCTTCCATGATTTGTTTCACACGCATACCTGGGGTACGTGTGCAGCGACGGTTGCCTTGCATGCGCTACTCTGGTTCTTCAGCAGCGCCCTTTCCTTGTTCCATTGCCGCGTTCCCGGTTTGCAAAAAGGAAGGCGCCGTGTCAGGAAAGTTCTAAGTCAGGGGGTTGGTTCTGGGAATGTGTTTTGTCCACCTGCGATACCCTACACTTTTTGAGCATGGGACGCCATGCCGGACCATGCCATCGGAACGCGGTCACTTGGATGTCTTGGGGCTATGAGGATGCAGCGCACACAGCCCATTTACCTGCACAACCAAGAGCAGAAACCCTGTCAAAACCCAGAAACCTTCCAAGAACCCGGAATGATTCTACTATTACGGACTCAGCGAATCTCGAGATCACTTCACGGCTATGGGAAAAGGTAGGTGTCCCCTGAGCAAATACGGTGGACAACTGTTGTCACTTGCCCGGAAACCGCCGTGAATTTCGCAGCTGGGAGAGAGCAAGCTCCAGCTGAGAGCTTCGCAGGGTGTCCATCAAATTGTTGGAGACCTCCTTCTGGATTGTGCTAAACGGGAAGCCAAAACGCACCTGCCATTTTGTATGATCCCAAAATTGGCAGCAAGACCCGTATCCTCAAAAGGGACGCAGCTGATTGCTTCTGGGCTGTGAAGCCTCTGGGCATGGACATGCCAGGCTGGCAAGGGCATGAACTTGTACCGCTTGGCGCCCCCTGCGCGATTGTGTCACAGCCCTGCGAGCGTCCCACTTTGGGCCGAGAATGCTTGAGGGACAGTTTTTACGGAGATGGAAACAAACACGGAAGGGAGCAGTGACACAGGCTCTTTGCAGGGCAAGAAGATAAGTCCATGACCCTTCACAGCCCCTCAGCCTGTCTCAGTTTTGCACAATTGCACTCTTCAACAATTGTTTTTAATGCAAATGCACTGAACATGTTTGCGCTTGTTGGACGAGCGAATCGAAGTTTGTTTGCCCACCAGCCACGGGATCCGCCAGCCAGGTACCGGTGACTGACCATGTCATCCGACTTGCAGAGCAGGCCTGGGGGTCAGGTGTGTTTGTGTGTGTGTGTGTGTTTGCTCCTAGGGTTCCTCCTTTTTGTTGGCCAACATGGTCAATGGACACTACCGTTGTTTGTGGTCCTCTTGTTTCGGTACGCTTACATTTTGACCAGCTTGATCGGGTATGTGCGGCAAGGCATGGTTCTCAGCCATTTCACCCATTGCTTCATGGTAGTTGCGCCACTCCCCAAAGGTCTCGATTGCGCTTCTGGGCCAAACACTGCCGTGATCATGCCTGGAAACGGGACAAGCTCTAGATGTAACCCAGTACCTTGCATGTCTCACTGTCATGTGGCACGTGAGTGGCGCCCAAGAAACCGCGAAATGACGTTTAGAAGGGACTTCTGTGGTTCGGACACTACTTGAAGGTAGGTCTTTGCAAAGACATTATGAAGACATCTGAGCGCACGCGACAAAAAACAATTGTGTGGCCCGGGAATAGAAATCGCTCAAAAGAGAAATCCCCTGTGGCTTTTGGCTCGTCCGGCTGGCACAGGCGCAGCACCTCGGCAACCTGTTGTAGATTTCATGTCCGGCGCAGCGCAACAGCAAAAGAGAAAGCAAACGCGAAGGCAAAACGAGAAATGGAACTAGCAAGAGGAAGAGAAAGAGAAAGAAGCAAAAGAAGGAAGGACGAAAGAGAACAGAAAGCAAAGGCAAATAAAGAAGAAAAACAGAAAGACGGCAGAAGAAAGAAGAAATAAGAGATCACGAAGAGCCAAACCATGGAACGAGGAAAGAGGAATGAGGAAAGAAGAAAGGAAGAAACAACC
>CAUJNA010003216.1:727763-867763 GCA_963377175.1 Effrenium voratum
TTCTTTCTAGCCAGGCGTGTCAATTTCTCAGAGGCCCCATGTGACACAGCGACTTCGCAGAGTTGGCGACTCGGGCGATCGAAGGAGTGTCAAGCCTCCCTCATGCGCGAGCTCGTGCTGGCCCGCCAGGAGGTTGAGGCTTTGGCCGGAGACCAAGAGGCGACTGGCCACTCCAGCTGCCCCCCCCCCCCCCGGCCCACCGTTTGGGTGGGTGGGTAGTGTGTGGGTGGTCAGTGGTATGTGTATGCGTGTTTGTTTTTTTCAGGCTGGCCTTTTTGAGGCTGAGGCAAACTCGAGGGAAACCACTTTTGAAAGACACAGGGCTCCACGAGACTAGCGGTCTTCAATTGGGTGGTGGTGGAATCGCCGAAGTGTCCCAGACCAACTTTGCAGTGCATGGCGCATTGATTTGAGCAGCACACGAGTTGCGCCAAGGTTACACCACGCCGGCCAATACAACGCGCCTGCTTCCAAGTCTGCGAAATGCATTGTGTATTGGGTTGATTCCCCCAACATATTAACATTGACTTTGCTTTACTATTTTGCGATGTCCTGTTTTCAGCGGCTTCAAAGCAAAACTCACGGTTCATTTGCCCGTCGCCCTGTGCGAAGCTATTCCACCATAGCTGATTGCCCCGCGTCTGTGGCAGCCGAAGCTGCATTCCCGGACATCGCACAAATTGGGTGTGTCTCAAAATAAGAGACCGACCATGAACAAACTGTACCAATTCCAATTGGGTGCGCCTCAAAGTATAAGGTTTCAATATGAGGAAGCCAGAAAAGACAAGCCCCAAGAAACTGCACCGATTCCCAAGAGACCAACTCACTTACCTTGATGGCCATGAAGGTGCCAGCTGCCCCACTTTCCTTGAGTGCCTGGGATGGTGCCCATGCCTCAAGGGGTCAGGCTCCATTTGTTTCACCACCAGGATATGGACCGCAGGTTACAGGTTGCATCGTCCATGTTTCCATTTACCAGGGCAAGCCATGTTAGGGTTAACCCGTTTTGACCCACAGCTATATTGGGGTATCCTGTTTGGATGGTTATCCGTTTCATGTGCTGCTCCCCCTGCCCGTCCTGCTTCTTCCGCCACCCCGGCAATTACAGGATCAGTTGAGCCACCTGTGCTTGAATTCTGAATGCGATGGACCGCAAGGTTTGCGGGCTTCTTGTGCAAGATCAGATATGTTTGATATCCACCCATGAGAAAGTCGGTCAACCATGGCACAGTCAAAACATTGCGCATCCCTTTGTGTACATGTGGCAAATGTTTATTGACAAACTGCTTAACCTTGTAGGAGAAGTAAAAGATGAAACAGGGCTGGACTTGACAGGCATGCTGTGCATGCGATTTTCAGGAAGAAGAAACCACACACACCATGACTTTCGTGGTGTACTGATGCCAAACTCAGCAAGTTGTAAGTGTCGAAGGAAGTGTCGATGTGTGTTTGTTTGCGTAGATAAGTGAGCAAGTGTGTGCGTGTGGAAATGTTTCTTGTGTGTCTGTGTGTTTGTGTGATCGTGTAGGTGTGGCTGGAAGTTGGGGCTGGAAGTGGAAGTGGAAGTGATTGTGTTGTGTGTCTTGCGTGTTTTGCATGTCGTGCGATGTCGTGCGGGTTTTGTGTGTTTTGTTTGTCTTACGTGTCTGTGACTGTGTGTGTGTGGCGTGCGTATTTTGTTTTACAGTAGTGTGTCTTGCTTTTGTGTTTTGTGTTTCATGAACTGGCCACAGTGTCCTGCTCTGACGGCTTGGCATACCCCCTCTCCCAGCCTGAATACCTGACTCTGCTGGAGCCCGCAAACTCTGCAGATCCATCAAGGACTGGACAACATGCCAAGGTTCACAGATCCATCATTAACGGATATATGCCACAACTTGTTTATTTGCTTTCCGCTCAATCTAGCCAGCCCTGGCAGACATGTTTGTGAACTAGCTCACAATTGCTTGCTCAAGCCCGCTACATACACCTCCAACAATGTGACTTGGTGTCCATTCAATGTCTGACTTAAGCAACTTCACCATGGAAGAGATCCGTTTCTCAATAATTTGTTTCTCGATAATTTATTGGACGGGGGGTGAGGGTAGTACTCTTGTTGGAGTTGTTTGAAAGGGAAACCAAAAGGAGCATCATCATTTTTGGGCTCCCCCCCATGTTGACACCTACCCCATATCAATGTGCTTTCTGCCAATGATCCCATGATGGGGCATTGTGTGATTTAGCCTGTTAACTTGTTTTTCGCGGGTTCGCCCGTGGAGAATCTGTGTCTAGCGCAAGGCTGGTGCTGATGCTTGTGTTGTTCACTTGTATTCTCAGTGGTCGCGGGTGCTTACACGTGCTGTTCCAGTGTAAAGTGCCTTCAGCCAGACCTGCCGGGCTGCCCAGAAATTTCTTGCTCCTCCGTGTGTTACCTGCTTGTTCTCACAGTTTCCGGCACTTGCTCTTTTGGGCCATTTGCCGTGCCAGTGCCGGTCTGTTTCTTGGAAAAATGCTCAGGCGCCGCCCTTTGTGCCTATACCCAGCATGCCGTGTCCTGGCACTGTGGCAGCCTGAGGGTCACTCAGCCGCCATCATTGTTGGCGGCCGTGGCCGTTTGGGGTTGGTTGTGGTAGCTTGATGTTGTGGGTGGTGCCTCAATGATGGTAGGCTCTTGGTTCTGGCCATGTGACATCATGTGACCTCCTTTCAGCACGCGGCTTGCAGGTGCCACCGGCACATCATCAACTTGCCGGTTGCCACCATACCAACTCACAACCAGGCAGGCCGCGCTCCTCAATTCGGACAGATGGTGCCATTGGCCCCCCAATCTTGTTCGATGTGCCGTTGGTAATCCCCAAGCTTGAGGCTGCTATGTTGAAACCGTTGCTTTCGTCAATCATAAGAGGTTTGTTTGTGACGGCAGCTTGAGGGGGAATCTGATGATTGTAAGCGCGCTGTGAGCTACGGTTCTCAGAGCTTTGTGTTAGGAATATCAAGTTGATTTCAAGCATCTGCGCAAGTACTGGGCACAATACGACTTTCACCTGCCATCTCTATGCGGCCTCACTCAATCGGTCAACCGGCAGCGGCGGGTGGGCACGTTCCCCAGTCCCCCACTGCATGGCTTGGCTGGCTGCCAGGAAGCAACCCATGCACGCCGCGCGTGCCGCAGCTGAGGCGCGGGCTTATGTCCTGAAGGTTTCCCATGCAAAGAAAACCCCACCAAAACTTGGGTCCGAGCCATCCGGTCCCTTAGCTTGAGCTTTCTTGTGTTTAGTGGGGGGTTATTCAATCCGCTAAAAGTTAAACTTTTAGCGGGGGAGCTGAGGACAGCCCAGAAAAGTGCGGCTCGAAACAACCAAAAGTGGTGCTGGGAGTTATTAAAGAGCGTGTTGTCACTTCAAAGAATTCCACCAACTCGCAGACGACGGTTTGGTTGAGTGCATTTCTACCCCTAGGGCAGTTGCTCAGTTTGGCCCAAAATTGACCTGCTGTTTGGGCAAGAGTCCCCATATTAATTCTGTTGGAGCCCTGTTCGGGTCGGGGGGGAAGGGAGTATTGGGTCAACATCCACGGCATCGGTGAGGCTGCCTTTAAGGACGCAGACTGCCGGAGCCTGACGACATTCTCTCCGTTTGCGCATCATGATTCCTGACCAAACCACGAATCCAAACCACTAGAGGGAAGCTGAATTATTGTAAACTTTTGAGACCTTTTCTTCCAGTGCATGGAGCCTTACACAGCATTTACATGGCAGGACTTGGAGTGGATCTTTGATTCGATATAATGTGCGAAACCTGTTCCAAAAACACACATCAGATGTGCACATGTACACTTGAGGTTCAAAACGGTTGTATGTCATCTTGACTTCCTGTTTGTTTGTTCAGTTTGCTTGAAAGGGAAGCCAACTGAAGCCAACTGGAAATCACTCATCAGGGGTTCCTTCTGTGAAGAAACACCCATGTGACCCATGTGCATTCATTGATCACAGGGGTTTCTGCATGTCAAGAACCACCCATGTGACCCGCGTGCATTCATTGATCGCAGGGGCTTCTGTATGTCAAGAACCACCCATGTGACCCATGTGCATTAATTGATCGCAGGGGTTTCTGTATGTCAAGAACCACCCATGTGACCCATGTGCATTAATTGATCGCAGGGGTTCCTTCTGTCAAGAACCATCCATGGTGCAGGAAACAAAAAAACAGATCGTTTGCGTGGTTTGACAGATCCTTTGTGCATTAATCCGCGCATGTTCAGAGGTTTCTTCCGTATGTCAAGAAACACTCATGTCAATGTGCATTAAACACATTGATACTTTCAACTATCTCAACCGCGAGGCTGGACCTCCAATGACCTTCCAGACTCAGAGCTGTGTCGTGGCGGGCTCAGCCGCAAGCCACAACCCGGTTTGACAGAAACCCGAGTGAGGAACTGGTTCTGAATGTGTTTTGTTGTTTTTTTTCTTTTTAAAGGGAAAGCAAGGAAACCAGCCATGTTGTTTGTTTTGTTTGACAGCAAGGGAACCAACCTTTTGGAAGGGTTCCTGGCCCTAGTTTTTTGCCCTCCAACAAGCCTCGTTTCAGATTTAGCAGGACCTGTTGAGATGTCTCGGGATCGCGGACACATCGAATACCGACACGGCGTGTTGCAGCGCTACTTTTTGTTGGCAGGAAGGTTTAGTAGGTTGGAAAGCAAAGGACAACCAACCATGTTGAAGGTTTTGTTCGTTGAACAGCAAGGGAACCAACCATTTTGATGGTTTTGTTTTGGTGGGAAAGGCAAAGGGAACCAACCAGTTGTGACAAAAAAATGCACCCAGTGCAACCTCCTCTACCCGAAGCACGCGATGCCATGAATTCGATGCCTGGCAGTGAGGCCCGCCCTGGCAGCGTCTTCAATGTCAACTCTGCGCTGGTTGAGAGGACGCGTGTCGCGCAAGTGGGATATCAACAAGGGGATAGAGGCATGAAAAGCGGTTGTTCTGTGATTTTGCAAGCTGGCAGGCTTGATGCATTGAACAAGAGGTATTGGCTGCTGCATTGCTGGTACATCTACACGCTCTGTCCAGTTTGGACTTGCGGCCCAATATGAATC
This sequence comes from Effrenium voratum, assembly GCA_963377175.1. NCBI lineage: Eukaryota > Dinophyceae > Suessiales > Symbiodiniaceae > Effrenium > Effrenium voratum. Next base: position 732,840 of record CAUJNA010003216.1, read on the forward strand.
TACTTAGACGCTTTGCCATTGTGCACTTAGAGACGCTATGTGCTTCTCTGGTTGTTCTGTGAGTGTTTCACTTCTGAACATCCACGGTCTAGCATTTCTGCTTGGCCGCTTGGTAACGTGGATTAGGCCAATTAATTCGATGGCCGCAGGATGCGGGACCCGATGCGGGAGCCGATGCTGGGGACTATGGAGGTGGGTGTGGCTCGTTTGAGGCTTCACTCTTTTTCATGGACCCCTAGAAAATGTAACAATTCAGACACAATATATGGTTTCGTGTTCTTACCAGCTCAGACTAACTCAAAGCCAACCTCTTATGAACCTTGATATGCAACCAGGCTCCACCAAGATTCAGCTTGAAGCTTGCACTGTACCTTCACAAGCTCTGGGCAAAGCCACCGGATACCTTTCGAGACACCGCGACTCCACCAGAGAACCACCGGGAGACCACCAGGACCCGGCACACCCCAAAACACCACCAAAAACACAACCCCGCCACCAATCCGCCGCTGGCTCACCCATCACTAAAATGACACTAGAACCCCAATTCCGCGTCAATTTGCGTCGGCTCAAGCCCAGGTTTCGGCATCATTTTGCCAAGTTGTCCCTTTCCAGGCCAGCGCTACAGAGAATGTCAAACTGCTTGTTTCCCATCCAACCAATGCCAACATGAGATGTATGAACCCCCCTGCATTCAGCTAAGTACTCAGCGGGCCCTTGCTTGCAAATTCGCTCCATTCCCTCAGAACAAAACGAGAATGGTTGCAAAGCGAGGCCTGCTGTACTTGGCATACGTGCGACACTTGTTCTGAAGAGTTGTGATTGCCGAGCTAGAGCTGCAGTCGCACCTTGCGCTGAACAAGGGTAAATCTCATGCTGTGGGTGCCAAACGTATTTTTCGTATTTCACTCGCTGTTCAATGTTGCAGATGAGCTGAAGCTGCTAGTTTCACTTTGCGTAGTAAGGGTGTGTGTGTGTGTGTCTGTACTGCAAAGCTGGGCGTTTCGGTGCGATGTTCTCCGAATGGCTCTCAAAGATGGGCTCAAGGAGGGAATAGCCACGTTGCCCTACAGGGAGCACGGCGAAGCACTGGTTGCAGATGCTGGTTCAGCTGTTATTAGTCGAGGCTGCATTACTACACAATGCAGGTTATCACTGGGATGAGTGTCCTTCTCAACAATTGATAGTGGCTCAACTGAAAGCAGGGAAGGCTTGCTTGGTCACCGTTTAGCCTTGACTGCTGCGTATGGCTTTGTATCCCTCTCTTGTTGACTTGTTTATGTGGCTTTAGAAGGGGGCGGCAATCAGGTCTGGCTCAATGTGTTATTTCACAACCAAAGAAGGGTTCAAAGCCTTTTGCGTCCAGCCAGTTTAAATACATGGTTGTTCATGCCAGAGCAGGCGCCTCAGCAGGCCTGCATGTCTGCCAGCGCCTCAGAGCCTCGGGTGACGGGCTGGCAACAGACTTGCGGACTGATCGATTGATCTGAGTTGGTGTCAAGACATTATCCGAAGAGCGGCTCTCAAGCATTGGACACGTTGCTCCAATCAAGTTGTAGCGCTGGGATCACTCGTCGCAGGCGCACTTTTGTGAGATCTGGCCCAGGTCGGAGTCACAGCTGCAGCGGCAGCAGCCGCAGCTGCTGGGCGCGGTACTCCAACCAGCAAGGCGTGGGGTGGCTAGTAGGTTTGTCTCAGTGGGAATCCCTTTCTGGATGATTTAACGGGCCAAGAACCTGAAACAGGGATCTAATCTTGCCACACATCCAGGTTATGAATTCGGGGTTGAGGAGCATGTCCGATGTGATGGACGTGGACTTTACTGGAAATACGAATCCATCAACAATCTTCACAGTTCATTGGCAGCAGGAAAGCGCATTTGCTCCCAATGACCACCACGTGGCGAGGGCGAGCTGTTGCGTGTGAGGTGAAAGCCAGCCCCTTGCGGATGGCGCCGCCACGGTAGGTACGAATGGTAAATGCCTTTGCGAATGCAAATGATGCAAAAAGCAAGCGGCGCAAGTGGGAATGGGAGAGTGCGCAGGAGGTATTTGCAAGCCGTCAACATGGTTGGTGCACAATGCTCGAATAAAGATTATCATAATGGGGGCTGGGGGCGAGGGAGAGGGGAGGGAGCCCAAATACGGCCCCATTAAAGGCTTACTAAGAGCTAATTTAGGCTCCCTCCCCACTCCCCTCCCTCCCTAGGCCCCATGAAATTACCGAGGTGAAGGGTCTCCAACTCAAAAGTAGGCCCAAATGAGACAAGTGCAATAGCCCTGTTTGATGCTATGAAAGCAAGCAAGGGATTTTGTTTGGGCCAAACATTTGGCCTCACTACGGTTTACCAAGCGATACGAAGAAGTTCAGGCCAGGCGCCGGGGCATAGGGGACTCACCATGGACTCTTCCAAGACCTTGCACGCAGGATGGGGGTAATATGGCCATGGTTCACAACCAATGGTACCATTATTGGGATAGGTGCACCACCCATTTTAGTCTACTTTAGTGGGGATTGGGATGTTCACCGGGGGTGAACCGGGCTTTTGACCCATGGCCATATGGTTTGCGGAGCTTGGTTGCAAGACATTCACGGCAACCACGGACAAAGCCAGAGCTCGCAATCACTTGGAGACCTTCACCTCGCTTTGGGTCGATTGGCTCAAGTGGTGCACCCCCGACAAAGGAGAATGTCTAGTTCCCCTTGAGTCGCTGAGTCGCTTGACCTAGAACCCAAAGCACGGAAGCCGAAAAAGGGACACCGCATCATTGACATGCCACTGTTTCCCGCTCAGGTTCTGCCTTGCAGCGAGTTGATCGAATGAGAGATGTTGGAAACAGATACCCCGCTCAGCGAGCTTTGAACGAGCCTTCAAAGGTTAAGGCCAATGACTTAGGACCCTTGAGGCAAAAGGCTTCGGGTCAATGGTTACATGGGCTTCAAATGAAGCTCCGTACCATCGCAGCTTGGCTGTCAGCTTGAACATGAGTTGTAAAGCACAAATGAGTTTCTTGGTTGTCGAGTATTCTTACTAATGCTGTTCATTGTTCGGTATCAATCATTGGACCGAGGCGAAGTGCCGTCGCCCTTTGAGCCTTCACTCTTGGAAGATCCCAAATGGGTCAACAGCGACTTGGCGATGATCTCATGGGCACTGCCTGGCCTCAAAATCCCTTTTCTTTGGGCATGTCGGCTTGAGGCTTCGACAAGAAGAAGGCTGTGAAGCACGAGTCCTTTGAAGAGACTGGAGTTGAGGACACTTGATATTCATGAGCTTTGCTACCACATGTGAGCAGCTAGCCAAACATGTGCGTGTTTGAGCGTCTCTTGGGATTCCCGTTCAAGCTGGGCTTGTGAGAGTCATGGATGTGGTTTTTTTGGCCCCCTCTTTGCGCTTAACTCAAAGCAAAGCATCACAACAAGCATATCAGGTCCATCTCACCATCTAGCCCAAGATCCCTTTGTTCAGGCTCCATTTTAGGTTTCAGGTCGGTGAATTTGTGTAACCCCCCCCCCCCTGAAAAGTGGTTGGTGGACAGGGAAAAAAAAACACCCACATGATGTCCACCAGAGGGTCCCCAATTAAAGCGCATGCCCTTGTCTTGAACTCTAGCCCTTTTCTCCACTTTGCTCCTTGCCCCCAGAGACACCGCCAAGCCTCAGATGTCCTGCAATACTGAACCGCAACTGCTTCGGTCCTGAACCCCTCCCCCCCCTCCCGCCAAAAAAAATAACACGAAAAAGCAAACCAAGAAGCTGGTTGTTTTGCTTGTAGTGTCCCTGGTACCGCACTTTTCCCACGGAGCCCACAACTGGTCTGTCGAAAGAAAGCCGCTCATGAGAGGAGAGCATCTATGCGAATTGGATCAAGGGTGAGCTGGAGAAGGAGGCGGCCTGCCTCGAGCTGCCCTTCTCCGTGGTCTTCCTGGGGGTCTTCGCGCGGGGCCCAAGGCACGGCGGAGAATTCGAGGCGCGGGGCTCGCAAGGCGCGGCCCTCAACATCCCTGGCTCCTGTAAGAATGCGCGCCAACTTTGCTTGTTTGCGGCCCTGGCCAGGATTATTTGTTGGGAAGAAATTCCCAGGTGTTGGATGGTTGACAAGTCTAAAGATATCTAAAGATGCATTGGGTTGTTTGAGGAAAAGCCATCATTGTTCGGAACCCTGGAAGGCAACTTGAAATGGTTGGGGAGTTTTGCTGAACCCTCGCGACTTCCTAGAGGCTTGTTTTTTGGCTAAGAAGCTGGAGTTGAGTCAAATGTAACTTTGCACTCATTCAACTCGTTCACTTTAATTTGTGACTGCCGGTTGAACGCTGTTGAAACCAATGGAAACTCAAAAGTTGCTTGTTCCCCCCCCCTCCCCAATCTTGAATTGGCAATGCTTTTTGGGCAAGGGGAGGGTCGGAAATACTCTGGTGCTGTGAGCTTGCATGTGCTGGATGCCACGGGTTTCAACAGCCACTACGTTTCTTGTTCATGGGTTTTAACTAGAAGGCACAGAGACTGACCCTGAGATTATGTTGTGTTTTTGTGTGGTTGGAGAGCACCAAGCATTGCCAATCGCATGCCAGTTGGGTTTGTTTGACGTTTGAGTCCAAATCTGGCCCACTGCCCAGAGATGGACCGACAGCAGCCAGGCTGATTGAAGAACATGCCACGTTCAGTGGTCTTGATACTTCCCTTTTCGGCGGTTTGAATATCACAGTTTGGGCCACTTGTCGAAGAGGGCATATGGGAGTATCACCATTTGGGGCCAATATGACTATATATAATTATATATATGGGAGTTTCTCCAAATGGTTGACCTGCTTGTGGCTATTCAAAGGGAAACCAAAAGGCAGCGTTGCCATGTTGAGGACCCCTCAAAAACGACCTCCGGACCCGGGTCCGAGCCGAGGCAGTGTTTGCCCTGGGCTATTTGGCGCAGGACGTGGCGTGGGGCTCAAAGGGCCGGGTGGGAGGTCTGTTTCGCGCCCTGTCTGGGAAGGCAAGCAATCGGAAGCCAAAAATCGGAAGCCAAACTTGGAAGCCAAGTTTGGAGACCAAAGGGAAACCGAATGGGGAAACCGAATGTTGGAGGGCCCCCATTTCGGGACCCATTGTTTGTTTCGCGATGCTTTTGTGGCTAGGAGCAAGGGTTTGAGGCCGTTGCTATTTTTTGGACGTTGGCCCCCGGCGGATCTGGTTTCACAGTGGGTTTCGGGTGGGTGCCTGGTCCATTCGGGTGGGTTTAGGGTTGGTTTTATTTAGGATGGGATTTTTGGGGTCGTTTGGATTGGTTAAGGGGGGGCCAGGAGGTTTAGGGTGAGATTCAGATTGGTTTAGGTCTACGCCTGGCTTCAGAAGAGTTTCTGATTAGTTTGGGTCGGTTTAGGCAGGTTTTGATGGTGAGTTTGGATGGCTTCGTGGTCGATTTAGGTTGGGCTTAGGGAGGCTTGGTCGAAGGAGAGGCAGGGTTTAGGCCTGGCTTTGGTTTAGGTTTTGTTTGGCTGAATGCGGGTGGGTGCGCTACGTCGCTGTCAGAGGGAAGGTTCAGGCTAGGTTTGGGGTTGCTGGGCTGAAGGTGGGTTCAGGCTTGGCTAGGGTGGTTTTAGGGTAGGCTTAGGCTGGGTAGATCCTGCCTGCTTGCTTGCCTGGGTTGCTCGTTTTTGGAAAGCATACCTTTCTGGATTTAGCAGGGTAGGCGTCCTATCGAAGACTGTTCAATGGTGAGTCCCCTTCCTCGAGGAGCAGACTGGTGACTCGGTGTTTATCCTCTCAGTGTCTCAGAAATCACAGGGCAGGGTGGTCGAGGTGAATACACGTCCCCATGTAAATCTTCATCATGAACGAGTCCCGAATTTTATCATACCCAACAATTAGAGAATGGAGATGCTGGGGGTCACGTTGATGCTAGGGTTCTAGTGGCAAGTCATTTGCTTTTCACAGGTGATGAGTGTGGAAAATTCCATCGAGACCGACATCATCGAGAATGCCAATTTCGCCTTTGCGACTTGAGCGGCAGTTTGTGAATGTAGCCAGGCACTTCTGCAACCCCACGGTCAGTTTGCGCTGCCCCCAAGATCGGCCAAGATGCTTTCGTTACTCTTTTCCAGGGAGACTCAAATATGTAAATCCGCCGTCGCAAGCGGAGTTGCCGGCTTTTGGTCTCAGTTGGAGCACCCCATGCGCGCCGTGCGCGGCCGAGGAAGGCTACTTCGGCAACAAAAACATCAACGATGTAAACAGCTTCGCCGACTTTTGGTCCTGGGCGTGCCGGCCTCACGTCAGTTGCACAAGGTCATCGGGGCCCCGCGTTTTTGACGCGCGCCAGGAACGGGAGACCATGTGTTGAATCCATGTCCCTTTTTGGAACCTCCAAAAGTGGCAGTTTGAAGGGAATACACCAGGAAATTGCAGGCAGGCGGTCAAGGTCAGTTAGTTGAAAGTTTGGGTGATTTTTTTTATGCAAGGAAACACTTTTAAGTAAGGGATTTAAGCAGTTCAAGATGGGGTGTGGAAAGAAATTGCCGGTTTTCCCCCTAATACGGCTGGAATTGGGGATGGCAAGAAGAATCCCTTTTTTTTGATCCTGGTAACCAAAGCACGAAGATACAGTACCCTCAAAACAGCCGGAGAAAAAAAAAAACACACACGCACAATCAGCAGCCAGCCATCGCGCGAGCCCGAGGCGTTTAGGGCTGCTGCCCTTGCTCTATCCAGACCCGCCATATGCCTACTCCGAGGGCCTGGCAGATGCTTTGCAGGCGCGTGTTTGCTGCTTTGTTTTTGTGTTGTTTCTTCTTTTTTTTAGGTGTTTTTTTTTTCCGGGAGGGGAAGAATATGATCAGAGGACCAACAATTTGGTGGTTTGATTTGCTGCTTTGGTTTTCTTTTTCTCCTTTTTGTTTTTTGAGATTCAATGGGAAGGTATACCGCAGAGTACCGGTGTTCTTGGAGACTGTACCAACCCCAAAACCTCATGTACGACCCTTGCTTTTGCCAAGGTATTTTCCATGGTGCTCGTTTGCTCCAGACCTCCTTTTGGATGGCCCTGGCTTCCTCAGTTGCCATTGGCACTCTTTCGGGGTGGATCCATGGCTGTGTGCCATCTGTCCCAAAAGGATAAACACCTCCATTTGGCTGCAAGCCCCAAACTACTTTGCATTGAATATAGGCCAACGGACAAGAATTGATAGGTGACTGTTGTTAGGTCATGCGAGGATTCAGTGGCAGCTTGGATGGCTGGCTTTTGGCTTGCATGGGTTAACTGGCCAACTGCGGTTAGGGCGACATGCGAACTACTTTAGACAGATTGTCCGTTGCTTGTGCTGAATCTCATTCGACGCAAGATGTCACATTGTAAATTGTGTGATTCTGAGATGGTATTTTGTTTTGCCTGTCCACCCGAATGCAGACATGTTGCGTAGATGTTCAGTCACCAGAAAAAGGACTCTCAAGCAACTTAGAGTTCATGTTTGTGTTTGTTTGCGTGTGTGTGTGTGTGTGTGTGTGTGTGTGTGTGTGTGTGTGTGTGTGTGTGTGTGTGTGTGTGTGTGTGTGTGTGTGTGTGTGTGTGTGTGTGTGTGTGTGTGTGTGTGTGTGTGTGTGTGTGTGTGTGTGTGTGTGTGTGTGTGTGTGTGTGTGTGTGTGTGTGTGTGTGTGTGTGTGTGTGTGTGTGTGTGTGTGTGTGTGTGTGTGTGTGTGTGTGTGTGTGTGTGTGTGTGTGTGTGTGTGTGTGTGTGTGTGTGTGTGTGTGTGTGTGTGTGTGTGTGTGTGTGTGTGTGTGTGTGTGTGTGTGTGTGTGTGTGTGTGTGTGTGTGTGTGTGTGTGTGTGTGTGTGTGTGTGTGTGTGTGTGTGTGTGTGTGTGTGTGTGCTTGTATGCGTGCGATTTGCGTATGCGTATACTGTATATTAGCACTGGTGTGTATTGCATGCTCGTGTTGTGTATATTTATCGTTTTTTTGTGCTTTGTTGAGCTCGTGCTGCGTATTTTGCGTGTTTGTGTGCACATGTGGCCATGGGGCGTAACCTATGGCTCCTTTTTGGGGTGGATGAACATCCATTTGCCACCTATTTTGATGTTTTTGACCCACAGCCATGTGTTTGTGTGTGCTGGTTGTCGTGTGTCTATTTGTGTGCGCTTGCCTTGGTGATTTGCCGCTGCCCTGTGCCAGGGATACAACGTATCTGCCCTGCCCACGCAGTGGCAGTACCCGGGCTACGACAAGCCCGCGCCGGTGCAGAATGACTATTTGAGGCCGGAGCGCGGGAAATTCCTGCCAGAGTCTACTGCAGTTGGGTAGAAAGAAGACAAAAGGCGCCCCCCGCCCCCTGTTTTTTTCACAAGACCCAAGGAAAGGTCGTAAGAACCTTTCAGAAGGGGTTCTTTGTTGATCACCAGTTTGGGCCGGGGCCCTCATGTCTCAGTCTTCGGCCCAAATTGCTTTGGGCTGGGAGCCTGGCAGGCGGCAGATTTCGGATTCAAAGGCTCAGAAGAGGGCAACACTCTACAAGGACAACATGTCAACGTCTATATAAACGTTTGGAAGCCATCCGTGTCATGGAATGCCCTTATTCCACATAGGCAAACATGTAGTAATCCATGCATGTCCGCTTCGTTTCAACCAGCCGATTTCGAAATCTTGCGCAGTTTGATCAAATCCAAAAAGAAATAGGGCACCCAAGGGTTGTTTGTCATGATACTTTGTCACCAAACAACATACAAGCAAGCATCCTTCGAATGCGTTTGTCCATTTGCTTAAGGAAAAAATCACACGTTCCGCTGTGCCTATGGCCATGACCACTGGCTCAATATGTCGACTCGACTTGGTCGTTGGGCGTCCCCTCTACTTCTGCGGGCAGGATGCTTCTTGATCGTGGCATCATTCGAACCAACAAAAGAGTGGTTCTGCTATATATATGTATATATATATATATACATAGAGACTTTTATATCGTTTTCCTAACCGTTTCCTGTTTGCATGGCTTCGTTTTCCTGCTGCCCGCTCCACGCCGCGCGTGACCAGGTACAACCGAATCATCGGAGGACTGCGTTTTCGTCAGGAGGCGGGACAACTGACCATAAGTTTCCCAGCTTAAGGGAAAAATGCCAACTGACCCTAATTTTCCAGCTTCATTATTTAAAAATAAAAATAAAAATGCCAGTGCTACTGTCAAACGTTCGCCTTTGCCCCACCTTTCCCCACAGCTCCCGCTTTTCCACCCTGCAGGTCTCCGCCGACGACAAGGCCATTTGCACCTCCTTCGGGCAGGCCGACACCTTCAGGCCACCGCCTCGCAAGGTGAGTGGGGCGGTTTTAGGATCCCCCCGCCCAAAAAAAAATCACCAGAATGGTGGTTGTCCTTTGGTTTCCCTTCAAAACCACCCCCCCAAATGTTTAAATGGTGGTTTTTGCTGTTGGTTTCCCTTCTAAACCACCAAAAAAAAGGGGGTCCCCTAAAAGACACACCCATTTGTGTAGACCCCAGATCTTTGACTCACTTTGGACCACCCCAGGACATAAGTTGGAAAACCATTGATCTAAGGCAATGTTCACCTGTCACTTTTGTCAGGAGAGAATCAATCATCAGGGAAACCAATCAGCAGGGATACAGGGGGAACCAGGGATCCGGGAGAATTCCCCCTAAATGATTGCACCTTGACTAAGCTTATGGGAAATGGCGCCAGGGGAATCCCCCCATATCCATCAACCGCTCCCTCTGTATCCCCGCGGGTTCGTTCGTTTGTCCAGAATCAACTTGGACGACCATTGATCTAAGCGTCCATCGGGAAAAGGCAACGTCCACCTGTTACTTTTGTCAGGAGAGAGCCAATCAACTTGCGCCAACTGGCTCACGGTTGCAGGTCCTGGATAGGCAAACCCTGCACACACTTCTCCCAGTACGAGCTTCCGCCGGAGCCTTTGAGCAGTGCCATCGAGCATCAGTTCAGAATCTGACGGGGCCGGTCACGTCTCGAAAATGCGCGGCGATGATTGTCCATTAGAGGCTATTGTCCATATTTACTTGGAACACCCTGAAAAGTCCATCCCCATGACGTCCCAACAACGACAGCCTAGTGACAGTATTGAAAAAAAGAACAGGCATGGTACAATCTGCATGTTCGTGTTCAAGGGAAGCCATGAGTTGCATTACTTTCTGGCTTTGAAATGCGCCGTTTGAGGCCTGACCTTGTTGCTGCGGAGTCCTTCTCGCAAGCACCAGCCAGAATCGAATGGTTTTTGTCAGAGGCAGGATGCTAGCCATCGGACATGAGATGCAATCAGCAAAACTCTGATTGTTGTCACATCAAGAACAAGTGTCCATTTCCAAACACCAAAAACATGAAGTCGTAGCGAGGCCTTTGCATGCTGCGGGCTGTTTGTCATGTTGGTCGCATCATGTCGATTTGTTTTGAAAGAACTGACACCCTTTTGCCCAGGCTGAAGGCCAAGGCAGCCTGCTCCAGCATATCATTGACATGGAGGACTGAATGGACCATGGCATGCCAGTATCAACAAGCTCTCTGGAGAGGTAGGTCTCTCCTACGGTTCTCAGAGCTCATCTTGCAAACCTGCTCGTTGTCTGAGAGCATTTCCGTGGCCGTGGCCGGACGTGGCCGTGCAGGACGGCTGCTTCTCAGCCCAAGCGCAGAACAGGACCTGCCTGTGCAGGTGGTGCAACGGACAGGCCGGGCCTTTTTCAGCCGGGGTAGCGAAGCGGAGAAGCTTAAGACATGCCAAATGTCAGGGGCAAAATGATTCAAAACACCTAGGCCATTCTAGGCCTGGGGTGACTTCAGCCAAGCATGTAGGCTCCAGCTCAGACTAAACCCAGCGTAGGAGAGCTGGTTGACGGACGGCTTGCTTTGCTCAACCCGCATGTTGTGGGAGCAGGTACTTCATTTGGCCAAGTGCCTCCGCATGGACACATCAAGGGCCAAAGCAGCAGGCATCATGTTGCGGGTGCCTGCTTGGAGCGCCACTAAGACAAGAGGCTCATGGTATGCCGGTGAGTAGCACGCGTCTTGTTGCTGGGGGTGTCTCAATGTGAAGCTTCCAAAGTGGGTGGCTTAAAGACCAAAAAGGAACCACCAGCGCCATGGGTTTCATCGTGAGGCCGGGCCTCATCCGTGGCTGGATGAGCAAACACAGCGTGCCGCTGCCTCAATCGTGCCTCTTCCTTCGTGCTTGGGGGCTCCCAGGTTGTCGTTTATTCATGGATACCAACACCCCATTTGTTTGGTACTGGTGGCTGGAAAATGAATGAGAAAGAAGAGAGAGGCCGCGATGAGTCAAAGTCATGGTACCGTTCATCCATGTGTTTCTTCCATTGGTCATAGCATTCAACACCTTGGATGGATTCCCATGGGGATATGAACAGATGATATTGGGATGGAGAGTTCTACTAGAGATCAGACGGTTCCCGAGCAAACTGCAGCTCATGTTTTATCAGTTTGTCTTCGATGACTGCAATTCCCTATTATATGATTGCATAAACAACCTTCCGCAAGACACGGAGAAAGGGAGGCATTCGATCTACCAGGGCCATCTATTTTCCAACAAGGACACCTATGTGGAGATCCAGTAGCCATATTCGCCCTTTTCTTTGCAAAACGGAAACCTGCGGGAGTGCACTTTGTGATTTTGAGGATTGATGTCTTGGGCATGTTTTACGCTCGCTTTGCTGAAGAGCGGTCGCAATCGCAAGTCCTGAATCACTCCTTGGGGTCCTCTACATGGATTGTTGTAACATGCTGCTAATTGTTGCCACTCATTCAAGCCAGAGTAGCTGCATCTCTAGCATCTTTCTGTTCATTCCTGTTTGGCATTGGAATTGAAGTAGAATTCACATCGAATCATTGTTCTTCTTCTTTGACTGCTCCTGAAAAGGAGTGAACACCCAGACGCTCAAACAAAGTGCCATGCCAGTTCTATGAGTTTACAGGTTTCAAGTTGCAAGGCTTTTGGTTTAAGTCAAAGTTTGATTATAAATCAACCAAGAATACCATTTCGATTTAAAATTAAATATTGATATATTGCTTCCCACGTAAAATTTTGATTAGGGGTTGAACAGAATCTAATAAGGCAAGACAAGCTTGTTGTTTCTTGTAATTTGGAAACAGGGATTCCTTTCAATCATAAATAGTAATTCCTTTCCAAGTAGGACTTTAATCGGGATTTAGATAGAGCTTAATTGGACTTTTTCTGTAATTTGACTAGAAAGACTAGAAAGAAGCTAGTAAGTGACAGAGAAGCTGGCTGTTTCTTCGAAGTAATTCAATGATCATTGTCATGTTGAATCTGATGCTAAATACGAAATCCTTTCCAAGTATCTAGTATGTTGTTTAGATGCCAACTATAAGTTTAATAGAATATGGCAAGGAAAGACAAGCTGGAATTATTCTAGGTGAGTTAAATAGAGTTATTAAAATGAGTTAGATGTTTACTTTGATTTACTTAGACATCTGGTTTTTAAATTGATAGTAAATTAAGATTAATTTCCAAGTAGGACTTTAAGTAGAATTGAACTAGAGTTTAAATATAATCAAATAAGGAATAAGGAAAGACAAGCTAGTTGTTTCTTCCAATTTTCCTGCCCCTTGAAAGCAGAAAACCTAGATGACCAAACACAATTCAAGAGACCTCCCCCCCAAAAAAAACACAACCATCAAGAAGCCGAAAACCAGAAACAGCTCGAGAGAACCCACAAAAGTAAAAACAGCTTGAGAACTCCAACAAAACAACTCGAGAAAACCCAACCTGAAACAACTCGAGAAAAAGGGAAAAAAGAAAAAAACAACGAGAACACCACAACAAAGTAAGCACAAACTCGAGAATCCAAACAAAGAAAATGACAAATTGCAGAACTCTTTCAATGTAAGCTGTTTTCCGAAGAATTGTTAATACATGATTGTTGGTGTATTGACTTGTTTTTGTTCAGTTTGTTTCTCGTTTGTTTTTTAGTTTCTTCAATCTGTTTTGGTTTTGCTTGGGATTGTCAAGATGTCTCCCCTTGGTTGGAGTCCTGATGGGAAGACTGCAAGCCTCAAAATGCACAAAAAGCGAAGTATCAGTGAAACCTGCTGCAAACCGGCGTTCAAAGTTTCCGCATGATCTACCTTTTCCAGTGGTCTACGGCCTGATTAAATCAGGGTCCCCTGTTCTTTTCTTTGTGACTCCTCGACTTGTCAGCGCTCGGTGTCCTTTTTGGTTTGCTCGAAAAATCGATGGGCTTCGATTCCTGGTTTACCCGGTGGTTTGATCATCTACCAGGGAAACCCATCTATTTCCCTTAGGACACCTATGCCGGTCAGTTCGTTTTGCGAGCGGAGGAAAGTCGGAAAATCTCTCCACTCAGTCCCTGAGGTGGAGATTGCCTTCGTGACGTACAATGCTCATTATGGCTTCTTGGCAGGCAGCCGGTGGAGTTTTTTTTTAGGTTAGCTTGAGGAAGAAAATAGAAGGGTCCCACTGGTTTAGGGTTTTGTTTGATTTACCAGGGCCATCTATTTTTCCAAAAGGCCACCTATGCTTGGCTGCCCATATGGTTGCTATCAACTGAAAGGAAACTCACCAAGTTGCAGGTACCCTAATTTTCAGACAAAGCCGCATCTCCTGAGAACAAATTAAGCTGTTTGACTTCGCTTCTTTCCCTCACGCCTTCAGCAGGCAGCTCTTTGTAGCTGAAGTGGTGCAGCCAGCAGTGCGTCCATGTGGCTGTGGACACATGCGAGCACGTGGCAAGTGTCTGCCTTTGGCAGTCTCATTACTCATTTCCTCGTCAGCGAACCCAGCAAACCAGAATGGCGTTTGAGTCACAAGCTCATTTGGCTCGAGCCGGCAAAGAGGACATTTGAGTTTCCTACAAAGGATGCTGCGACTTGGCTCCAAGCTGGGCTGAAGTTGAAGGTATACAGTCAGCTGTGGCAAGCTGCATGACTCATGACAGGTTGCACTGGTGCTGAGAAGCGAACTCATGAACATGTTACTTGTATCACGATGCAACATTACCACCAAAGATGGACTTCTCGGACAAGAGGACATTTACCGAGCGCAGTTTGGTCGGACAGAATATGTTGCTACAGCAAGAGGCAGTGTCATACAATTTGTACAGACATTGTGTTGAAGAAAGTGGCCCTGTCAAGATATTTGAGTTGTTGAGCTTCTCGAGCGATTTCTGGTTTGGCAGTGGCAATGCGGCTCACTGTAGTAATTATGCAGCCGTTTGTCAACATGCTTCGTTTTTCGCCATGCAGAGGGCGATCAGCGACCATGGGTGGGTCGTAAAATAGAGGATATCTCAAGCTAGTTGGTTTCCTTTTACTTTCCCTTCAAAGAAAACCGACAAAAAAGCTCGGTTGAAGCACACCCACTTAGAGGATCCTCCATCCGTGTTGCATAAGGTTTGCCAATGGCCCCACGCCGAGGCTTTTAAAAACATACCACCTGAGCTGTGTCGCCTTCTTGGCTCATTGGTGACCCTCACATTGCAATGCCAGGCCGCTTTTTGTTCTTTGTACGCAGGAGGCTGGCAACTTGGGTAGCTTGTGGCAATTGGGGGATGTTCCAATTGCCCAGCATGTTATTTCAATCAGCAAACGGAATAACCTCACGTTTTCCACCACTCCAACGGCATTGTGCCCCTGGACACTTTAACAACTATCTTTGTTTGCCCCGCCTTCCTTTGAAGTACTGGCTTTTAAGTTCTTTCTTGCGTTCTACTCTACTCACTCCCTGTGTTCATGGACTTTGTACTTTTTGCCAAGACCATCTTGTTGGTAAGCCAACCGTGTGCATGTGTTTGACGAATCAACCCAGGTGTTCATCCTTCGCCCCACTTTCAGGCGGCTTCTCGTGCTCCTGGCACCCGCATGGGCCCAGATCACGGCCCCATCCTCGTGTTCCATCACTCAGCCGGGGGACCAACAAGGCAAAGGCGAAGGGAAGCCGATGCCATGAACCCACGTCGTGGGTATGGGGCAAAAATAACCCACCAGACCGCAGGCTTTAGTCCGTGTTTCCATTTGGGGTACCTGTGTGAAAAGTGGAAACCCCCTTTTAGCCGACCTTAGCCCCTATTGACTCCTACATACTAGAAATCAAAATCAAGGTCAGACCCAGTGATTGATCATTCTGACAGATTGAGGCCAAGAGAGTGTAGAAAGAGCATGCCCTGGATGAAGGCCACTAGGGTGGATCAATGCACTAGCAGTGAAGCATTGATATGCGCAATGACTATCGAGCCATGGAGAGGTTTTGTCATTCACAAGTGGGAGCAGAGTACAAAGTCGAGCCACTTGTTTTGACCGACCTGCACAGAAAAAGCGGAGCATATGCAGCACGAAAAACTGAGAAGTGTCAATCGTCTTGTAGAGACTGTAGGTTTGCACGTATGCTGCGGATACGTGCGGGCCATGAGTCAACAAATGGACAATCAACCAAAACAAAAAAGCAAAACTGGGGCCATTGTTGTGCAGTGGTCCGTTCTTCGGAATTCACAGTCTGTTTTGTTTTGCAAATCAAGCAAAATAACAAAAGTGAATGCCAAAGATGCAGCCAAAGCAAGCAACTGCCGAATGCATGGCGCACCCAACTGCTTTTTATGCCGTTGCTTCCATCGTCTCCGATTGAGGTGAGTAGAGTTTGGTCAAGGAGTGTCGGAGAGTGCTAAAATTGGGAAAGCCCTCGTACCTATTTTTTTTGTTGGGGGGGGGAATTCACAGGAAGCCCAGCATTTAAAGGGGGGCTCAAGGCACGGGACATCTGCTTCTCGATCCCAACCATTCCCAGCGACGGCTGATCCTTCACTTCCCTCGGAGAGGAGTCTTTGAAGTTGGGAAAGTGATGCTCTTCCTTTGGTTTGCCTGGATTTTTTCTTTGTACCATAGTTTTGCCTCGGGCAATGTCCTTTTGCCCTAGTTAGGGATGGCTGTGCCCGGGTTGCCTTTTTTCATACGGTCGGCCCAAAACGGGCCGATACCGTGTTTGCACTTAGGTCAACGGGTGACACTCATAGATCCCTTGTTGAATAGCTTGGACAAGGACCTGAAATCGAAATAGATTTATTTCTATTCAAAGCACCAGCCTACAACACTGAAGGCTTGAGAACGGAATGTATAAACAAGAATTTGGCCCATCCCCACCCTTCCCCAGCACACACTTCTTTGTTATCCAAACATGAACAGAATACGAAATTGAACCTAGTGCCGTGCGGCCTAGGAGCAGTTTCAGTGTCTCCTCGCCGGAGCTGGAGTCAGTGTCCGCCAAAATCTCAGAGCAAACTAGCTGCGACTGCAGATAAAAAAAAGATTGGCCCACAAAGCCCGCACAGCTGAAGCCCATGGTGATCCCGAATTTGACGCCAAACGGGGCTGCAATGGAACAACGCTACCACACTGGCAGATCAGGCTACCCGTTTGGGACGTGCTTTTTGCTCTCCCACGAAGTCTCTGTGAGTCCCTCTGACTTGGTTCTTCTGTGGTGAAAGGAGACTGATGGTTAAACTGTGGTCAACACGATTTTACAGGAGGCTATTGCCTTTCTGGAAACGAGTTGCTTCAATGTTTTCCTCAAAATATGTCTGACTGAAGTCAACTTCTACGCTCAGTGAACAAGTTGAAAAGAGCCGCATGCCTGCATCAGATCCGCGGGAATGGGAGGCAAATCACTGCTGGAAGTCAATTGAGAATCAAGCTGCATATGCCTGACATATGGTAAGCATGTGAGAAGCACGATGCGATTTGCCTTTTCGCTTCTACCAACTTATTGTTTGCCGACTGGATTCGGATTGTTTGCGAGGAGCCGAAGGCTTAGCTGTTTAGAGGCTGGCGGAACATCTGAACATCTCGGACACGTGAATCCACGACACACGCCGAGGTCACCAGCAATGAAAAGCGGGTGAACTTCCAGCTTCAGGCTGAGGGCGAGTTTTGCTATGTCTAGCACAGGTCCAAGTCAAAAGTATTAGACTGGTCGAATATTCGAGGCAGCCAGGTTGCCTAGCAACGGCTGCTTTTTGGCGTTGAGGCCCCTAGCATCACGAATTGAACGCTTCCATTTTGAGCTGGATCTTTGCGAATGTCCCCCTTCTGAAGTCACCCAGAAGCGATGGGGGAGTCCCAGAAGCGATGCCCTGATCTTGTGTCTATCAACAACCACAGAGCGAATATTGCTTTCGCTACTTGATCGCGGAGGCTCAGAGGAAAACCAAGCAGAAAACCATCCATGCTCGCAAGTCCCTCACGAAACAAGAAATCCATATCAACACTTGACAGCTGTTGGTTTGCTAGATGTGCCAGGTGGCGTTGGCTGTGCTTGAAGCTAGACCACCATCATAACATGCAACAAGAAGATGCGCCGAAGCGATGCCCAAAGCGATGCCCAAATGATGCCCAAACGATGCCCGAAGCGATGCCTAAAGGTCTTCAAGTTGCCCAGCTGCGCATTCGGGTCCTGAACAACACTTGCCTTTGTTAGCAAGCCCTTCGCTTTGGTTGACGATCCTGCAGCAGAACCATGCAGCAGCGCCTTGCAACAGCACCCCTGCACAATTCTGAGTCTCGGCCTGCAGCAGCACCGTGCAACAACACCTTGCAGCAGCATACTCAACAACACCCTGCAGCAGCACCATGCAACAGCATTGCAACAGCACCTCAGTCTCGGCCTGCGGCAGAACACGCAGAACACCGAAACAGCACATTGAAGCAGCGCCCTGCAGCAGCAATGCGCAAGCTGATCGCATACGTGGAACAACCCCAACAGGAAACAATTGAGTTTAAATAGAGCAGCTTGCCTTGGAATTCACGAAAAAAACACAAACACTATTCTGTTTGGAAGCCTTGGGTTTGGATATCTGGAACAATTATTCAATTGCAACAATATGTAAGAGCGATGCCCTGAAAAACCACAACGCAAAAACATGCGGGAAGCGATGGGGGTGTCCCAAATTGGCGGTGTCACTGCGGGATACAAGGAGTTTAAAGGAGCTTAGACATGGGGGCTGATCAATATTCCCTTAAAGGCCTCCACATGCCCATGGGTAGTTTTTCCCGCGTGGGAAGCATCGTCTTTTTAGTTGTTTTTTCGACCAATGGTCATACCATGTAAAGGACCTTTTGGGCGAATCCAGGCCACAAGAGGTTGAGCCCCGGTTTACAATATATGCTATTTGGGAAACAGAGGCCAAGCAACCCATGTTTGAGTTCCAATTGGAGCCGGAATTGCGCAACGGTGACGCTTGCCGTCGGCAGCCTGCAAGATGTGAGCGCAGGGGTTGCTGCTCCCCAAAAACATTGCAACAGACGCTTTTCAAACAAGTTTGTGGTGGCCTTTTTGGGGTTCTAAACAGGCATCTCAACCATTTTGGGCACAAAGCACATGGTTCTGTGCTGATGGGATGTTCGCGCGCTTCAACTCCATGGCAGTTTGTTTGCCCAAACTATATCTGACCAAACTGGCGGCGCGTCCGCTGCGATCTTGAACTTCTTACATCCAAAGTGCCTGCATTCCCGTCGCGTGCTCAACACGAGAGTCGGCCAGCCCGCTCCAGTCCTTTCTGGTGCCTTCCAGGGCGAAAGAGCAGAAGCGCCAGAAGTCATCGGCGTGGATTTGTTTGGGCGTGACTATCTTGGGGGGCATCTGTTTGAAGCAGTTCGCTGGAAAAGAAGGCGGCATTTGAAGTCACAGGTTTATTGTTCAGATGCCAGCTTCAGAACCCAACCCAAGCCTTGTGGGGACGACCGAAAACCATCCCTTGTTTTCGGAATTTCTTGGGGTGTCGTCGAAGCAACCTTACCCTCGAGAAAAAGACCTTCGTCGCTAGGTTAGGTCCCCCCTCGGGGCGTCCTCCATGTCTTTTTTGAGACCGCCAAAAGTGGCAATTTCAAGGGAACCCACTGGTAAGTTACAGCTTTTAGAAAAGCCAGTGACCCCCGCCCCAAATGATCAACCCGCAAATGGACTCCCTTCTAGTTGGGTCACTTGGCAACCGGCTTCAGCGTTTCCTTTTTCCACGGGGTTCAATCCAAATAGATTCAAATCGGCCCCTATGGTCACTTTCCTTTTGGTTCCCTTGAAAGCCAACCAAAAAATGAGGGGTGAGCGGAAGTCCTTGAAGGTGGTGTCCCCCAAACAAGGGTCGCAAGAAAGAAACGACCCATGCCGTTGGAGGTCTCCTTCACCGCGACCTGCACCAGCAGCACAGGCGACACCTCCTGGGTGTCAGCCTCTGGGGCAACGCGGCTGGATGGGGGGCCACCCGGGTGTGTGGATCTTGAAGTAGCCGTTTTTGGGGGTGGTTTGCAAGGAACGCCCGAGGGGCGCCCACAATTTTGGGGTCCAATTTTGACAAATACCCATACACAGTTTTCACACACCAGGTCTGGACGCCAGCACGTGTTGCTTCTTGCGCGAGGGAGTAGAGGACAATTGGCACCCGTGTAAAGGCTCGCTTCTTGCACCGGGCCCGACTCCGGGTTGGGTAAATTGCCTTGTTGTGGTGTCCTTTGAACTTTTCAGTAGCTTTGCAAAGGATACTTCTGCCTCCTGCATTCAGTCCCTTTCAGATACACTGATTCAGTCCCACTGAGCGTCCCAATTGTATCCATGTCCGATGGGCCTGAAAACCAGCTCTTTCCCGGTTCCTGATGTGGCTCTGGTTGACGCCATCCATATCTCTGCAAAAAAATATGCTCAAGCATCTTGAAAAGCCAATCTCTTTCAAGTTGCAAGCCTTTGCGGCCGTCACCCCGGGCCCAAGCTGTGCCAAGGAACGGATGTATTATGCGCGGGGCATTGACAGCTTGAACTCCAAGACTGGCACGACCTATTATGGCATCGAGGTTAAAGACAGTCAGGACGGCCAAGTTGTAACGTTCGATTCGTTGGCTTGCACCGGGCTTCCTCCATTTCCCTTTCTGGAACCCTCCAGAAGTATAGCAGGATCAAGGGAAACCACCGATTAAAATTGCGATGTTTTGACGGGGAAATCCAGAGAGTCACTGACCCCTGTTGCAGCCTTGCGGCCTTGAGAGGATAACAACGCCTTCCAGTATGGCGAGAGGTGGGAGAGCGGGCCCTGCGTGTCAGAGGAGTACAAAGGCACATGGACTGCCGATGGAGGCCAGGCACTCAGCATCGATCTGCGTGTTTGTACCCTGCCACCAACTAACATGGAAGCGCAAAAAGGCCCTTTCCAAGAGGAAAGTAGTCTTTCTGCAGGGGTCTGTGCACTTCCATGTTAGCTGGTGGGAGGGTAGATTTCTAGCAATGGACTCTGGATCCTTTTGCAGCCGGTCATGGTATCTTGAAATAGAGTGGCATGGTGCATGTGGCCATGGTAAGCTGGTCAACCAAGTTGTGGCCTTCCTTGGGAACAGCGATGCTCAGGAACAGTCTTTCACGGAGAAAACCGTGCATACCAAACTGTTCGAAGCCTACACGACTCTTGCTCGTATTTGGCCTCTCCTTTTTCGCCGGTCAGGCAACACAGTCTGCGATTCCACCAGCGGCTCCATCTCGGGCACAGACTGCATCAATCTATTCAAGGCCGTGGAAGCATCTATTTGCTGGCAGGTGTCCAGCCCCAAGGCCGGGTCTCGGCTCTACGGTTGATTTCAAGCCAAAAGAAGTGGCAGAAATTCACGAAGCCCCAAAGCCTGGTGAATAGCGGTATGTTAAAGGCTCCAACTTGTGTTCCCCACTCGCCAAATGAAGGGAAATGTTTGAAGATGCTGCACAGCTCAGCCCTTTGAACATGATGTCTGTTTTTGAGATTGGTCTGCCAGTGTCCGACTAGTTGTTTGGGCTCTTGCGAGTTCCTTGCGGGCACAAAGTCAAGATGACAAGGGGTTGGCATGGTTTTGTTTCAGCTGAAGTGAATCTTGGCAATGAATCCCGCAAGGTTTGCAAGGACACCAAGGTGGCATCCGGAACGCTGTCCGCATATGTGCCTTGCCTCTCATCAGAGAGTGACAGCGGTGCGAAGCATGACGCGCGCGCACGCACTCAGAGAGAGAGAGAGAGAACAGCTGCACGCACGCACACACGCACGCAGCTTTTGCGTAGTTGTATTATTTTCAAACGTTCCGAGCTTCTAGCTGGGAGTTTGTGGCTTTGCAAGCCAAACCTGTTTCAAAGAACGCCTCATCGCGCAGGGGTGTGAGTTGCCTTGGATGTTCCGAGGGCCCAGGACTGGGCAGGTGGCCAGACCTGACCATCAATTAGTTTGTCGTGCGTTTTTTTTCTTCTTTTTCTTGCGGGTTGCTTTGGCGACTTTGTCCTTGTTCATCCTTGTTCATCCAGGCCAGCTTGCATCTTGTGGCCGAGAACAGCAAAGTGACGAGCACTCCAGCGCAAGTCTTGGCAACTCGGCTGTTCGTTTCGCTCGTGAGGGGCCCAATTTGCGTAAATCTCCCGAACCATCAAAGATAAGAGGGCCGAATGAAGAGGTTGGGTGGGCAGAAAGCAAGATCGATGTTTGGCTGCCTGAACTCTGTGCGAGGGCAGCATTTGAAACACAGTGCAGTGATGTCTTTCTTGTTTGATCCCTGTTTCGGGTTCCATCAGACAAGGACCTGAGCAGCTACTACAGCTGCAGTGGCGACGAAGCGGACGTCAAGGACCTCTTCTTTTGATGCATCTTAGTGCTTGTATGCTTGTACCTTACTAGTGATCCGATGTTCATGGGAACATTGATCAAATGTTCACTGGATTGCTGTGGGTTGTAGCAATGGGCCCCCTTGCTTGGTGAAAGGGAGACTAAACTGGGAATTTGATTGCTGCAACATTTGGACACAGAGCCACATAATTGAGATGTTGTATTAGATTGTTTTTTGTAAACGCTGGTCTCTTGCTTGTACGAAAGCTGTGCTGGAGGGAGTGACCACTGCTAGGAACAAGAATAAGCTTCATGCATCTTCATGCAGTTGAACTTGAGATAGTGGACACATGAGGATTTCTGGCCGAAGCGGGGGTGGTCAAAAGTTAGGCACCAGTTGTTGTGCAATGGAGGATGACGGGGAGAGTCCCGCCATACTATACAAAAAAAGCGCGCCAGGAGTCCTTCGCGGTTTTGAGCGCAGCAAGTTCTGCCAGCGTGTCTTTCCTGCTGATGCTGGTTTGGCTCCATGTCCATTGAGGACGGCGATTATAGTCGATTCGGACCGGTGGCCATTCGACTTGCCATTCAGGTTCGCTTCCTGAAGGATCACTGGCCGCTTGTTGGCTTCCGACTGACGAATAGGAATGCCTGTTTCAACCCGTTGGCAGCAAGAATGTTTAGCCCATGTGAGCCGGTATGTAGATTTATGTTGAGTGCAACAGTCAAAATGCCAGGTTGCCTTTCAGTCAATCGGAATTGTCAACAATATTGAGATGATTATTGTCAGATTGCATTGAATTATATATCCCATTCAAGAGATTGTGGGTGGCTCATGTGACAACACACCAATCGACAAAACTCCGTGCTCCAATCCAACACTTGCCCACAACATGACGTGGGAGTATCTACGAGGCGATGTCCAATCCAGGTATTGAATCCATCCCCTCCCTGCCAAACATTGTAACGGTAAAGGATGAGCACACGGCTCAGTTAAAGCAAACCCCAAAGAGATCAATGTAATGTAGTTTCAAGTTTCAAGCTACCACATACCAAAATCCCTATCCGCCTCAATGAGAACACAGCCACTAGGAAGGGAACGGCCAGCATTGAATCAGCCGCTCCCGACCAAAGCCAAAGCGCTTAGTGTCTAAAGCTCCGCTGAAGGCCAAACCTGAACACGCCAAGCAGTCGCACTTGTACGATCAAGATTGTGTGCATATGATATACAGCATTATATATGTAACTTATTTATATATATATATATAT
Organism: Effrenium voratum; assembly: GCA_963377175.1. Lineage (NCBI taxonomy): Eukaryota > Dinophyceae > Suessiales > Symbiodiniaceae > Effrenium > Effrenium voratum. The sequence goes on from CAUJNA010003216.1 coordinate 755,686, forward strand.
ATAACATGTGTGTATATATATATATGTTATTTCACATTGTAGTGTACTCTATTATATTAAATTATATTATATGATTGTATGTTATATTGTGTCTGGTTTATATTCTATATTAGTATACTGTTTTATACTGTTATATGCTATCACATATCATGCAACATGATTATTATTGTGTTATACAACATTATGCTATATTATAGTTTATTAGGTTATATTATGATATATTTTATATTTCTATATTACATCATATAGCATTTTACCATATTATACTATACTATATTACATTGCATATATGCATACTGTACATATGTATGTGTGCGTTCGCACGCCTATGTCTGAACCTGGCCCCACGCTAATGTATCTCAAGAGTTTTGGACGCTTTCCAGCCTCTTGACCTGGGTAACTGGCATAGCAATCAGTTTCGCTACCGTATCACAAGTTGAGCGCAATCTCGGGCCCAGTCTCGCTTTCAACAAACCTGATGCTTAGAAGTCGCTGCCTTTTCTTTTATTGGGAAGGTCACTCGTACCAGGTGGACGAACCATGTGGCCGACCGAGAACACACCTCCACCACTGCATTCTTCGGCACATGCAGAAAGGTCTGTTCGGTTTAAGCAGGCATGCCCACGGCACGTGAAAAAAGCAAGATGTGTAGATGCTGAGCCAGTTCGGCTATGCAACGAGCATTGAGAGGATCCAGATCCTCAAGCTCTTGTTCATGTATCGGTTGGGCACATTCCAACTGTAGGGGCCCTTCCGCTATAAGTTGCAAGTCATGTATGGAGGACGGGAGCGGGCCGTGTTTTCCCGGGTGGTGTGCACCCAGTGGCTTTTTGCTCCTCTCCGGCCTTACGGAAGGCGCGGGTCTGAAGGGAGCAGCGCTGAGGCTATGAGTTGGCAGCCCAAAGGGAGCTGCTTGAGTGTCAAATAGTTGCCAACTGGCAAAGAATCCTGGCAAGGCAACAAGCTGGAACTAGGCTACAGCGACAAGTTTCTTTCCTGGCCAATGTGCTGAGCAAAGCAGTGCAACTGTGCCGCGGTGCCGAAGCGCATGCGACAATGCTGTCACTGACGCGTATTGCACTGCCGACACGAAACAGAGCTGGGTGCTATCACAGGCCGGCAAGGTTGCCGCTTGGATGGGGGTAGACTTGGCTGGCTGAATGTGCGTGTGCGGGCGGGCGGCGTCGGTGTCGGTGTCGGTGTCGATGTTTGTGTTTGTGCCTGTGTGTGTGTGGAAGTGCTGAACTGCTTTCTTGCGCCACATGGCGGTTCCACCTGGCTAAGGCTTGTACAACTTGGCTTCAGTCAACTTTTGGCATTGGCCCCAGTCGAGCCTGTGATTTGTTGCGTGAATTTGGCAGCTGTACCTCTGAGCGCTTTCAAGTTCGCCAATCGAGCAACAGTTGGATGAGAGATGCGAGAGTACATATTTATATCCACTGTTTGTCAAGTTGATTTGAGCCTTCCTCCAGATCATTTCGTAGCTTCCCCTCATTTCAACACAACGTATTGATTTATGATCGCCCGCCATTTGAGGAATGCCAAGATGTGAGGACCTTCAAGATTGGACCGCTTCGGCTGAGGTTCAACCGTGCTGGGCACATCTTTAAGCTCGTCTATGTCCGTTCTTCCTGGGCAGGTCTGGAGGTGCATGCGTGGAGTGCGTTTGTTTGGGAACTAAGATGAGACGCAGAGGATGAATATTCGCATTTGGCAGCATCCAATGTACAGATCGACGACTAGAAGGCCACATTCAACTACGAAGTTCGCGATGAGCTTGACTAAATCTGCAAATCAAGCAGCCCAGAATGGGAACTCATTAAGTTGCAATATCCTCATGTGGATTCTGAAGGGCTGTCTACTTCGGAGTCGCAGAGCGAGTCCGTAGGTGCGCGAGCCCGGGGTCCTTGCCGTCATTATCATCGCCGGCCTTCTTTGGCCCGGGCCCTAAGCTTCTTCGATCGGAAATAAGCCAGTCCCCAAAACGACCGGAAGATGGGGGTTAAACGGGGACAGTCTCACCAATACATGGGACTGCTGAAATCCGCCTTGATTATTTACATGGTTCTGGGTAGACCATTTGGTAGACCATTTTCATACCGGGTTTGGTTTGGGACTATGGTTGCCTGGGAGACTTGCTGGTGGTTCTCTATCGGGTCTGAGAGATGGCTTGTGTCCGAAGCCGAAAAGCCAACCTAAGCGAAAGCCGCCTCCCCGCCTTCCCGCCTTCCCGCCTTTCCTTGAGGCTCTTTGGCTGTCTCTACCTGGCGAAGGTAGAGCTCTTTGCCCGTTCCTTGGAGATCGCTCGGCGAAGCGCTACGAGACGCTGGGAGCTCCTATGCGGTCTGAGGGTCCTAGGATGGAGATATCACCATTCCAAGAATCACGCAGCGAGCCTCATGCTGCGCGCTCTGAAACTGGGTCGCGTACACGTCGAAACACGTTCCAGTCATGAAGGAGTTTGAAAACTTGTTCATGAGGTCGGCGCTGCGATGGACGTTCGTGGGTGACAGTCATCCGAATCCCTCTGAGGAAATGGCCACCTTCATCCAGAACTCGAACAAGATTTGGTGCTCCCCGATAGCCATGTTCCAGGAAGCCCAGCATTCTCCAAGCCGGCGCAAGCTGGAAGGCAGCAAGCCGTCCAACGGCTTGCCATCGCATGCTGAATCCTTTTGTGGATGGACGAAGTCCTGCACCACCTAAGAAACCATGAGAAACCACTGTTTGTTGGTATTTACAGGGAATCAGACCATTCCAGGGCTTCTTGGGTGGTGCGAAATGGATTTTGCAACCATCCACAATTGCACCAGCCTCAAAGCCTTTAGAGTTGGGCAGTAGCTTCAGGTACTACACCCTGGCCCAGGACTACTTGGGCTTTTGGAACTGCCGCTGCCCCGAAAGCTGTCGAAAGCTGTCTGTCTGCCTTGCCAGCGGCGAGTTTTCTGTGTGGAACCTGTTGGCAAGGTGTGGATTGGTTGGCGATCATCATGACCACGGTCATTGCAATCAGCTTTGGGCTGCTCGTGCCTTAGGACACGAAGCACCAGCGAGCGACTTCACACATTCCTTGGCGTGTTTGGCAAGAACCAGGTCATGTGTAAAGCCCCCCCTCTAGCACTTGAATTACATACAACCATTTGCGGGCATGCGTAAACTCGAGCACACGCATTGTCTTGCGGCTTGTCGGTACGCTTTCCAAGCAAGCTTTCTCAGAGTTGTTGCGTGCATGGCTGCTTTACAGTTCTAGGCGGCTTCCATTGTTTCAATCACAGAATCTCGAAGCCAAGACACGGAGCGCATATACTTTGATTGCAGTATTCGATGGAGTATGCTGAGAGTTTCCGATTTGTTGGAGCTGCTTTGCTAAAGCACTAGCAAGGGATCACGTTCCTCACCTCTGACATGCCAAGCAGAGTGCCTGGCAAATCTGTTGGGTCCTTTGCTATTTGAGCAGCTTGCGAAATGGCTGGCTTTATACAATCAAAAGGGCGTGACGGGCAGGCACTTCGTAGGCTGGCGCGAATGGTCTGCGTACGCGCGCCTGGCATAGCTGCCCATTCGCATGCCACACCAGTCCTTCCTTGAGCTGAAGTGGAGGCAACAGCAGCGCACAGTGCAGACTTCACGGTATTTGTCAAGCTTCTTACCTTTTATGCAATGAGTCACGCCACCGCATTATTGGAACAGCTTTTTTCACCGTAGCGGTCCTTTGCGTCTCGCGTTGTCAAAAAGGCTCGAAATCAACTGGCGGATTTGACCAATTTCAATGGTCGGTGTCAGATATTTGCCGCTCCTAAGCGCATCCAGCACACACCCGGAGCACGTGCCGCGGGCAAGCAAGTTGCAAGCGAAGACATGCAAAGGCAGCGAACAATGCGTGACGATGACTGTTGGCAGCTGATGAGCAAAACTGGAACATCATAAATTATTGTGCCACAAAGGCAAAACGCCTTCACATGAGCAGCTCTTGAGTTTGTCATGCCTGCTCCTAAGCAAACCCTAAGCTCACGCGCGAGCAACGCTTGAGAGCAGGTCAAGTATATTACATCTTTGCATGCGTATGTATTTGTTTAGAGTTTACGTGTACATATTGTAGCACCGTACATAACATGATACAAATATCCAAGCACATGATGCGATTGTCGATGTGGTAAGATGTGGTAAGTTTTGGTTGAGAAGCAGGACTCGGACCGAACTGATCAGCTCCTTGAATAATTGTGCGGTGTGCACTTGCCCATGTTGCTGATAGATGCGCGTAGTCAGAGCAACAGACGAACTGAACAATGGTCAGATAGTATGATAGAACTGATGCGATGTGCTCTGAACTTTTGCTCCTACACGGGAAAGAAACAAAGCCCAATGGCTGGGGGGCTATGAATCTTCTTCTGCGCTCACACGCAGAGTCCTGCGCTTCTGTGGGCTGATCCCACGTGTTTGGCCGGACTGAAAATCTCCGTGCTCTTGGCTCCTTGGTCCCCAGCAGATTGCATAAGCTTGGATTTGCGAGGCGGTGTAGAGGTTCTATTTCAAGTTTTGGCTCCTGGCTTTTGGTTGCTGGTGTTGTGAGGCTGCACGTGTTCATCGGAGAGGTGAACACAGAGCCGGGAGCCGAGCTTTTGCCTGGGCCAAGGCTGAATCTGTTGATCGGCAAGGAGTGTTTGAAGGGCCGCAGAGGTTGGTGTCAAATCGCAAGATGGTCCAAGACCGATCACTTCATTGGCACCCACTTTGGTCAGGATCTTTGGCGTGTGCTGGTTGCAACATTTGCAACTTGTCATGATGCCCGGAGCTGGGCTCATGGGTTTCGTGATGCTAAGAGGCATGAAGGGGCCCTTTGCGGGCTGCATTGTCTCCAGACTTTCTCAGCCCGTCTTTTTCGCTAGGAAATGTACCATGATCGCGTCGCATCCGTGATTTATCGAATGAGAAGCACTGCTTTGCGCTAAGGTTGGGGAACATCGTTGCAGAGGCGGGATATCCAGAGGGCCTAGGCCATCTGACCTTCAGCGAAGAGGACATGGGTGTTGCTCAAAATTCAGCAAGGGAAAACCGCAAATGTTTGTTTTTTTTTCCGTTTATCATGCCATTTTAGCACATGTTTTTGAGCCACACCCAGATGGATATGCTTTTTGTCGATCCTTTTCGAAGGGACTTTTCTATTCAAAGGGAAGCTCCAGTTGGACTTATGGGTGGCTTTCCTTCTGGCTTCCGTAGCTATCCTAGAAAAGGATGGTGGGTCAAAATGAATTCACCAGGGGACCGCAGGTTGCAATTGAAGCTTCCATTTACCAGGGTTCCATTTTGGGTACATATGTTGCTATTGGGTTGGACCTTTAGACTTTAACCTTTTGGGAAATGAAGTTGGGTTTTCCACTAAACTTTCAAAACGTGGTCCACTTTTGCAGGGGGGGCGTTGCAGCAATCAAGTTGAAACGGCTCCATTTTTACCGAGACATACCTTCCGCAGAGCTCATTGCAGGTGACCCTTTGCCGCTCACCTTTTGTCACATCCCTGGCATCAGGTGGATGCCAACGGCTACCCATCTGTGGATGTGTATCGAGGGACAGCCACGCCCCGATGTGCGGATTGGGATGGGAAGGTCTCGCAACAAGGGATCCCAAAGTGACCGCCAGAAAGACACCACAGCCAATTGGCAAAGAGTGCGACAACAGGCCGTAGACCAGAGGGCCCAACAAGTTGCGGCAAAACCCTAGCGTGCCCCGTTTCCGAGTTGAGAGGCAAAGACGCGGAGCGAGATTAGTTTTAGTTCCATTGGCTTTGGCACGCGCCGGAACCATCCACGCGCCATCTCGTTGGCAAGTTGGGCCGCCCAGTGCTTGGCAACAATGAGTCATGAGATGTTGGGATGTTACATGATTCCAAAAAGCGCAGTGGTGTCACATCTTGGCTACGCCGAGAATGAAATTGTTGCGCACGTCCGAGAATCCTTCACTCGATCCGATCGGTCGCCGCTTGGCCATGGGGCAAGCCATCGCGACCTATCGCTTTTACACCTACGGGCGCAAGCATTTTACTCAAACGGGATGGATGCTTGGATTGCATGAAGGGTGTGGGCTCAGTTGAAGACAGAGTTTTTTTCCGGCATGGTGCAGTGATTTTGCACGGTTCCTTCTTCAAGGCAGGCCATGTTTGGTTGCTCGCTATAGCGTGAATTCGCAATCTTGCAATCCAAGGAAAGCCCACTCGGCTTCCTATGGGAACGGGCAGGATCTTCAGACGAAGAACTTGCGTGGCCGGGTACACGTCGTGACGGGAGCCAATTCAGGACTGCAAGCAAACGGCGTGCTGTGTTCCAGAGCTGCAAACTGCATTATTTGCCAGGTTTGCCTGCATTGTAGGTGCTGAGTTCTGGTTGCGTTTGAGCTCTGCATCATGAGAGGAATTGGGCGAGAGATTGCTGAATACCTGGTTGGCCGTGGCAGTCGCGTATACATGGTGCCTGGCTGCATGTTGGCTGACCTGGTTCCTGTTTGGGCCATGTACCACGCATAGCCGCAGTGGCTGATGGTGCTTGGGAATGCGGATGTGCCGATTGCTTGATTTTGTCATTGGGCACGCGGAGGTGTGCCGAAATGCTGAGAGAGGCAACAAAGCCAAAGATGAGATAGTGGAGAAGACCGGAAGCAGCCTGGCTGATTGTCATTGAAGCCTGCTTGTGAGGATTTGTTGGAAGCTGCGCACATGATGCCTTGTGCGTGTGATTGTGATAATGTGTTTGGATCTTTGTGCGTGTGTGTCCGCGTATGTGTGTTTCAGCGTGTGTGTGTGTGTGTGTGGGTGGGTGGGGGGTGGGTGGGTGGGTGGGTGTGTGGGTGGGTGTGTGGGTGGGTGGGTGTGTGGGTCGGTGGTGCTTGTGTGTGTGTGTGGGTGTGTGTCTTTGTGTGTGTGTGGATTGTGTGTGCGCAAATTTGAGAGTGCCATTTTGTTGACCTTTTTTGTGTGTCAATTTGCAGTCCTGTTGATGAATATGGGTGTGTGTGTGTGTCAAACTGGGACCCTCAAAAGGTTATTCAGGCTTGAACCAAGGTGACAAGGAGGTGAACAAGGTAGCCTCAAACAAATGCAGCCTTCACAATGGGTATGGGTCAAGATAAAACCACCCTGATATGGACCATCGGGCAAGCCATTTTGGGGATTCCATGTTGACAACCACACCTTTGCAAGGAGTATATGGCATATATTGCACTACAAGCTTATATTGGTGGCAAAGCATCCATACCTCCAAACCCATACCGAAATTGTCCCCAGCTGTTTTCTTTGTCCCCTTGTTTGGTGCTACCCCTTGGTTTGGTGGTTTTGTGTGGGAACACCCACCATGTTGGGGGGTTCCCCACAAAAAGACACCCATCCTATGATGTCTCCTTTGTGTGTGGGGCTGAGATAGCGACGTCCATTTGCTGGTGGCGGACTGTGGCCTGGCCAGCGACGTGCGCCGTGTCGCCGCGGAGCTCCGGGAAAAGGACCGGACTGCTGCCTGGGGCCATTTGAGCGAATTCGGACCCCGTTTCGTTCGTTTGCTGAAATGAAGATGTCTAGCAGACCAGGAAAAAACCAAGGAAAAACCCTACTTCGAGGGAGACAAAGACCATGGGAAGGGTCAAGTTCGATGAAGATGTTGTTCATTTTCGACCGGTTGGTTTTAAAGAGAATCGTTTTCACTACTGGACTTGTTTTGTTTCTTTTTTTTTCCGGGGGAGGATACGTATGGGTGTCAAAGTCGGACTCCGGAGATGGTGGTGCTTTTGGTTTGCCTTTAAACCAAGCCCCAAAAAGAATACCCTCAAAACCACACACAGGCACCTCCAAAGTCAAATGTTTGCGTGTGTGGTTTGCTTTTTGATTTCCTTTTACACAGCCCCAAAAGGAGAACATTCAAAGCGAAAGCCACCCAAATGGAAGTTGGGTCTACCAAGTGGATGTCGTGCCTAATGTCGAGCCTGATGGATGAATCAACCTGTGTTTCCCCAAAAAGTGAGCAACAGGATTCACTGTTGAATGGGGACCCGCCTCTCAACCAACCAATGGTTTGTTGATTAGTGGTTTCCATTACCAGGAGGATGGGCAAGCGGGCTTTTGGCCCCCCGTTTTGGTTGAGGTTCTTTTAACCATTGAACATTTTTGGGTGCTATAGGTTGTTACTTGCTGTGAGGGTCGAAAGGAATGTTGAAGTAATCATACACCAGTTTGATATCCAGAAAGAGTGATTTTCCATTATCATGCTTTTGTGTTTGGCTTCAAGCCTATCCTCAACGGGGGTTCCATGTTTTTGCACCCGAATCACCGAAAAGAACATGGGATACTAAGAACCCTCATTGACATGTTTGGAACTTGTTGGGGGTTTTACATGAGTTTGTGCGACCCGCATTTGTTTTTTTCGCAAGAATATCTTTGGGTGACGGGCGGCTCGGCTCCGAAGCCAGGTCTCCGGTGCGCAAACGGAGAATCGATTCGGGCGCGAAAGTTGTTGGCCCAAGGCAGTGTCTGAACCTATCATCTTAAAGCTTTTGCGGGTTCGAATTTGGGCTTGATTTGGATTCCTTGTCAGTTCCCAGTTGGTTTCCCTTCGGGCAACTCCAAAATTAGATCTTGGCGCCAGGAGAGCGGAATCAACTGCCTGGTTTGCAACGCGGGGGCGATGATGTTCAAGCGCACCCTCACCACAGAAGGCCACGAGGCGAATCTGCGGGGATTGGAGCGGCTACCTGACTTGGTGGTTCCCAGCCATCCCCTTGGCTTTTGAGCTTTTGGGGATTTCCGTTTAACCCACTAAAGTTGAACTTTTAGCGAGGGATGTGAGGACAGCCCAGCTGAGGGTGTCTTTTTGGGAGCTGGAACCCTTTTGGGTGGCAAACAAGTAACTTGTGCGCTCGACCTCCATGCCCCCAAGAGGACGGTTAGATGATGTTTGGGAAAGCCGCCCCCTTCACTACCCTCAAAGCACCAACCCCTGCTCGGATCACCTGTGACGGCTTTAAAAGGCAACAAACATGACATGGGCCTGGTGAATGACCCTCACAATTTCACTCAAACAGGATGTACCCCGCAAGACGAAGCCTTGGTTTGCGCGAGGCATGTTGGCAATCATCAGATCCTGGTGGCAAGTGCCCATGCAAGTTTCCGCACCATTCCTCAAGTGAAGCACTTTCTGTCCAACTCTGCAGTCACGAAGTTGCAACTCCCGGGATGATCGCCGGGATGGTCATCCCTTTACCAGTCGATCAAGGCCCTAAGAATTGCAAGGCATCCAGCCATTCGGGATATGGCAGGCGCCAGGTTTTCCATATTTTTCTGCGTTTCATGTCAAGGTGTGTTTTGAAGGGAAACCGAAAGGAACCTTGACTGCTATTGGGTTGGATCTTTAGACTTTAACTTTTTGGGAAATAAAGGTGTTTTCCACTAAACCCCCCAAAAGTGAATAACTTTTTGCAGGGGGATCAACAGCAAATCAAGTTGAAACGGCTCCATTTTACCGAGACATACCTTGGGCCGCAGAGCTCATTGGACGCAGGTGACCTTTGCCACACACCTCCTGCATGGTACCTACCTCCTGACAGAGGAGCTGCGGCCGCTGCTGCGGAAGGCAGAAGCCGGGCGCAATGGACCCATGGAAGGGGGAAAACGGTTTCCCCTTGGAGCCACTAATATGCTTCTGGTTGCTTAATGAAATGACTTGAGCCCTTCAAAATAGTTGGTGGATGCAAAGCCCCAGGTAAATGACACCAGATGCCCCAAAAGAATCGCATGCCCGCATGAGGGCTGTTCAAACCTCGAAGGGAGTGACACATTCAAAATCAGGCATCCCCCCTTTCGATCCCTCACTCAGCACGACAAAGGGAGGCCTACCAGCGCCCATGGCTCTAGAATTACGCGATCGATGAATATATACATGAAGGATAGACATATATTATGTATAGATATATATATATATATACACACGTAAAGCCCACACACATATATTAATATATATATATATGATATATATGTATATCCCACGTGTATATACATATATATATACGTATATACATATGTGCATCAAATTGACACATGTGCGCTCCTTTGTCGACTGCCCACACATGCCAAGTGGACTTAGGAAGACCCGCGGGTCGTGGTGGTGAGCTCTGGTGGCATCCCGGATCAGAAGAGCACGAGGGGATCCCTTGGGCTGCCTGGGTTCGATTGTTGACGGCCATGACGAATCTGGGATCCACATGCTGCGTACAGTTGCTTCCTTTTGCTGAAACGAATATTTTGTACTTTTCCTGTTGGTTTAAAAGGGAATCTATCTTAATTGTTCCTGGAGACTGAAGCAAATGCCTCAAAGACCTTGGGGTAGTTGTAAGGTGAACGAAGGGAAAGCTATGGTGCAAGTCCCTTTTTGTAAGTAAGTCACATTTAAGAGAGATGATGAAATCAAAATGATGGAAGGCGGGCTGGAGTTGTGCCATCCTCTATCCAACTCTAACTAGGTATGGCCCCTGGCAAATGAGCGGAGCCTGAGATGGGTTTGTCTCTATAGGTTTCGCTTAGACAAGGCTTCCATTGCTGTCCATTTTAAGCAATCCACAAAAGGGACGGACCCAGATGTTTGCTGCTGCAACAGCAGTTGCATCTAAGCCATGGACAAGTACAGCAGGGAAGGGCCTTGGTTCAAAGCCTAGGGCGATGCAGTCTGTCTCAAGGCGCAGATCAGATTTCCACTAAATGTAGCACGCTCGCTTGGGCATAGAAAGCGCTAACCCGTAATGAAGGTGCATTACGGGGTATTTCTTGATTCAGATGGTCGAACTACAACAGTTGGTGCAGATTACGTGAATTTGAAGGCCTATGACATATCCCTTGGGTTCAACCGCCGAACACCGGCGGCGAAGCATGAACACATGCCAGGCATGCTGAATGTGAAGTATCATCACGGCTATGCCACCGGCTCCAAAGGGTCTTACGACCGACAACTGGCTTATGCTTATGCCAAGAGGGGCCAGGCCCGGGAGTGCGCAAGAGAGGCATCCAAATGTGGGTTTCGGCATCCAAATGTGAGGGGAGCCAGAGTTGACCTCGTCCCCTGTTTGTGGGTCTTGTGTGTGTGTGCGTGCTGTTGATCTTGATGAGTGGCTATGATCAAAGTCAAAGCACAAGCCGTTTTGCCAGCCCATCAGGGGGACGTACAACAACAGCAATCATGAATGCAAAGACGAACACCGCAATGAGACACAGTCTAGCAAGGCATGTGCTTGGAACACGTCTTCAAAGGCAGACAGCACCCTGAATTTCGGAGTCTGGCTAGCCCCGAGCACTCGAAATGATGACATTTGTTGAAAGCTTTCATGCTGGCTGAAAGGAAAATTCCTTTCCGAAATTTGCGTGTTCCCTCAAAGTGAGAAGCCGGCTCTTGGGAACCGAGCCGGTTCTGGTATGACCGATTGTGGCAGCGCGTAGATTTGTGTAGCCGGGAAGATATCAAGTTGTGTTTGCTTAGATAGTTTGATATGATTATTTTCCCTTTGATGACAGGGTTCAGAATGCGTGTATACTGCATAAGTACGCATATTATTATGTGTGTATACTGTACACATGTATATGTACACACATTCGCAGACACAGACACAGACACAGACACAGACACAGACACAGACACAGACACAGACACAGACACAGACACAGACACACACACACACACACAAAACACACACACACAAACACAACACACAACACACACACACACACACACACACACACACACACACACACACACACACACACACACACACACACACACACACACACACACACACACACACACACACACACACACACACACACACACACACACACACACACACACACACACACACACACACACACACACACACACACACACACACACACACACACACACACACACACACACACACACACACACACACACACACACACACACACACACACACACACACACACACACACACACACACACACACACACACACACACACACACACACACACACACACACACACACACACACACACACACACACACACACACACACACACACACACACACACACACACACACACACACACACACACACACACACACACACACACACACACACACACACACACACACACACACACACACACACACACACACACACACACACACACACACACACACACACACACACACACACACACACACCCACCCACGCACGCACACACGCACGCACGCACGCACGCACGCACGCACGCACGCACACGCATGCAACATGTATGTTTTGATTGAGCAGTGGAATCGTGTTGATTGCTGCATACCAGTGGTCTGTTGCTTGGTCATGGCCTAGAAGTTGTGTAAGCACTGATGCCGACAAGGAGTCGAGCATGGCCCTGGGGTGCCATTCATTCCTTCAAGTGTCGCGGGGTCACCCAGCTCAAGCTCAAGCAACGCCTGCAGGTGTTGTTGTGCGAGCACTGGGCGAAGGAGCCTGGGGAATCTTGACTGCCAAGCCTTGCCCTTGTGCTCCAATTCGGCATGGGTGCTATCCATTGGAAGCGGAATGAAGGCAAAAAGGCGCAAAGCAGCCCCCGAAGGCAGAAATCTCTAGGTTGCCAACGGCATGGGCGCAGTGGTCGGGCTAAGGAAACGGGTACTGGTGACAAATTGGATTGTGATGCCCAGACATCCCAGACAATCAATGCGCAAATGGCAGTTGGCTAATTTGCAGGTGTCGCTTTACATGTTATGTGGGGGGTGCAAAGCCACCCCAGCTACAAGATGCGTGGCAATTCGAGAGAACTGGTTGGAGCGCATTCACGAAAATCGGCCTCTCAGGCTGCTGTTCTTTTGTTTGATCCGAGCTAAGGAGCAGATCAAGTTCGTGAGCTGCCACCCTGGCTGGACAGATACACCAGGTTGGCTCCTCAGGCTTCACTGCTGTGAAAAGGTTGCGCTAAGAGCGGGGCAACTGCGCGATCTTGCTTTGGGCTATGACCTCATGGTTCATCCTCCTTGAGGAACCAATTTGAACTCATTGGCACTGGATGCTACACTACATATTGAATTGTATTTTTTGTATTTTTCCAGAAGGAAACCCAGGGTTGTGTTTTTCCACACCCCTCCTATTTGACACTGAGTGCAGAAAGAATGTGTTTCAAAAGAAAAAAGAGTTTCAAGGCTGTGGCTAGAAACTGCGCTAACCTTTGCAGCACGTTTGTTTCCGCTTGGGCTGAATTATGCAATTGTTTGCGCTTTGGAAGCGGAGTTGCTGCATCTTGCTGTGCAAGAAGCTGTGTCATGTCAAGTAAGAGGCGGACATGTCATAAGTATGATGCATAGCTTTACACATTTGCAATGTCACCTGAAGCGGAGTCACCTGAAGCGGAGTGCAAGACTCGAAACGTGGCATGCATACTCTCCACGCTGCCTCAAGTTGTGGAAGCATTCACATTTCTACCGCAAGACTTGATCTTTCGGTTTTTTGACTTGCCAAAGCCGAGGTGTCGAGTTTGCGTATGGCTCCATGAGGAGTTGGCTGAAACCGATGCGCAGCTTGTGGGAGGGAGCAGAGGGGATCTGCTGGCTCTGCGTGGCAGAAGGCGATGAGATCCATGGCTGCACGTTCCATCGCCACTCGTGGCAGTGCTCCAAATGGAGACCTGAGAGCTGGGTGTGTTCTTCTCTTTTTTTTTGGATGGTACCCGCGGTTGTTTTTTTGTTTCAAAGGAAGCCAGAAGGAACACCATTTCCCTGAGAACTGGGTGTTTTTTGTTTGAAGGATACCCCGTATCTGTTTTGATTTCAAATGAAGCCAAGACACCACCATTTTGCGGGGTCCCCTAAAAACGGACATACCCAACTGCTCCAATTGAGCTGACCTTTCTTGCAGCACCCTGGGCATGTGAAGCCGGAGACTTGTAAAACGTCCTTCAAGAGTCGTGCAGCACAGAATCGTTCATTTTTGACATCAAGAACCAATTTGTTGTTGGCTCAAATTGAACATGGTGTATGTTTCATAGTTGTAGTTTTTATGTACCCAAGTCCCATTCCCATGTCATCCCTGCCTTTTTGTGCGTCCTTTGGGCCGTTCGAACCCGCGCCTTGACCAACGCTGAGGATCCAGGCTGCGGGTTTCTATTTGGATCGCACGCCCCAAGCGAAGCACGTGGCCTCGTGGACGCAGCGGCCTCAGCCTGCGGTTTGAAAACGGGCTCAACAGGCTGAGGGCCATCAACATGGCTTGCCCTGGCAAATGGCTGTGGTTGTCAAAACCGTTTTGGGATCCCATTTTGGTTGGGATTGGTGAATTCACCACCCATTTTAGAACCTATGTTAGTGGGGATTGGGATGTTCACTGGAGGTACGATTTGGATTTTGAATGATTTTGACCCATGGCCAAATGGGACCATGGAGAACCTGCGGTCCATATCCACGTAATTTATTTGTGACCCATATCCAGAGAAAGAGAAACTTCCACTTGGAAAGCTTCGAAAGAGAATCGGACCGCTTGGGGCCATTTGGGTGTTAAAATCGGACCCCATTTCTTCCAGTTGCTGAAAGGAAGATATTTCTTGTCTTCTCCCGGTGGTTGTAAAGGCAATCAAGCTTGCGCTTGATGTGGGATGCGATTGGAGTTCCGGAGTTACTGACACCTGCCCTTTGGCACGCAGGGCCAACAGCGAGAAGGACGTAGAACAAATGGTGCCTTGGCAAGGATTGCGGAGTTCGCCTCAGACCCGCTTGATCTGGCTTTGCATTTTGCAGGGCGACATGGTCCTCCAGTAGAGAGGTTAGAATAAGGGTACCCTTTTTTTAGTAGGGGAACCCTCCCCAAAAAAAGTAAAAGGGCACTACTGGGGGACCTGGGCAACACTGAGCACCCTCCAAAATGGTTGGTGGACATCATAGAAAATGGTTGGTGGACATCATAGATTCCGCTGGAAATTATGTTTGCCAGGTTCCTAATCGAAATTAATGCTATGAGCCAAATGCAGCCACATGCTGCTGCTTCAGTCAAGGCATCTGTAAACCAGCCAACCCACAACATGTTATGCAAGTCTGTACTGAAAGTCCAACACGCAGTGAATCAAACTGTATGTTTCAGATAGGAAGAAATTGCGGCTGTTGGGCCGATAACATGGGGAATACATGACAAGTTGCCCGCTCGAATATGGAGACCCCTGTTCTGCCTGTAAACTTGAAGATGTTCCAGAAGGACCACTTGCAATATGAGTTGCCCCTTTAGCCAGAGGAGATTCCCTTTGAAAGTGGGGCCAACCACTTCGACAGACTGAATCCCTGATGGAATCTTAGCGCACCTGTATTCCTGAGTGCGAGTGCCCAGTTACATGCCGTTGTGCTGTTCATTGATCGACATGTGCTGACAAGGATGCCTCTTGCTTTGCCCGCATCGAAACAGGTTGTTGATCTCAACTACAGAGCCCAAGCTGATGTAGCAACAGCTGCGCTGTTCATTCTGAGCAAGCGCCACCATTCCAGCCTCCAGAAAATCAGACATCATTCGAACTTTTGCCCTTGGATTTCTCAAGCGACACCAGGTTGCTGCTCTGAAGTCGGCCACCGAATGAGTCGCCTATGGTGCGCCACTCTTTGGTGCGATGGCAATAGATTTGCCCTCTGCTTGTTGAAAGAGGCGTTCCAAATCAGTTGGCTCGGCCTGTCTGCAGTTTTCGGGGGATTGCTCCTCAAATTCTTTGTAAGTTTGTACCATGCGATCTCGCCCAGCTCAGATTTTTCCGCGATCACAAGTGCGGAGCGGCCAAATCAATGGCCTGTTCCCTTTGCGCTTACGGGCGGATTGCGC
The DNA here is from genome assembly GCA_963377175.1 of Effrenium voratum. NCBI lineage: Eukaryota > Dinophyceae > Suessiales > Symbiodiniaceae > Effrenium > Effrenium voratum. Next base: position 771,527 of record CAUJNA010003216.1, read on the forward strand.
TTTGGATTGGCGGCCCATGTTCGTGGGCTTACTGGAGGGATTACTGTAGCCTTTTTTGACAGAGTCTGCAAGAAAATGCCGCAAAGCGGCTTCGCGCGGATGTCAGCCGAAAATGGCGCGGGAGAATGTTTTGGTTCTGCTCGTGCGCAGTGCACTGCGCGTGTAAGCTATTGCAAGGTTGCCCCTGCCAAACTGCAAGCAAGGTGTCTGAGTTTGTGAACCGCGTCGTGGCGATGCTCGACATGGACTGGGTTCGAAGTCAGAAGCATGCCCAACGAAGCCAAGCGATGCAGCATAAATCTGCGAGTGAATTTACCTGTTGATTGGTTTTGATATCATGTCCCTACCATGTCGATCACATTTTGATACAACACTGTCAGTCGGCACTCATGTATGCCATGCGCATCAATCCTCTAGCAAGGACTTGGGACAGGCAATTTGTAAGGGTTTTTCCTTCGTCTGGAACCAGGACTCCACTTGAGGGATTTTGACTGTGGCACTGAATATGTTATTTGCTTTGCATTTGCACGGCAGATGCACGGCATTTCAGACAGGAAGGGACATTCCGCTTCTGGCTGTGCATCTACCCGGTGGTCGTGAGCTCAAAGCATGCCTCGATGAGTGAAGCCAAGATTTAGCTGGGCCTGGCATGCCTCCATGCATCAAAATTGTCTACTGCACCGAGAGGGCACGATGAGTTTGACTTGGTCCACGGGAGTTGAGAAGGCACATGGGGGTACTTCTCAAAGTTGGCAGTGAGCACGGAACGAAGTGGGCAGGATGCCAGCGATCCAATTACGACAGGTTGCATGTCCACATTTCAAGAGGTTGCAGCTTCATATTTGCAGTTCTCGGTTTCCGGAGCGGACATGCTTTGAAACAGTGGAAGAATTGGAGACTCTGGAAGGAAGCTCTTCACTTCGGGGGTTCCCCTCATTCCGGGGACACGTGCCGATCTCAGGGTCCAGCAAAAAGGTTTGTCGCAAGGTTCTCCTCATGCGACTCTTCAAGCCTTCAGCTCAGACGCCGCCGACGTGCAGTCACTGCGCAAGTGCGTCACATTTCAGCGCTCAGAATCCATCAGAATCCACAATCACAAAGGGCATTGAGCCTTTTTTCCACATTTCGACATGGGCTCGGCATGGCATCAAGCCACCAAATCAGATGTGCCAGAGGCCAATGTCGTTGTGTCCACGATGACATCTCAGGTCCTTTGCTGCCCAGAAGCGCTTAGCCATCGCGTGCTGCCCAGAGCCAGTGCCGGTTTCGGGAGCCAAACACCTGGGAGTGCCGCACTGACATGAGTGAGGCTGTCCCGTCAGGGGTCCATGTTGAGCAATGCATGTGTGTGTGTGTGTGCACGCGTGCTGGTTGCTCTTCATGTTTTTTTCCTTCTTTGTTTGTTGTGTTTGTGTTTGTTGGTGTTGGTGTTGGTGTTGGTGTTGGTGTTGGTGTTGGTGTTGGTGTTGGTGTTGGTGTCTGTGTCTGTGTCTGTGTCTGTGTCTGTGTCTGTGTCTGTGTCTGTGTCTGTGTCTGTGTCTGTGTCTGTGTCTGTGTCTGTGTCTGTGTCTGTGTCTGTGTCTGTGTCTGTGTCTGTGTCTGTGTCTGTGTCTGTGTCTGTGTCTGTGTCTGTGTCTGTGTCTGTGTCTGTGTCTGTGTCTGTGTCTGTGTCTGTGTCTGTGTCTGTGTCTGTGTCTGTGTCTGTGTCTGTGTCTGTGTCTGTGTCTGTGTCTGTGTCTGTGTCTGTGTCTGTGTCTGTGTGTGTGTGTGTGCGTGTTTGTGCTTGTGCTTGTGTTTGTGTTTGTGTTTGTGTGTGTGTGCATGCGTTTGTTCAATGGTTTGTTGTTGTGTTTGATTGCTTGCTTGTTTGCTCTTTGTTGGTTCGCTGGTTGGTTTGCGTGTTGCTGATGATTATGCTTTTTGGTTGGTTGGTAGGTTGGTTGATTGGTGGGTTGCTTGCCTGCCTGCTTGCTTGCGTGGTTGCTTGATCGCGTGCTTGATTGGTTGTTTGGATTCTTGCCTGCTTGCTTTGCTTGCCTGCCTGCTCTTGCTTGGTGCGTCTGCGCGTGGCTGTGGGTTATTGTGTGTTTGTTTGGTTGGTTGGTTTTGGTTTGCTTTGGTTTGGTTGTTTGCTTGCTTGCTTGCTGTTTTGCTGGTTTGTTTGGTTGGTTGTTATGTGTTTGTGTGCATGTGTGTGTGTGTGTGCTTGTGTGTTTGCGTGATTGATGGGTTGGTGGATTGAAGGATTAATTGGTTGGTGGTTTGATTGGTTTGATTGGTTGATTGGTTGATTGATTGACTGATCGGCTAACTGACTGATTGACTGATTGTTTGATTGATTGGATTGATTGATAAATCGAATGGATGGATGGATTGATTGATTGATTTGATTGATTGATTGATTTGATTGATTTGGTTGATTTGATTGATTTGATTGATTTGATTGTTTTCCTTATTTTGGCTGTGGGTCAAAAATAGGTACCCCAAATTGATCCCTACTAAGTGAAAACATGGACCAACACCTGCGGTCCCCTGGTGGTTAATTTTGACCCATTTGCTTGATTTGCTTGATTTGCTTGATTTGCTTGATTTGCTTGATTTGCTTGATTGATTGTTGGGTTGAATGGATTGATTCATTGATTCACTGATTCATTGATTTGATTCAACTTGACTTGACTTGACCTGTGTTGACTTGTTCTTTTTGTGTTGATTGGTTGGTTGGTTCATCGTGTGTGTCGTTGTTTGCGTGTTTGCTAGTTGTTTGGTTGTGTGTTTATTTGTTTGATTGTTTGGTGTCCCTGTTTTTGTGTGTTTGTCATTGTTTGATGTCCTGGTTGTTGTTTTTGTTGTTTGTTTGTTTGGTTGTTTGATTGTTTGTTTGTTTGTTTGTGTGTTTGTTTGTTTGTTTGTTTGTGTGTTTGATTGTTTGTTTTGTTTGTGTGTTTGTTTGTTTGTTTGTTTGTTTGTTTGGTTGGTTGGTTGGTTGGTTGGTTGGTTGGTTGGTTGGTTGGTTGGTTGGTTGGTTGGTTGGTTGGTTGGTTGGTTGGTTGGTTGGTTGGTTGTTTGATTGTTTGTTTGTTTGTGTGTTTGTTTGTTTGTGTGTTTGATTGTTTGTTTGTTTGTTTGTTTGTTTGTTTGTTTGTTTGTTTGTTTGTTTGTTTGTTTGTGTGTTTTTTCGTTTGTTTGTTTGTTTGTTTGTTTGTTTGTTTGTTTGTTTGTTTGTTTGTGGGTTTATGGGTTTGTGGGTTTGTGGGTTTGTTTGGTTTTCTCAGCTTGTTTGTTTGTTTTGTTTTGTTTGTTTGTTTGTTTGTTTGTTTGTTTGTTTGTTTGTTTGTGTGTGTGTGTTTGTTTGCTTGCTTGTTTGTTTGTTTGTTTGTTTGTTTATTGATTTGATTTGGTTGGTTGATCGATCGATCGATCGATTGATTGATTGGTTGGTGGGTTGGTTGTTTGGTTGGTTGGTTGGTTGGTTGAATGAGTGAATGAATGTTTGATCATTTGTGTGTCTGTCAGTTTGTGTGTTTGATTGTTTGTGCGTTTGTTTTGTTTGTTTGTTTGTTTGTCTGTCTGTCTGTCTGTCTGTCTGTCTGTCTGTTTGTTCCACACAACTTTGGTTTGTTGTGTGCATATGGTGTCTAGTATCCAGTGATTGTTTCTTAGGGTCGGTTATCTACTTAGTTCTCAGTTTCCAAGCACTGCCCAGCGTTCTAAATTTCAAGAACACGTCCACAGATCTACACACCGTCATGGATCGTCACCCAACATCATGTCTTTTGTCCGCTGAAGATTGTTTTTGCAACGCAGAGCTCCTCGCTGTGAGCTTCGGAGGACAAGGTCAGAAGGTGTTTGAACAGCTTGCCACTACCCAGCACCATGCATCTATGTTAGCAGCTTCTAGCAACCCTTCAACATCACTTTTGGGTGCGTTTCTAGCACACCTGGATTATTCCAAGCTTCTGCAAAGCGTGACGCTGAGGTCACAGACACGTTCAGAGTGGCTTACAACGATCTGATACACTTCTCCATTGTGTTCCTCTCTGTCTATTTCTGCCTTGCCGTCATACTGCCGCGTTGAAGCCGATTGTGTGCGCATGCGCGTTCCGAGTGAATGTGAATGCACATTGACAGGATGCAATACGTTCGAGGCGTTGCAGGTCATTCTTACCCGAAATAGGGTGGCTTGATCATAGCTAACACATGTTGATATACACTGACATTTTGCGATTAGGCAGACAAAGACACGCAAGAAACATGATTGGAGAGGGACACCAGACACTGCATCGTTTTGATCAATCTCCTCCAGGTGAGTCAGACTTCCCAATATTTCCGCTTTTGGTGGTTTTGAAAAGACGTCACCGTAGCCAATTCAGCGTGAGGTTCCTGGCGGATGTTTCAAGGGGTACTGAATCTGTGAGTGACGAGCATAGATTAGGCTTCCGGGGCTGCCTTTCGCCAGGTGAATGCCGTGATCTTCTTTGGGCAGGACGGGCTCCACTCACTCATTCGGGGATAGCGCCGAACGCCAAAAGGGCGCATTTTCAGAATGGTTGCAAATGCGTTAGTGGAGGTGATATATGAATTTACAGCTGGACATCAGGAAAAGATGGAGATTCATGTCCACCAAGCATTCAGCCGGGCGGTTTCCAGCAGAATTGCAGCCATGTCTCGCAAAACCTTTCAGACATCACACAATTACCCGTCATCTGCTATTGAGAGAGCATTTGCTGTTGCTTGCCTGCCCGCGTTCGTTTTGGGACAGTGTCTTAACAACGCAAGAAAGCAATGCTAAAATGCAGCTCAAGTTTCCAGCACATGCATTTTGGTGAGGTGCATGTTAACCTACAACCATATATACACAACCGTCATGACAGTTCTGCCCAGGATATGCTGGATTTTGCCACTATGGACCGTGCCCTTCACGCGTCTTTGCCCTATTTGCAAGTTCTTGTTCTTGTGAACACAGATGCCGGAGCCAGGCTTGCATCGGGTGGTTCCTGACACTTCATTTTATTGCGATGTGCAGCGTTCAATCATTTGTTCAGCATCCAAAAAAGATGCCTGCCAATACAGTATTTGCTTGAAATCATGTTGCATGCACGTTTTGCAGCACTGTGTTAGGTGACAGCAATGCATTAGTATCGGCTGCAATCCCAAGTTCACGGCTTGCCTTCAAGGTGCTTCCGAGCAATGCTTGGAGATTGGGACTGGGACGCGTGCCAGTCTGAGTGATGTGACACTCATTTCATGCACGTGCAGGTTTGCGCTAGTTCACTGACTCAAGCATCTCAAGCACCAAGCCAGTTAGGAGCGTCACAATGGGCTTTTCTGGTCGCGGCTATAAGGAGTTTTGCTAAGTGCCACGCGTTCATTTACCCTTCCACCAATTAACATGGAACCTGACAGGGGGCATTTTCTGTGCAAAGGGACTGTCTATTGGTCAAAAGTGATTGTGAGCGTCCTGCTCAGGATGGGGAAAATTGGCATCCACAAGGCCTTCGCTTGGCCCACCGCTCAAGTCTCCCTCGGTTTAGCGACCGTTGACGCCGAGTTGTAGCCATGTTGAATGCGAGGTTCTTCTCCTTCATGCTGGTCATGGTCATGGTGCTGTCCTCTCCTTAGTTGAATTTGATATTTGCAGGGGGCAGCAAGGCTGTGCCATGTCGCCCGCTTCACGCTTCACTGCAACGGTTTTCCTATTTCGGCCCAGATCCTAGGTTGAACATGCTGGTGGCCATTCTCATGGAGCCTATTTCCCAGCCGCAGAGGTGTGTGTGTGTGTATGGGTTTGTGTGTGTGTGTGTGTGTGTTTTTGAGCGCGGGGAGATGCTTGAAAAGGGCCGGGCACAAACAAGGCTGCACTAGATTCACTTGAGTCCACGGTTCATGTCAATGTGGCTGTAACCTGCGGTTTGCCCTAGCTTTTTTATTTTGAGTCCACGGTTCATGTTGAGTAAAAGATGGACTTTGGCTCTGGAGACGCTTGCAAAAGTGCAGAAGAACTTGCTTGGGTTTTGTGTCATTAGCTAGCCCCTCCCCCAGAAGCATTTGCTTGTGTCAAAACTAGCCACCCAGCAATGCAACCAAGTCTGTCACCAGATTCTGGTGGCTAGAACTGCGTGTCAACTCCAAAATATTGATGATCTAGGAGGTTCATCTTCGGGAGCATTATATATATATAATATATACTGTACCAGGTCTATCATGTTTGGGTCAGTTTATGAGTGATTAATTCGGCCCATTGCAGTAATGTCCAGGGGAGTGTCAAAATGTAAGATGAATGTTTTGGAGCGCGCTTCTTGTCCCCTTTTCTTTCTCTCTCTCCCACTATGTTTGTCGTTCTCCATATGTTCTCTGTTCTTCCTCTGAGTCTTTGTCTTGATCTTTTGTGCTCCTTCTCTTTCTCTAACTCTTTCTCTTCTCCTTCTCTTCTTCTCCTTCTCCTCCTCTTTTTCTTGTCTTTCTCTTTCTCTTTCTCTTTCTTTCTGTCTTTCTGTCTTTCTTTCTTTCTTTCTTTCTTTCTTTCTTTCTTTCTTTCTTTCTTTCTTTCTTTCTTTCTTTCTCACCAGCACGCGAAAGTGAACAATGCAGAAAAAGCACGAGCATTTTGGTCCACCCGCCCAAAGTGCGCAGAGGGTTAACCGATGTGCAAGAGCGCACGCGGGGCCGTGCCAAATGGGGCAGCCAAACCGAAAAGTCAGCAAAACAAAGAAACGCTTGGTTGAGATGTATCTGTCATATGGGAGCTGTCAGCCATGTTCCTTTCACAATACGTAAGTGCACTTTGTTGTTCTAGGTTCTTTGGTTGGGAGATGTGAGCTACGTTGCATGTTTCTTATATTCGGAGGCCTACATTGAGGTTATTTTAATAGGCACAAGCAGCCAAGCAAAAACAGGAACAAACAGAAGCACCTATTTTTTAGAGTTGTTTGTTCGTGGCTTTCTGCTTGAGAGCGCAAGAGCAAGAGACAGCAGTGTGAGCTAGTTTCTGTTTCTTCTTGTGTTTGGAGGCCTACATGGAAGTTGCCAGGAGATGGTTTGGGATTGGATTCCTTGAGATTTCAAATCTAATAATAAGCACCGTAGATACCCGTGTTGTGTTGGAATTCGCGCTTTAGTTGGGGGGTATCGTGCACCATATACATTTGGGCCAGCTGGCCTTTCTCTTTCAGGCGTTGACAGCCTCTGCATGTTACGGTACCTCTCATCCTTAAGATACTTACACACACACACATTCATGCACGAACGGCCAACGCACAAATAGCATGACATGCACTGCCACGCCGGTGCTTGATGGACGAGATCGTGATATTGCCTCTCATGATCGGACCCGGCTAACCGCGTGTTGTACACAGACTGAGGGCTTATGCAGTGGTGAAGGATGATGCCAAGAATGCAGACTCATTGTTCCAACAGGCTGGAAGTTGTGAAAGAAATACGGCACAAGCATGTACGAATGGATTACATGGGATTGAGGAACGTTTACATCACTTAGATAGATTACATGTTGCAGTGTCTTCCTTTGCGGGACACCCGCGCTCTCAAGCGAGTTGCGCACGGTACACATGATTCCTGCAGACGAAAAACATTCTTCGCCGACACCAGCAGAACAAGCGCAAAGAGCGCGTGTCGGAAACTTAGCATTTGCCTGTCGACTGACCTCGGTGCAGAGTGTTTCTTGCAAGCTCTTTGACATGATGCGCGAACTCATGAATCTCTGCGTTTGCTGAAGGCGCCACAGTGTGTGTAACCAGTGGGATCATCGTCCTTGAGCAAAGGCCCTTTGAGTTTCCCGCTTGTGTAGTCCTACGTTTCGAGTCACAGATATCCCCGTTGACTGTGGCGAGAAAAAACCTACCGGCTGTTTGGCGACTTCGTGTTTCCTGTAGCATTTTGCAGTAATTCTTTGGTTTTCCACAAAGTTGGACTAGTCAAATTCACCAAAGCAGAGAGCAAAGCTCTGTCCTCGAGAGCTGCATTTAGAGGGGTATCTCTGTTTGATGGAGTCCTTTGAAGTGCCACGTAATGTGACATGTGACAAATGCGCTACTAATATGTGTAGGCATGTCCGACAAGACATGCTAGGTCAATTGCTACTCTTGTTCGGAAACTCATGACAGAGATGTTTGTGCAATCCAGCAGAAGTGTTGAGCCGTACTGCTGGACAAAGATTGACGACAAGGTGTTTCCAGGCTCGGCATCATTTGTTGCAACATGCGAATGCCAATGTGTGTACGCAGGTCATGGATGGATGCAGGGCATCAAGAGTTGGCTATGATTTTGCTACTTGAAGGGGCAGGGTACTTAGTAAGCGGGCAACAACCATGATTATAACTCCACTTACCATGGTTGTAAGTCGGCTAAGTGGGTTATAATCAGTCTTAGCAACCACTTCAGCACCCTGCCCCTTTAAGTACCCCTGGCTGGATGTGTTGGCACTGAGCTCCCTAAAGCCTAGTCAACGCACCTGCTAAGAGCGCACACGGATTGACAAAATCTCTCAGGAAGCTGACGGACATTTGGGATGCCTTGTGCAAGGACACTGGCACGTGTTGCGGGTCGTCGGTCCAGACAAATGGAGACTTTGTATGGGCTGGAAGCCTTTTTGTGCCAGAACAAGCTTGCGTTTGCAAACCAGATAATAGCAGCCGAGCACGAGAAGGGAATACGAAACTGCGTTGGGAGTGGAAAAGACTTTCGCCCATCCATGGGCCATTTGGTCGATTGCATCATGGCGCCACTCACCTGAGGCATCCGCATATCGACGATATAAATGCGAGATCAGGATGAGATGGGGTAGTCCGGAGAATCCTGGCTGGAGTTTGGACACAGGCAGAGCCACAGTCCTGTGGTTGAGTAAGGTAGATGATTCAAGGGCTGCCGCCCTGTTTCGCCGACCCCAGTCTGAACACACGTTAGACAACATAACATTATGTATATATATATATATATATATGAAAATAATACCTCCACAAATATATGTATATATGTACGGGGGTTGCCAACGAAAGAATCTCACATTGGAGCCAGACTGCCAACGGGCGCGAAAACGAGCCATGCGTTCACTCCGCTTTTTGTTGAGTATGAACATGTTTTTGATGATCATAACTTATGAACTTATGATTTAATGATCAGTGCAACAATGATTTGTTGCCTTTTGGCAAGAAGGGGTCGGCGGAGGCTATATGTGTATGTTTGGTAGGTATGGTAGGGACACTGATCAAGTTCAAGCCTGAAGCTCACAGGTGCTGCGAAGCTTGAATATCTTCCGCCACTCGTAAACCATTGGCAAGCTGCATTGTCGAAGGAGGGAGAGGTCCTAGGAAGCTGCTCCAGTCTGCAACAATCGTTGCCACACACCGATTTCGCTGGTTCAGTTGCTGGTTGCTCACTGCAGGGTTACAATTGAAACTGCGCTGTTGAAGGATCGCGCGATGTTTATCCTGATACGCTTCGATTTGAAAAGCTGCTAGTATGACAGCCAGCCTTGCGTTGATGAAGGAAGGACAAGGCGGGCCTCATCTATCACTAACAGCACCGCCCTACTTCTACCCTATGTTAGGGGAAACCAGTAGGGTTCTTGGCTTCCTTCCGCCGATTGAAGTGCGAAATCCATCAAAATGCCTTGACCTGTGAAAGCAGTTCATGCGAATTTGAATGGGGAACAACCTTGCGAGGTTGGTGGGCATCAATCACCATGGAATTGATGTCCACCCAACTGTCACCAGCACGAAGTCATACCTATGTCTTGAAGCTGGTAGCAACATGTAGCAACCCTTGGATGCACGGAGCAGCATGACTTGGCAACATCTCAAACAACATATTGTGACTAGAATTCTCCAGGAGCACCACGATGATGAGACTGCCTTGCTTAGCCGACGGCCAAGAAAGAGCCGTCGAAGCTTCCGGGCCGCGCTTCGTTATTGCCGGACACTGGCCGACGGCTTGAGGCCTTTATTCAATTGAGTCCTATGATTGGACAAGTCTCGCTGAGGGAGGGAGAGGTTTATACCCTGCACGGTGCGAAGGGCGGAATCAAGGCACTCGTGCAACAAGTCAAGCAGTTTGTTGGGGCCTGGAGAATGTCTTTCTGAGGGCGAGCTCTTTGCTGGTTGAATCATTCCGCCCTGCCTCAGGTAGCAAGCGCCACATAACGCCAAGGCGTGTCAGCGCTGTCCGCGCAAGTCGAAGGGAATAGTCTCCGGGATCACTGAACCACGACTATATACGTCTCATGGTCTCAATGAGTAATTGTCATTGGCGTTGCTTTAGGATTGCTCAACTACAACCTTATCACACGTGAAAAACTCACTTAGTCTCCCACAATGCCGGGTGGAAGTCTCATCAACTTGTTCAGCCAGAAAAGCAACATGTCAGAGAAGCCCGATGCCGTGCAGGTATTTGCGGGAGATTGTGGACGGGATCCCTGCGTCGCAGGCTCTTCGAACTCTCAAGAACTCCCAGATCGACTTTGACAAGACCGGGTGTCGCATACGTGGGGGTGGGGGCATGTCTTCCCCAGTTCTTGGTTGTTGAGCGGGGCAAGGGTCCCAACAAACGGATCCCGTCCAGAAAAGGGAAACCCCCTTGCCGCGAGATTGGCCAAGTTGTGCAACTGAGTGTCACCGTGGTGTGGGAGTCTGTGATTTGACATGTTTACCAACGCGCGGCTCAAAGCATCTCACTGAGTTTGGCTGGCCTTGTGCTGGTGGTTTTGGATGTTTTTTGCTTGTCTTGCTTGCTTGCTTGCTTGCTTGCTCGCTTGCTCGCTAAGGGGATCCCAACCCCCGCCTGCAGGACCCCCAGCTTCTCCACTCATTTTTGAATCAGGTATCCCTTGGTGCCTTGGGTTGGCGGAGATTTGGACCCTGGCGTCAGTGGGTAACTGGGACACCCCAATCAAAACCACCAAGCCACGGAGCTCCAAACTCCAAACCGCCGGGCTCGGGAAGCTCGGGTGACAGGAAGTACGACCCAGCCTTCGAGCTACAGGACTTCAAGGCGCGCGCTCGAATCGGTCAGGCCATGAGCCCTTGGTTTGGACAGGCCGGGCCATGAACCGTGAACCAAAAGTCAATGGGCTTGGGGCGGTCAAGTTCCCCCACAGAGTCACCTCCCCTTTGGTTGTGGCAAAAGTTGCAGATCCGATGAAATGATTGTTTGCCTTTTGATTGCCTTTGGAACCAACCCAAAAAGTGACGCTCCCATGTACAGGAAGAGCTTGGGGGCAGCGGACAGTTTTGGGGCTCTGTCCTTGTGCGCCTGAAAAATATGATAGAGTTGCCAAAAGCTGGCTGCAACTTTGATGTCCCTGAGTGAGAACTGAGATTGGTTTCATGTTCCAATCACCTGGCCCGAACTGAAGCCTGTGGTATGTTCTGCGGGCCCAAGGGTGGGAGATTCTATAGTTGGTGAGGTATGCTAGCCCATGCTGTCCATGAGAAACTCAGCGCCATGCGTGTGAGTCTGTGTGCGTGTGATGTGTGCCTGTGTGTCTGGCTGTCTACATTTGGGTATGTGTTTGCGTTTGAGTTTGTTTGTGTGCGTGTGTGCGGGCGTGTGCGGGGGTGCGTGTCAATGGAGACCAAAAGGAAACCACCATTTTGGGAGTCCCCCTATGTTGACACGTACCCATATTCTGATGCTGCTGCAATTCGTCAATTTCGCCGGGCCCACCTGTGTCGGCTGCACCTGGTGTTTTCTGTCAGACGTCAATCATTGATGCCATGTTAATGCGATGCCAGGGTGGCCTGACAAACATGGTGACGCGCCTGGACTATTCAGCACGGGTCTCAGTGCCAACCTTTGGGAATTGAAGCCCTGGCTTTTGTAGAGGGCAAATGGGAAATCCCTTAACCACAAAACCCCAATCCAAACTACCGGCTGGTGGAAAGCTGAATCCATGTTGCAAAAGACTTCAAGGGCCGGACAAGTTTTAGTCACATGCCGTTCATTGGCCACAAGGCTGTGTGATTGTCAGTGGCAGACTTTGTGAATATCATCCATTCTCTCGGTTCTAAAATGAGCCTGGACCTTGCGTTTAGCGCAGCTTCACCTTCCGCATGTGTGCGCAGACTCGCCCGTGAGGGTCCATGCAAGGCGCTTTGCGCCACGTATTTGAGCGAGAAGATCAGGCAGTACCAGGCAGATGGCAGGATGATGATTCAAGTAGTTCTTTACGCGGACCTGCAAAAGGGTGTATGATGTTTGGTTTCTGTAGATGACATGGTAGATGACTTGCTTTGGGAAGCCTGAGTTGGGGATGGACATGCAGGTTGGACACAATCGAGGGACAGTTTGATGTTGCTTGCCCGCTTATTTGTTAGGGGTCCCCTCAGCCAAACCGGTGGATTTTCGGGTCCCGACCCTTTGGAGCTGGATTGAACTCTACTATTGGCATGAAAAGTTGTGAGCTGCCGAAATCTCGAGCGGGAATCTTCAGACTTGAAGCTTGTTAGGAAGTGTCCCCTGCGGATTTACTGGGCTATCCCTCCTTCAACTCTTCAGGGACTCCTAGAGGGGGCTAGGGGGAGGGGGGGCTATCCCACGCCCTCAACAAGGCCTTCTTAAGGGGTCAATAAGGGATAGCCCTCCCCTCCCCAGTTCGCCTTGTCTGGGCGTCCATGAACTATGGCGTGTGGGTCGTTTGCTTGCGGGTTTTCACAGATTCCACTCCGTCGGTCGCCAGGACCTCGCCAAGGCTGAGGGCCGGGACGTGAAGGTGGAGCGGGGCAGCGTGCTCCCAGGTGCACGCAACAAGCCGGCGTATCCCCCCCCAAAACAGGTGAGCCCTTCCATATTATGGTTCCTGTGCATGAAGGGGAATCAGTGTGTTTCTGGAAGTGGCACGCAGGGCTTCTTTGTTGTACGCCGAACTCCCGAAGTGGGTGTGTCTTTTGCTTTTGAAGCCTTTCAACCAGGGCAAAAAGGGTACCCTCAAGATTCTTTGGTGTTCAGCCTTTCAAGCAGCTGGTACGTTTGGCCAAGAAGATTCCATGGACTTGCAGGTAGAAGCGGAAGATGTTTGTGCATTCTGCAATTTTGAGGGGAGTCAACCAGCCAGGGTAGAGTGGAGCCGCAACAGGATATCTGGTCCGAGCCCTCGTCAAACAGCTTCGGGTCTGGATGTCCCGCGCTTTGGGTGTTGCGAAGGCGCAAGCCGAACGGCAGCAGATGAGGCTGCGGATGGCATTGGGAAGCGGACGGCATGCGGCAGTCCGGGCGCGACCGGGAATGACGCGGGTGCTTGCTTCCATTCAGCGGACAACCGTGCCATTCAATTTGAGCACGAGGTTCGTGGTGTTTATTTTGAGCACGAGGTTTGTGGTGTTTTTGGGGAACATGTCTTGTGGCCGGTACTCAGTTTCACAGGAACCCGCAAGAATTTCATTCGGAAAGCTTCCGCTTCCGATCGATTGCCGGCTCGCCAGGGCGAAGGCCCGGGAGGCGAGAACAGTGCCGAGCAGGTGAGTCGGGAGTCGGGAAGTGGCGCGGAAGGGGGCGGGAGCCATGGGCACTGGCGAGTCACCATGAGTTTAGTGACCTAGTTGTGGGTCTAGTCAAGTCAGGCTTTGACACAGTTCGTGCGAACTAGTCAGTGCCCACGGCTAATTTGAGCTGAGCAAGTTTGATGTTGCTGAATGGTACATGCTACGCATTGCCTGATTTGGCTGTGGGTCAAAATCCCGTACCCCCAGTGAACATCCCAATCCCCACTAAAATAGACTAAAATGGGTGGTGCACCGAGCCCAAAATGGCACCATTGGTTTTGACCCACAGCCATTTGGCGTCACGACTTGCAGTGCCAGGCTTTGGAAAAGGTCAAGAGACTTGCGCAAGACCATTCCAATGCCCCGGCCTCAAGGTGCATCCGTGACGGGCCAGTTTCTATTTTGGCCGAACCCCAGAGTTTTGTGGGTTACATGGGCCCTTGGCCTTTTTGTTGAAAGCTCCATTGGCTGTACCACGTGACATGTTGGGCTCGGGGAGCTCAAACATCTTCTGGGTTTCTACTGTAAGTCGTTGGTTTCTTCTGCAGACTCTTGGCTTCCGCAGCTCCGCCGATCCCCGTTTGCTCTAGGAGATGGCCGATGGGATCGCCTCCATCCTCGGGGAGGAAATGCAGGCGAGCGAGCAAAGGCTGAACATTTTCAACCCCCCATCAAAATGGTGTGACCAAAGGTTGGTGGGTTGAATTGTTTGGCCTGGTTGGTGGGACATTAATCCCCAGCTAAATGGTGAAAAGCCAAAGGGTGCCCAATGAAAAATCATAAATGTGTCCGCAGGAGCTGGAAAAGCGGCAGTACAGCCAGAGGAACGCCATCAACACCACTTCCGAGCAGCTGCAAAGATTGCGCGTCACTGGGCATGGGGAACCAGAGACAAGAGTTCAGATGCCTGTGGGGGAACCGTGAATTCAAGAGCCAAGACACTTGTAAAGGTGCGTGGTGGTTCCCTGACACATGCACGATCTATGACATCAGCCAAATCAAAGTCAAGAGTCTTCGGGAACAGACTTGCATACTAGAAGTGTCCTTGCCGGTCTGCATGTTGGGTCAAGCATAAGTTTTCTGTACGCAGTAAGCAGCCTCCAGGAAAGGCAGTAAATTGCTTACAGCAAATCTGGGTTCTAGCATTGCTCTACTGTGGATGGACGAAATCCTGCACCACCTAAGAAATCATGAGAAACCACTGTTTGTTGGTATTTACAGGGTTTCAGACCATTCCAAGGCTTCTTGGGTGGTGCAAAAACTCGGCCATCCACAGTAGTTTGCGCCACTAAGGACATGGTGCATCATTTGAGCGAAACCTGCGCAGAGATCTCTGGCCTCGCTGAGCATTTGGGGAGCACTTCGCTTCCTCCACAGGTTCCTGAGACAGCATTCGGTGGTTCGTTGCGAGTCCAACTTGCGGAAGGAAACCAATGGACAAGATGCGCTTTGGATCAGTGTTTGGCTTGATCGCATGTCGTCAGCCTAACAGCCTCTGACAAGGACTGTCTAATCTGCGTGTCCCAAATACCCTCCCACCAACTAACATGGAAGTGTACAGCCCCTTTCCAACAGGAAAGTGGTCAGTCGGTGGGAGGGTACCTTAGATTCTGTATCCAAGGCCCTGCCAGCAAGAACTCCGGCAGCACTTCCTGCCTTGACAGAGGCAGCCTAATATTTCCCAAAGCGGAAATGAACATAAGTACAGTTACAATGATTATGTA
The DNA here is from genome assembly GCA_963377175.1 of Effrenium voratum. Classification (NCBI taxonomy): domain Eukaryota; class Dinophyceae; order Suessiales; family Symbiodiniaceae; genus Effrenium; species Effrenium voratum. The sequence continues at coordinate 786,738 of CAUJNA010003216.1, forward strand.
TTTCTATATTAGTTATTAATAGCAATGACGAAATGAATTGATGATGATCTTTTTATTAAAATAAGAAGTATAGGTTTCATTTTTTAGTTGGTTTGGTTTAAAACAATATATATATATATGGTTAGGCAAATAATAGAATAAAATCTATAAATTGAGAAAATTATGAATATATTAATATGATATATAAATTGGATTTAAATATAATTATTGGTATTTTGATATAGAAAGGTTATTTTATATATTTAGAATTTGATTATTAATTTTATAATTATTATTTTAAACATATATATATAATTATGGGAATAATGTGGTTTTATTAAAAAAAACTATTATATATAGATTTTATTAAATAGATTATTATAATATTCTTGTGTATAGGCTTTTCACATAGGCATTTGTTGATTCGATTTATTATATATAAAGGAATTGGTTTTTCTTTTGGCATAGGTATTTGGATATGATTTTATGATATTTTGGATATGAAGAATTTTTAATAGGTAGATTTTTGGATATTTTTTTTTATATTTTTAATTTTGGAGTCGGAGTTGTTTTTTAGAAAATTTGCGATTTGCCGATTTTTATTTTTTTTTCGTTATTTGAATTTAATATTTTAATATTTAATTATTTATATTCACAAATTGATTTGCGCTCGCGTAGGCACTTCTCGTAGGTTGGGTAGGTTTGTTTGTATAGGTTTTCATATAAATACACAAATGAAAAAAAAAAAAAAAAAAAAAATCCCGGCTCTTCAAAAAACATATTATTTAAAGAACTATATATATGTATATATATGATATTTATATTTATATATATATATATTTATAAAATTCATAGAATTGGGAAATAAAAAAAAATAAAATGCATAAAATTTATAGAATTTGCATTACTATTAATTTTAACGAGGATGTTTTGCTGATTAAATATGCCATATTAAAAATATTCGTTCCCAAAATCTCCAAGCCGCATGTGTGTTGAAACAAATTCTGCAGCGTCTCGCGGCCTGAAATGACATGCACTCGGAAAGAAGGCAGCTTCTCACATCTAATGTTCCCTATTGAATTCTGACTTCTTGGGTGCGCGGCATACGCATAAGAAATTCCGCGGCTTGAAACGGCACGCGGGGGTTGACTGGGGCAATTCTGACGTATAGCTTAGCGCATTTCTTTAATTCGTGCTACTTTTGCAGAGGCATACACTTCGAATATTTTTTGTATTTAATCTTGCGATATTGGAGCAATAATTGGAAGAGTAGAATCATACCTTCGATCACGATATATTATATTTGTTATGAAATTTGTATTTGACCTTACGAAAATATCGTGCTTATTAGGAAATCTGTACCTAACCTTGCGAAAAGTGTAGATTTCGTAGCGGGCACGATATTTTCACAAGGTCAAATATAGATTTCGTGGCAAATGCAATATTTCGCGATCGAAAATACGATTCCTTTTGTTTTTTAAAAATCGCAAAAAGACTTGCGTAAGGCTAGGCACAGATTTCGTGGCAAGCACGATATTTTCGTTAAGTCAAGCACGGATTGTGTATACCTGACCTGACGAAAATGTTATGTCTGCCACGAAATCTCACTCGACCATGCGAAAGTGTCTTGCCTATTACGAAATCTGTACCTAACCTTGCGAAAGTGCTATGTTTACCAATAAATCTGTATGCGTCACCTTATGCGCCCGTACCAATGGGATTTGCGATACATCCGTGCCAACGCTATGGAAATGCCATACCTATCACGAAATCTATATTTGCCTTTGCGAAAATATCATGCGCCACAGTGTGTGTAACCAGTGGGATCATCGTCCTTGAGCAAAGGCCCTTTGAGTTTCCCGCTTGTGTAGTCCTACGTTTCGAGTCACAGATATCCCCGTTGACTGTGGCGAGAAAAAACCTACCGGCTGTTTGGCGACTTCGTGTTTCCTGTAGCATTTTGCAGTAATTCTTTGGTTTTCCACAAAGTTGGACTAGTCAAATTCACCAAAGCAGAGAGCAAAGCTCTGTCCTCGAGAGCTGCATTTAGAGGGGTATCTCTGTTTGATGGAGTCCTTTGAAGTGCCACGTAATGTGACATGTGACAAATGCGCTACTAATATGTGTAGGCATGTCCGACAAGACATGCTAGGTCAATTGCTACTCTTGTTCGGAAACTCATGACAGAGATGTTTGTGCAATCCAGCAGAAGTGTTGAGCCGTACTGCTGGACAAAGATTGACGACAAGGTGTTTCCAGGCTCGGCATCATTTGTTGCAACATGCGAATGCCAATGTGTGTACGCAGGTCATGGATGGATGCAGGGCATCAAGAGTTGGCTATGATTTTGCTACTTGAAGGGGCAGGGTACTTAGTAAGCGGGCAACAACCATGATTATAACTCCACTTACCATGGTTGTAAGTCGGCTAAGTGGGTTATAATCAGTCTTAGCAACCACTTCAGCACCCTGCCCCTTTAAGTACCCCTGGCTGGATGTGTTGGCACTGAGCTCCCTAAAGCCTAGTCAACGCACCTGCTAAGAGCGCACACGGATTGACAAAATCTCTCAGGAAGCTGACGGACATTTGGGATGCCTTGTGCAAGGACACTGGCACGTGTTGCGGGTCGTCGGTCCAGACAAATGGAGACTTTGTATGGGCTGGAAGCCTTTTTGTGCCAGAACAAGCTTGCGTTTGCAAACCAGATAATAGCAGCCGAGCACGAGAAGGGAATACGAAACTGCGTTGGGAGTGGAAAAGACTTTCGCCCATCCATGGGCCATTTGGTCGATTGCATCATGGCGCCACTCACCTGAGGCATCCGCATATCGACGATATAAATGCGAGATCAGGATGAGATGGGGTAGTCCGGAGAATCCTGGCTGGAGTTTGGACACAGGCAGAGCCACAGTCCTGTGGTTGAGTAAGGTAGATGATTCAAGGGCTGCCGCCCTGTTTCGCCGACCCCAGTCTGAACACACGTTAGACAACATAACATTATGTATATATATATATATATGAAAATAATACCTCCACAAATATATGTATATATGTACGGGGGTTGCCAACGAAAGAATCTCACATTGGAGCCAGACTGCCAACGGGCGCGAAAACGAGCCATGCGTTCACTCCGCTTTTTGTTGAGTATGAACATGTTTTTGATGATCATAACTTATGAACTTATGATTTAATGATCAGTGCAACAATGATTTGTTGCCTTTTGGCAAGAAGGGGTCGGCGGAGGCTATATGTGTATGTTTGGTAGGTATGGTAGGGACACTGATCAAGTTCAAGCCTGAAGCTCACAGGTGCTGCGAAGCTTGAATATCTTCCGCCACTCGTAAACCATTGGCAAGCTGCATTGTCGAAGGAGGGAGAGGTCCTAGGAAGCTGCTCCAGTCTGCAACAATCGTTGCCACACACCGATTTCGCTGGTTCAGTTGCTGGTTGCTCACTGCAGGGTTACAATTGAAACTGCGCTGTTGAAGGATCGCGCGATGTTTATCCTGATACGCTTCGATTTGAAAAGCTGCTAGTATGACAGCCAGCCTTGCGTTGATGAAGGAAGGACAAGGCGGGCCTCATCTATCACTAACAGCACCGCCCTACTTCTACCCTATGTTAGGGGAAACCAGTAGGGTTCTTGGCTTCCTTCCGCCGATTGAAGTGCGAAATCCATCAAAATGCCTTGACCTGTGAAAGCAGTTCATGCGAATTTGAATGGGGAACAACCTTGCGAGGTTGGTGGGCATCAATCACCATGGAATTGATGTCCACCCAACTGTCACCAGCACGAAGTCATACCTATGTCTTGAAGCTGGTAGCAACATGTAGCAACCCTTGGATGCACGGAGCAGCATGACTTGGCAACATCTCAAACAACATATTGTGACTAGAATTCTCCAGGAGCACCACGATGATGAGACTGCCTTGCTTAGCCGACGGCCAAGAAAGAGCCGTCGAAGCTTCCGGGCCGCGCTTCGTTATTGCCGGACACTGGCCGACGGCTTGAGGCCTTTATTCAATTGAGTCCTATGATTGGACAAGTCTCGCTGAGGGAGGGAGAGGTTTATACCCTGCACGGTGCGAAGGGCGGAATCAAGGCACTCGTGCAACAAGTCAAGCAGTTTGTTGGGGCCTGGAGAATGTCTTTCTGAGGGCGAGCTCTTTGCTGGTTGAATCATTCCGCCCTGCCTCAGGTAGCAAGCGCCACATAACGCCAAGGCGTGTCAGCGCTGTCCGCGCAAGTCGAAGGGAATAGTCTCCGGGATCACTGAACCACGACTATATACGTCTCATGGTCTCAATGAGTAATTGTCATTGGCGTTGCTTTAGGATTGCTCAACTACAACCTTATCACACGTGAAAAACTCACTTAGTCTCCCACAATGCCGGGTGGAAGTCTCATCAACTTGTTCAGCCAGAAAAGCAACATGTCAGAGAAGCCCGATGCCGTGCAGGTATTTGCGGGAGATTGTGGACGGGATCCCTGCGTCGCAGGCTCTTCGAACTCTCAAGAACTCCCAGATCGACTTTGACAAGACCGGGTGTCGCATACGTGGGGGTGGGGGCATGTCTTCCCCAGTTCTTGGTTGTTGAGCGGGGCAAGGGTCCCAACAAACGGATCCCGTCCAGAAAAGGGAAACCCCCTTGCCGCGAGATTGGCCAAGTTGTGCAACTGAGTGTCACCGTGGTGTGGGAGTCTGTGATTTGACATGTTTACCAACGCGCGGCTCAAAGCATCTCACTGAGTTTGGCTGGCCTTGTGCTGGTGGTTTTGGATGTTTTTTGCTTGTCTTGCTTGCTTGCTTGCTTGCTTGCTCGCTTGCTCGCTAAGGGGATCCCAACCCCCGCCTGCAGGACCCCCAGCTTCTCCACTCATTTTTGAATCAGGTATCCCTTGGTGCCTTGGGTTGGCGGAGATTTGGACCCTGGCGTCAGTGGGTAACTGGGACACCCCAATCAAAACCACCAAGCCACGGAGCTCCAAACTCCAAACCGCCGGGCTCGGGAAGCTCGGGTGACAGGAAGTACGACCCAGCCTTCGAGCTACAGGACTTCAAGGCGCGCGCTCGAATCGGTCAGGCCATGAGCCCTTGGTTTGGACAGGCCGGGCCATGAACCGTGAACCAAAAGTCAATGGGCTTGGGGCGGTCAAGTTCCCCCACAGAGTCACCTCCCCTTTGGTTGTGGCAAAAGTTGCAGATCCGATGAAATGATTGTTTGCCTTTTGATTGCCTTTGGAACCAACCCAAAAAGTGACGCTCCCATGTACAGGAAGAGCTTGGGGGCAGCGGACAGTTTTGGGGCTCTGTCCTTGTGCGCCTGAAAAATATGATAGAGTTGCCAAAAGCTGGCTGCAACTTTGATGTCCCTGAGTGAGAACTGAGATTGGTTTCATGTTCCAATCACCTGGCCCGAACTGAAGCCTGTGGTATGTTCTGCGGGCCCAAGGGTGGGAGATTCTATAGTTGGTGAGGTATGCTAGCCCATGCTGTCCATGAGAAACTCAGCGCCATGCGTGTGAGTCTGTGTGCGTGTGATGTGTGCCTGTGTGTCTGGCTGTCTACATTTGGGTATGTGTTTGCGTTTGAGTTTGTTTGTGTGCGTGTGTGCGGGCGTGTGCGGGGGTGCGTGTCAATGGAGACCAAAAGGAAACCACCATTTTGGGAGTCCCCCTATGTTGACACGTACCCATATTCTGATGCTGCTGCAATTCGTCAATTTCGCCGGGCCCACCTGTGTCGGCTGCACCTGGTGTTTTCTGTCAGACGTCAATCATTGATGCCATGTTAATGCGATGCCAGGGTGGCCTGACAAACATGGTGACGCGCCTGGACTATTCAGCACGGGTCTCAGTGCCAACCTTTGGGAATTGAAGCCCTGGCTTTTGTAGAGGGCAAATGGGAAATCCCTTAACCACAAAACCCCAATCCAAACTACCGGCTGGTGGAAAGCTGAATCCATGTTGCAAAAGACTTCAAGGGCCGGACAAGTTTTAGTCACATGCCGTTCATTGGCCACAAGGCTGTGTGATTGTCAGTGGCAGACTTTGTGAATATCATCCATTCTCTCGGTTCTAAAATGAGCCTGGACCTTGCGTTTAGCGCAGCTTCACCTTCCGCATGTGTGCGCAGACTCGCCCGTGAGGGTCCATGCAAGGCGCTTTGCGCCACGTATTTGAGCGAGAAGATCAGGCAGTACCAGGCAGATGGCAGGATGATGATTCAAGTAGTTCTTTACGCGGACCTGCAAAAGGGTGTATGATGTTTGGTTTCTGTAGATGACATGGTAGATGACTTGCTTTGGGAAGCCTGAGTTGGGGATGGACATGCAGGTTGGACACAATCGAGGGACAGTTTGATGTTGCTTGCCCGCTTATTTGTTAGGGGTCCCCTCAGCCAAACCGGTGGATTTTCGGGTCCCGACCCTTTGGAGCTGGATTGAACTCTACTATTGGCATGAAAAGTTGTGAGCTGCCGAAATCTCGAGCGGGAATCTTCAGACTTGAAGCTTGTTAGGAAGTGTCCCCTGCGGATTTACTGGGCTATCCCTCCTTCAACTCTTCAGGGACTCCTAGAGGGGGCTAGGGGGAGGGGGGGCTATCCCACGCCCTCAACAAGGCCTTCTTAAGGGGTCAATAAGGGATAGCCCTCCCCTCCCCAGTTCGCCTTGTCTGGGCGTCCATGAACTATGGCGTGTGGGTCGTTTGCTTGCGGGTTTTCACAGATTCCACTCCGTCGGTCGCCAGGACCTCGCCAAGGCTGAGGGCCGGGACGTGAAGGTGGAGCGGGGCAGCGTGCTCCCAGGTGCACGCAACAAGCCGGCGTATCCCCCCCCAAAACAGGTGAGCCCTTCCATATTATGGTTCCTGTGCATGAAGGGGAATCAGTGTGTTTCTGGAAGTGGCACGCAGGGCTTCTTTGTTGTACGCCGAACTCCCGAAGTGGGTGTGTCTTTTGCTTTTGAAGCCTTTCAACCAGGGCAAAAAGGGTACCCTCAAGATTCTTTGGTGTTCAGCCTTTCAAGCAGCTGGTACGTTTGGCCAAGAAGATTCCATGGACTTGCAGGTAGAAGCGGAAGATGTTTGTGCATTCTGCAATTTTGAGGGGAGTCAACCAGCCAGGGTAGAGTGGAGCCGCGACAGGATATCTGGTCCGAGCCCTCGTCAAACAGCTTCGGGTCTGGATGTCCCGCGCTTTGGGTGTTGCGAAGGCGCAAGCCGAACGGCAGCAGATGAGGCTGCGGATGGCATTGGGAAGCGGACGGCATGCGGCAGTCCGGGCGCGACCGGGAATGACGCGGGTGCTTGCTTCCATTCAGCGGACAACCGTGCCATTCAATTTGAGCACGAGGTTCGTGGTGTTTATTTTGAGCACGAGGTTTGTGGTGTTTTTGGGGAACATGTCTTGTGGCCGGTACTCAGTTTCACAGGAACCCGCAAGAATTTCATTCGGAAAGCTTCCGCTTCCGATCGATTGCCGGCTCGCCAGGGCGAAGGCCCGGGAGGCGAGAACAGTGCCGAGCAGGTGAGTCGGGAGTCGGGAAGTGGCGCGGAAGGGGGCGGGAGCCATGGGCACTGGCGAGTCACCATGAGTTTAGTGACCTAGTTGTGGGTCTAGTCAAGTCAGGCTTTGACACAGTTCGTGCGAACTAGTCAGTGCCCACGGCTAATTTGAGCTGAGCAAGTTTGATGTTGCTGAATGGTACATGCTACGCATTGCCTGATTTGGCTGTGGGTCAAAATCCCGTACCCCCAGTGAACATCCCAATCCCCACTAAAATAGACTAAAATGGGTGGTGCACCGAGCCCAAAATGGCACCATTGGTTTTGACCCACAGCCATTTGGCGTCACGACTTGCAGTGCCAGGCTTTGGAAAAGGTCAAGAGACTTGCGCAAGACCATTCCAATGCCCCGGCCTCAAGGTGCATCCGTGACGGGCCAGTTTCTATTTTGGCCGAACCCCAGAGTTTTGTGGGTTACATGGGCCCTTGGCCTTTTTGTTGAAAGCTCCATTGGCTGTACCACGTGACATGTTGGGCTCGGGGAGCTCAAACATCTTCTGGGTTTCTACTGTAAGTCGTTGGTTTCTTCTGCAGACTCTTGGCTTCCGCAGCTCCGCCGATCCCCGTTTGCTCTAGGAGATGGCCGATGGGATCGCCTCCATCCTCGGGGAGGAAATGCAGGCGAGCGAGCAAAGGCTGAACATTTTCAACCCCCCATCAAAATGGTGTGACCAAAGGTTGGTGGGTTGAATTGTTTGGCCTGGTTGGTGGGACATTAATCCCCAGCTAAATGGTGAAAAGCCAAAGGGTGCCCAATGAAAAATCATAAATGTGTCCGCAGGAGCTGGAAAAGCGGCAGTACAGCCAGAGGAACGCCATCAACACCACTTCCGAGCAGCTGCAAAGATTGCGCGTCACTGGGCATGGGGAACCAGAGACAAGAGTTCAGATGCCTGTGGGGGAACCGTGAATTCAAGAGCCAAGACACTTGTAAAGGTGCGTGGTGGTTCCCTGACACATGCACGATCTATGACATCAGCCAAATCAAAGTCAAGAGTCTTCGGGAACAGACTTGCATACTAGAAGTGTCCTTGCCGGTCTGCATGTTGGGTCAAGCATAAGTTTTCTGTACGCAGTAAGCAGCCTCCAGGAAAGGCAGTAAATTGCTTACAGCAAATCTGGGTTCTAGCATTGCTCTACTGTGGATGGACGAAATCCTGCACCACCTAAGAAATCATGAGAAACCACTGTTTGTTGGTATTTACAGGGTTTCAGACCATTCCAAGGCTTCTTGGGTGGTGCAAAAACTCGGCCATCCACAGTAGTTTGCGCCACTAAGGACATGGTGCATCATTTGAGCGAAACCTGCGCAGAGATCTCTGGCCTCGCTGAGCATTTGGGGAGCACTTCGCTTCCTCCACAGGTTCCTGAGACAGCATTCGGTGGTTCGTTGCGAGTCCAACTTGCGGAAGGAAACCAATGGACAAGATGCGCTTTGGATCAGTGTTTGGCTTGATCGCATGTCGTCAGCCTAACAGCCTCTGACAAGGACTGTCTAATCTGCGTGTCCCAAATACCCTCCCACCAACTAACCTGGAAGTGTACAGCCCCTTTCCAACAGGAAAGTGGTCAGTCGGTGGGAGGGTACCTTAGATTCTGTATCCAAGGCCCTGCCAGCAAGAACTCCGGCAGCACTTCCTGCCTTGACAGAGGCAGCCTAATATTTCCCAAAGCGGAAATGAACATAAGTACAGTTACAATGATTATGTATTTCTATATTAGTTATTAATAGCAATGACGAAATGAATTGATGATGATCTTTTTATTAAAATAAGAAGTATAGGTTTCATTTTTTAGTTGGTTTGGTTTAAAACAATATATATATATATGGTTAGGCAAATAATAGAATAAAATCTATAAATTGAGAAAATTATGAATATATTAATATGATATATAAATTGGATTTAAATATAATTATTGGTATTTTGATATAGAAAGGTTATTTTATATATTTAGAATTTGATTATTAATTTTATAATTATTATTTTAAACATATATATATAATTATGGGAATAATGTGGTTTTATTAAAAAAAACTATTATATATAGATTTTATTAAATAGATTATTATAATATTCTTGTGTATAGGCTTTTCACATAGGCATTTGTTGATTCGATTTATTATATATAAAGGAATTGGTTTTTCTTTTGGCATAGGTATTTGGATATGATTTTATGATATTTTGGATATGAAGAATTTTTAATAGGTAGATTTTTGGATATTTTTTTTTATATTTTTAATTTTGGAGTCGGAGTTGTTTTTTAGAAAATTTGCGATTTGCCGATTTTTATTTTTTTTTCGTTATTTGAATTTAATATTTTAATATTTAATTATTTATATTCACAAATTGATTTGCGCTCGCGTAGGCACTTCTCGTAGGTTGGGTAGGTTTGTTTGTATAGGTTTTCATATAAATACACAAATGAAAAAAAAAAAAAAAAAAAAAATCCCGGCTCTTCAAAAAACATATTATTTAAAGAACTATATATATGTATATATATGATATTTATATTTATATATATATATATTTATAAAATTCATAGAATTGGGAAATAAAAAAAAATAAAATGCATAAAATTTATAGAATTTGCATTACTATTAATTTTAACGAGGATGTTTTGCTGATTAAATATGCCATATTAAAAATATTCGTTCCCAAAATCTCCAAGCCGCATGTGTGTTGAAACAAATTCTGCAGCGTCTCGCGGCCTGAAATGACATGCACTCGGAAAGAAGGCAGCTTCTCACATCTAATGTTCCCTATTGAATTCTGACTTCTTGGGTGCGCGGCATACGCATAAGAAATTCCGCGGCTTGAAACGGCACGCGGGGGTTGACTGGGGCAATTCTGACGTATAGCTTAGCGCATTTCTTTAATTCGTGCTACTTTTGCAGAGGCATACACTTCGAATATTTTTTGTATTTAATCTTGCGATATTGGAGCAATAATTGGAAGAGTAGAATCATACCTTCGATCACGATATATTATATTTGTTATGAAATTTGTATTTGACCTTACGAAAATATCGTGCTTATTAGGAAATCTGTACCTAACCTTGCGAAAAGTGTAGATTTCGTAGCGGGCACGATATTTTCACAAGGTCAAATATAGATTTCGTGGCAAATGCAATATTTCGCGATCGAAAATACGATTCCTTTTGTTTTTTAAAAATCGCAAAAAGACTTGCGTAAGGCTAGGCACAGATTTCGTGGCAAGCACGATATTTTCGTTAAGTCAAGCACGGATTGTGTATACCTGACCTGACGAAAATGTTATGTCTGCCACGAAATCTCACTCGACCATGCGAAAGTGTCTTGCCTATTACGAAATCTGTACCTAACCTTGCGAAAGTGCTATGTTTACCAATAAATCTGTATGCGTCACCTTATGCGCCCGTACCAATGGGATTTGCGATACATCCGTGCCAACGCTATGGAAATGCCATACCTATCACGAAATCTATATTTGCCTTTGCGAAAATATCATGCTTACCACAAAATCTACCTCGACTCGCCAAAGTGCTACACCTACCACGCAATTCTAACTTTGCGAAACCTCCGCATTGTTATTACAATGGGTTTTCTATGCGACCCCGTCCCGATCCCGTCCCAATCCCATCCCGAGACTCCCAAAACCGTGCCGAATAGGCGTTGCGGCAGAGGTACCTCTCGCATATCCTCGATAGTGACTTCCTGCACCCTACCACGATTTCGTGCATTCTCTATCTTCTCGTATGTTTAAACAAAATATTGGAATAAGCGAGACTGGCGCGGTCGACGCTCATGACACGCGAAAGCCGCCCCCGAGCGAGACTGGCGCGGCGGACGTTTATGACAGACGGAAACCGCCCGCGAGCGAGACTGGCGCGGTGGACGCTCGTGACAGGCGGAAACCGCACGCGAGCGAGACTGGCACGGTGGACGTTCGTGACATGCGAAAACCGTTCGCGAACGAGACTAGCGCGGTGGACGCTCGTGACATGCAGAAATCGCCTGTGGCGGTGGACGCTCGTGACATGCGGCAGCCGCCCGCGAGCGAGACTGGCGCGGTGGACGCTCGTGACATGCGGAAACCGCCCGCGAGCGAGATTGGCACGGTGGACGCTCGTGACATGCGGAAAGCGTTCGCGAGCGAGATTGGCGCGGTGGACGCTCGTGACATGCGGAAACCGCCCGCGAGCAAGACTGGCGCGGTGGACGTTCGTGACATGCGGCAACCGCCCGCGAGTGAGACTGGCGCGATGGACGCTCGTGACATACGGAAACCGCCCGCGAGCGACTAGCGCGGTGGACGCTCGTAACATGCGGAAACCGCCCACGAGCGAGACTAGCGCGGCGGACGCTCGTGACATGCCGGCGAGCGAGACCGGCGCGGTGGACGCTCATGACATGCAACAACCGCTACATGCGAACAGCCCGGCTCTCCGGGTACGCCATAATTGTCCTTTTTGCCGCACACCTAACCCGAACAAATGGTCCCAATGTGTTTTTAGGACGAACCCTCTCTTCAGAAATTGTAGCCTCTTGGGGTTCGCCTTACTTATTTGGAAGCAGCCTAGAAACATATTGACATAAATATGCTAAGCACACTCGGCCCAAACAAAAGAGCGCATGAACATCCGAATAGCTGACCCCGGTCTACGCAGATCGTGGTAACACTGTGTCTCAGACTTGTTTCAAACAAGCATCAGACCCACCAAATGACCGAGGCTTTTCCACACCGAGCCCCCCGCAAAGCGCAGCGCCGGCCCCGTTTCCACACACCTGCGGCGAATCCACCCAACTTAAAGTCCACACGTCCAATTAACAACGTGCATGGCCCTTTCCACAAAATCACCAGTTGCAATTGGTTGCGAACGGGAAAATCGGTGGAGAAACTAACAAATCCAAGTAAGCTTACGAAGCAAGTCTGTAAAAGCCACGTGCACGGCTCCATATGAATAGCCCGGCGTTCCAGGTGCGCCAAGATTATCCTTTTTGCCGCACACCTGACCCGAACAAATAGCCAATGTATTTCTACGACGAACCCTCTTTTCAGAGTCTGTAGCCTCTTGGGGATCGTCCTACTTATTTGGAAACAATCAAGAAGCACATTGATATGAATATACTAAGCGCACTCGGCCCAAACAAAAGAGCGCATGAACATCCGAACAGCTGACCCCGGTCTACACAGATCGTGGTAACATTGTGTCTCAGACTTGCTTCAGATAGGCATCAAACCCACCAAGAGACCGAGGCTTTTCCACACCGAGCCCCCCGCAAAGCGCAGCGCCGGCCCCGTCTCCACACACCTGCGGCGAATCCACCCAACTTACCATCCACACGCGTCCAATTGACAACGTGCGTGGCCCTTTCCACAAAGTCACCAGTTGCAATTGGTTGCGAATGGGAAAATCGGTGGAGAAACTAACAAATCCAAACAAGCTTACGAAGCAAGCTTGTGAAGGCCACGTGCACGGCTCCATATAAACAGCCCGGCGTTCCAGGTGCGCCAAGATTATCCTTTTTGCCGCACACCTAACCCGAACAAATAGCGCCAATGTATTTCTACGACGAACCCTCTCTTCAGAATCTGTGGCCTCTTAGGGTTCGTCCTACTTATTTGGAAGCAGCAGTCTGGAAGCACGTTAATGTGAATATGCTAAGCACATTCGGCCCAAACAAAAGGACGTATAAACATCCGAATAGCTGACCCCGGTCTACGCAGATCGTGGTAACACTATGTCTCAGACTTGTTTCAGACAAGCATCAGACCCACCAAATGACCGAGGCTTTTCCACACCGAGCCCCCCGCAAAGCGCAGCGCCGGCCCCGTTTCCACACACCTGCGGCGAATCCACCCAACTTAAAGTCCACACGTCCAATTAACAACGTGCATGGCCCTTTCCACAAAATCACCAGTTGCAATTGGTTGCGAACGGGAAAATCGGTGGAGAAACTAACAAATCCAAGTAAGCTTACGAAGCAAGTCTGTAAAAGCCACGTGCACGGCTCCATATGAATAGCCCGGCGTTCCAGGTGCGCCAAGATTATCCTTTTTGCCGCACACCTGACCCGAACAAATAGCCAATGTATTTCTACGACGAACCCTCTTTTCAGAGTCTGTAGCCTCTTGGGGATCGTCCTACTTATTTGGAAACAATCAAGAAGCACATTGATATGAATATACTAAGCGCACTCGGCCCAAACAAAAGAGCGCATGAACATCCGAACAGCTGACCCCGGTCTACACAGATCGTGGTAACATTGTGTCTCAGACTTGCTTCAGATAGGCATCAAACCCACCAAGTGACCGAGGCTTTTCCACACCGAGCCCCCCGCAAAGCGCAGCGCCGGCCCCGTCTCCACGCACCTGCGGCGAATCCACCCAACTTACCATCCACACGCGTCCAATTGACAACGTGCGTGGCCCTTTCCACAAAGTCACCAGTTGCAATTGGTTGCGAATGGGAAAATCGGTGGAGAAACTAACAAATCCAAACAAGCTTACGAAGCAAGCTTGTGAAGGCCACGTGCACGGCTCCATATAAACAGCCCGGCGTTCCAGGTGCGCCAAGATTATCCTTTTTGCCGCACACCTAACCCGAACAAATAGCGCCAATGTATTTCTACGACGAACCCTCTCTTCAGAATCTGTGGCCTCTTAGGGTTCGTCCTACTTATTTGGAAGCAGCAGTCTGGAAGCACGTTAATGTGAATATGCTAAGCACATTCGGCCCAAACAAAAGGACGTATAAACATCCGAATAGCTGACCCCGGTCTACCCAGATCGTGTTATAATATTATGTCTCAGACTTGTTTCAGATGGGTGTAGAACGAGCTTATGCCTTACTTCCAATTTAGGAGTGGTAATTTGTACGAATCCATTTTCGGATTTATGTGTTTGGTTCTTCATTATAAATCGGATAATTTCGTGCCTTCCATAAAATACGAGACCTATCATATTTCACCCATGCCTTTGCCCTTTTCTCCGTGCTTAATCAAAATACAAGCTACTAACTACCAATCCGGCTTGCATCGCGGTTATTCCCCTTCTTTATCTACTTAAATCTTGGTTTACCTTCGAATCCTTAAGCCAAAAACAACAAAATCCACATACCCAAGCTAATTTCCTTGTAAATTCCCAAAATCCTTTTATTTTAAAAAAATAAAATAAATAAGTTAATAAATATATAAATATATTCATTAAATAATATAAAAATTATTATTATTATTAATATATATATATATATCTAATATTAATAATATATATTAATTACAAAAATAATAATAAATTCTAAAATATATATATATATTAAAATCTTTAAAAATAAAAAATATATATATTACTTAAATCTATAATATACAATAATTATATATTATATATATTATAACAATATAAATAATATAATATTTATTTATAATAAATTCAAATATATTTTAATATGTTTATGTTTAATAATTTATTTCCTTAATTGTTTTATAAATATTATTTAACAAAATCTAATAAATCCAAATATATAAGAATTTCATATAATATAATATAATCATTTAATATATTATACAATATATGGTTTTGCCATTAGCAATTTCCGTTCAGCGATAGGCACCTGCCATACGCGGTGTTTCAATGATACGCACCAACCAAACAAACCCGCTTGCTGCCTCCACCCATCTGCTGCTTCAACCTGCCGATCTCCTTCTGCAACTCCTGCCAGAATTGTCTCAACGCGCCCGGTCTCCGGTCTGAGCATTGGTGACTCACGTCCTGGATCTTCGACTCAGCGGCAACCGGGCTCGGCCGTACTTCTGGCACCTGCACATCCCAAAGGCTTCCCTTGCCAAACACGAAGAAAACGCGGTGCAAAACGAGCGGCGCCTGCAAAGCTTCGTTGTAGTCCCGCATAAGCAGAAGATGTGCTGCATAGACCTGAGAAGCCAACAGGAAAGGTAAGAAGTTGCTGCGCTTGTTGCATGCTCCCGGAAAAAACAAAAGCTACATGTGCCCTTTACTGGCCTTCCATCCGCCTTGCCTGACTCAGCCAGGATGTTATGATCCTAAAGATTGACAGAACCCAAGAAGCAAAACACACACGAAGACCATTGACGAATCCGTTTTTTGCCACACCCACCCACCAATCTGCAAGGTTGCAACATTTTGCGGCCCCACAAAAATATTAAGGCACTGTCAAATACCCTTTGTTTGAACCCCGCCCCCGTTCCCGCAATCTGGTCGCTCAGCGCCCTGCAGCGATCAAGGGGCCGGTGACTGACAGGGTGCGGTGGTCGGTGTTCTGGAAGGCGAAGCCGGCAACGCCAAGGCCGACTATGGATGTCTCCCCTTTAAAGGAACCGCGTAAAGGCTGTCACTTTTTGTGGCTTGGATTACCCCGCACCTTGTTGCTTATGGTTTGAAAGGGACACCCTCAGGAACACCACTATTCCGGGCATCCCCTAAGCAAGACACACCCATGTAGGCTTTACCACAACCATAAGATCAGGTGAAGGGAAACAAGTTACGACGATCCTGACTCGGGGCGCTGAGCAGCTTGCCAAGCCTCCAATAACTCCAACCAATTCCAATAACTCTGGAAAGGTGTCCTCATCACATGTATTTAAATTAAAGAAAAACCATTAAGTTGTTGGAAGACCAATCTGTTTTTTTCAATCTAGCGATATATATATATATATATTTATGTTCCTTGGTTTGTGGTGCAACGTCATCCGTTGCTGCAACCACAATTATGCAGCTTCTAATTGTGCTGTTGCTGACTGCGACAAGTACCCATGTCCGAGAGATATTGCTTGCTTTGGTGAACCCAACGACTTGAACCAAGGGGGGTGATTTGACTTTTCCCAAAAGGGACCTCTAGGTAAAGTCCAGTCCGTCAACTCTGGAGGCAGAAAGCGGTTCTGAAGTTCCCGTCCTGCTCCTTCTTGCTGAGCTGCACCTTTGCCCCAGTCTTTCTTTCCACCTGAAACGGCTGGGAGGCCAAAAGTGACCTGCCTTGTATCTCACGACCCCTTCCCTCGAAAGTAAGTTGATTCCCCGAGTCGCTTTCCCAACCCCGAGCCCGCACAAAAAAACGTCCTTTGGCAAACCATGACAAGTCAGCATCAGGCCGTTCCCTTCCTTGTTTCGCCCGCCAAGTGCTAGCCAACTCAGCTACGTCTCGGGGGTTGGATTTTGAAATTCAACTCTAGGCAATTTCACCGGCCATCCGATGGCCCTCTCCCCACCTAAAGCTCCAAAGGTCCTCAATGTGCCGTCGTTTGACGCCCTGAAACGCCGCCCGCCTCGTTGATGTTTTCCCCGCGGCGCCCGATGAGGGCGCCGCACTGCGCACTGGGCAGGCTGCACCTTGCCGTTCATCCGAAGGGGTTGGAGCAATGAAAGGGCTCCAAGTTTTGGACCCGTCCGAATCTTGAAAAAGGAGCCGTCTTTAGGCGCGGCGACAGGGTGGAGGTCCAGGGATGCAACTCACATGGCTCCAAAATTGCGTATCATACACACTGATTTAGTCAAAAGCGATCGTTCACGATAGATTCGAGATAAGTTGAGGCAGCTGCAGCCCTTGGCAACCCTCCCTGCCAGTTTCACTTGGCTCATGGGCTTCGCCCATGCTCCGCGTTTGGGCCGCAGGGTCCTAGCTCCGTCTGGCCACTCCCCGCTTGCCCGGGAACAACATTGGGCTCAAATTGGGCTTGCGGTCGGATTGCTGGGCACCAGCGCGTGATGCAGTAGTCCAGATCCAGGTATTGGGCTGGCACCTAAGGTGCAACTGGCGAATCCAAGGCCTCGAATCCCCATGGCCATCTTCACATTCGACACCAGCGCTGGCTCACAGGGCATCGCATAGGACACGTGCTACATCGTGGGTCCAACAAATACTGGGCGTGCCGCTTTCCTGAACAAAACCGTCATCGAAAAATGGGGCCCCTGGTTCTGAGAGAGATATCCACAGGCGTAAACCAGGCAGGCTGAGCTCGACACCGCTTCAGCAAGGCCACCGAACCTCCGCATGCAACTCGATTCGCCCAAACTATGGGGGGGCTGTCAAATTGGTGACCCCTTGTTGGATGGAATTCAAAGGGAAAACCACCTATCTGGAGGTGTTTCGTCTGGAAAGGAGAAATGGGATCCCAACAGAGTCCCGCGCTCAGAACTGAGCTCACCGCCACTTGATGTCTGCAAGCGCTTTGCGGCTCCCACCCTAGCGCCCGAGCCCGTCTGGAAGCCCTGGGTTCCACTGACAAATGGGTGTGGCTCAAAATTAAACAGGAGGGGCAAACCGCAGCTTTTGGTCCATGTTTCCACTTACCAGGGTTCCATTTTGGGTACCGGTTTTTGAGCCACTGACAAATCTTCAGATCGCCAAACTGAACCCGGTCAAACCCTTGGCTCAACCCGAATTCAGCGGACCATGGACAAAAATCGGACCCATTGAAGCCATAACTCTAGGGGTTGATTTCCCACTCTCTTCAACCATCGTTCTTCCCAAAAATCGGATCTGTTTTTTTTTCTGTCTCTGGGTTTCCGGAGGTTTTCTAGAAAGATCCGGATCCCTGGAAAGAATGGGGAAGGCCCCCCCCCCCCCGACCTCTGGCCGCCGCTCTGGCGGGAAACCCGCACTGGGACCTGAACCGAGCTGTCGAACCCCCCCTTTGAAAGGGACTAGGGATCCTCCCATCTTTTTCACATGGAACCTTACGTCCGGGTCCTGGTTTGGACCATTTTCTTTTTAAGGGGACCTGGTGCCAAATGTCAGGTTCCGGCTGTTAATTGGTGGGAGGACCTTACCTTGACTTGGGCGTTGCTTGCCACAAGACAGATGCCAGCTCGTGCTTGGATGCCTGGACGACACGATTGGGCAAAGTGCCTCTGCCCTGTAACAATTCAATTTTGAATCTTTGGGAACAGCACTCCGATGGTAGTATGTTGTAGAATTCTTGGTGCTTCTGCTTAGCAGCAAGTTGTGATTTTGGTTTTGAAGGCCCATCTTCAGCCAGTGGCTCCTCAACCATCCGGGACCGCCACCCCCGTAGCCGCGGCCTCGAGTGGGGCGCGGTCGGGTTGCTTGGGTGGGCTCCGAACACCCAACCACCAAGCGCATACCATTGATTCCCAGTTCCCAGAAAAGGACCACAAAAACACACAATACCCATGTGCTACCTGGTTTTGTCACACTTTTGAGCTTCGGAGCAGGCAGGGTTGGAGATTGTTTCCAAGAAGTCCACAGGATCTAATGCCACATTGTACTGTCGCTGCTGAATTTGTGCTGTGTGTGTTTGTGTGCTCTTTGCACTTGGGTTGCCGCCAGTGTGAAAATACTGCTGCTGTTTTGACACGTGCACATCTGCCATGCTGGTGAATACTGCTTGTTCTTTGCAAACAACGTGGGAATGACTCTTCAACAACCGCTTTGGTTTTGGGTAGATTGCCGGATAGACTCAAAAAAAGAAAGGACTCCTTCTGATTCTGATGTCGTCTCTGGGTCGCAGGCTCCATTTGGCATCTTTGCAATTTTATTAATGGAATTCTGAAGCCTCTAATGAATCATGCCAGACTGGTGGAGCAAACCAAGATCAGGCTCTGATGAGCGCTTCGAACGAAATCTGCGGCATATCCATGGGCTCAGGTCATGAAGCCTTGAAATCACTTCGCCAAACACGCGTCTCAACTTGCAAAGCCATTGCCAAACTTGGGTGTGGCTTTTGGGCATACCCTCCCACCAGCTAACATGGACGTGCACAGACCCCTGTAGAAAGACTACTTTCCTTTTGGAAAGGGCCTTTTTGCACTTTCATGTTAGTTGGTGGAAGGGTACCCTTTTTGGGGCTCTTGATAAAAGGAAACTATTGAAGGCAAACCGCCAACTTTGGAGCGTTTCGCGTCAAGACAGATTGCCAAGAACGAACATGGGTAGCCTCTCAAAAAAACACCCGGCGGTCCTTTCTGGAGGGATCGGACCCCCCCAAAAGGGTGGTGCTCCCATTGCTTTCCCTCGAAAACCCATCCCCCTTTACCCGAGAAACAACACGAGCTGCCCATTTGGGCCCGGGGCCGAAGGGCCCGGGAGCAGGCTCCGGAGGCCCCCTGCCGAGAAATGTGTGTCTGGTTCCTTGTGCCTTGTCAAAACGAAGATGCAAATCAACAGCGGTTGATATTGAAATTTGGGCCTTCATTTTTATTCGGGACCCTCCGGTGGACATCATTTGGGTGGGGTTTTATGTCCATCAACCACTTTCGAGGGGGTTCCCTATTTCAATTAATGGCCATATTTGATCGTTTTGATATTGGCCAATCTAGATATACGTGATCAATGCAAATCAATAACGTCTTTCAGTGCCAGTCAACCAATCAGTTGGCTCAAAATAGTTGGGCCCTTGAGGTTTCTTAATTTGATGCCAACCAAAAGAAAGGTTCTCCAACAAAAACACATGGATCATAAGGGCACACATACAAATCCATGTCTGACCCCCCAGGTCCATGCATACCAAAAAACACGTGATTCTCAAGGCCGCCGACAAAGCGTCCTGGAAAGTCTGGAAAGACATGTCTTGTTAAGTTCCCTCGCAGCAGATTGCCTTGATTTCTTTGATTCACCCTGAGTCTTTGAAGTTTTGAATTAGTACCCCAAGGCATCGTCATTGGCGACACCAGACAGGCCTTCAGAAAAAACGAGAGCTGGGGCTGTATCAAGCCCCCTGTCTTTTCGCTTGCCCCACAAAAAAGATTGTTTACTATCCCCTTTCTCATCGTGCGGAGTTTTTTTGCAGACAGTCAACCTTTCACAAGCTCCAGCACAAGTGTAGCGCGCAAAGTACACTTCGACCGCTTCAGCTTGAAAATCCTAACCCTAAGCTGTATACAAGTGTAGTACACGAAGCCCACATTGGCAGTTCCAGAATACACGAAGTACACTTGGCAGCTGCAGCTCGAAATTTTCGCAACCATCAAACAATCAAGGTGATAGCTCAACTAAGGTATCTTGCAAATATCCCACATGAGCGCGATGGCTTGTGCCTTTGTGTTTCATTTTTGAATGTTCTCTTCTCACAAGCGGAGCTTGGAGCCGCAAAAACCCGATCCCGCCTGATCCTCTCCTCGTGCGGCCTGCGACCTTGGCATGAGATTCAACGTGTTTCAGCACCATCCGCTGTTCATCTTTAAAGTCAAAGGTTTGATCGCAGGAAAATCTATGACACTGTAGGACCCTCCTACCCTCCGAGCGCAAGTCTCTGTGCAGCACTTCAAAGCACGAAACCTTCGCATCGCAACGATCGGGTACGCGAAGTGGCAAAACTCTGACGCTCTTGGTGATTGAAAGGGCATCTTTGTTGGCTGACTGATAGTTTATGCGCCGCCGTTCTCCAACAGGCACGCATGATACTTCATCCGAGTTCACACCAGCACAAGTTGGCTATCAGAACTCCTCCAAAGGCCTGAACATAATCGCTCCCATACCCGCTTCTTCTCGAGTCTCGTGTCAATCCACCACTTTTGGTGTTGCCTGCTTTTGCTGTTGACCTGCTCGACATCTCCTATCATTCAGCATCTTCCGCACATCTCTGGTGTTACATACAAAGAGCGATCAGCAGGAAACTGTCACAAAGCAGCACAGCCCGCACACCATGTGTCCACATTCATTGTATTGAAGGCCGAACATGCAGGTGCCGTTCTCACTCCTGTTGCCAACGTGGCTGATGCTGAGACGTTGCCACAGCTCAAGCTCCAGAACCCTGCATGGTTTCTGACCACCTTTCAGCATAGAGCTGTGATCTTGGCGCATTTTCGCGCACGGGCATACCCTATATTCTCCATCGGACTGGGCTGTACCACAATCATGCCTCCCAAGAAACAGGGCAGACAGGGGGCATCACCGCTTGAGAAGTCGACACCTCTCTCCACAGACCGTCCCGTACAGAACCGGATGGAGACTTGGACACCGCTTTCTTTACAAGAATGTGCTCCAGGCAGCTACTGCCCGACAAAAACCAAGGCGTTCCAAGGGTTTGTATATAGAATCCTAGGATCACACCCTCAGGAATACCTCGACTCATGGGCTGCTTCAAACTAAAACATTCTTGTTTCAGAGAATTCGGTTTCAGACAAGTCTGGCTCCAAGCTGTTTTTTCTAACTGAACCTTCCTGTTCTGATTCCAAACCAGAACAACCCCCCAAGATACTGTGGATGGTTGCGAAATCCATTTCGCACCCAAGAAACCATGGTTGAAACCACTGTTTCTTGGTATGTACGTTGGGAATCAGACCATAGGGCTTCTTGGGTGGTGCGAGAAGCGGATTTCGGCCCTCAGTGCTTTTCAGGTGCCGACCGAGGTCCCGGCTCGGGGGAGCGAAGCTGGGGCCCGCGTCTTGTCTTCGTTCTGGCGGGGATCTCTGCCCGGCTTTATGACCCGGCATGGGTCAGAAGGGCGCTGGTTTTGCTTTGGGATTCCGGCCCAAAAGGAACATATCTCAAGCTACACAACATGCCTGTGGTTTGCTGGAGGGCCTTTGAGCAAAAGCCCCCCCAATCCCAATAGGGGCTAAAAGTGACTAGGGTCTATTAGGGACTAATAGGGTTGTTTTGGGGACCATGTCCGGGTCCCCCCCTTCCGAAACCGGCAAACATAGGAAACATGGGCTGTGTGTGTGTGTGTTCATGGAATCTGCATGTGAAGCCTTTATTACGCTATCGCCCATGTTTTCTGCTGAACTTTTGGACCTTCATGAATCATCGCATCTGACTTGGCACAAAGCAGGAAAGGCATATTCAGAATGGCGCCCCATCAGCCTCGTCAAATCCTGAATCTTTGCCTAGCACCACTCACTGCCCACCTCATACTTGCGGCCCTGTGAACCCGAACGCTGGCATCTGCATATCCTTCAGCTCAATGTCAGGTGATGTGTGCTTAGACAATCCTTTCATCCTTAGCCAATGATCTCAACCCGCCCGCAGCTCAATACGAGCCGTCTCCGCCGCTGACGCCGTAGCGCTTCACATCTATCCGCTTGCCATCCAAATTATGCTCCTGAGGCCGTCTTACAGATCTGTGGTCAGTCTTCCAAGGATTGCTTCGGATGTACAAGTGGATCCACCCTGAAACAAATGCCACAGGGGGGAAACTCGCAAGGGCATCCCAAGCCTTTCCTTGAAGTCGGCTTTTCGATTGGGGTGACTCGTGGCTTGTTGCCAACGCGCCCCATAGGCGCTGTGCAAGTTTCAGCCATGCTCCGTCTTGGGGCAAAACGAGGTGACTATTCCTATTGCACTCTGTAGGACAGTGTTTGTCCAAAGCAAACCAAGCAACATAAAACAGAGCCTTGAAACCAATCATTCCGAATACTGTGTAAGTATGCATGTGTGTATGTGTGTATGGAGGCATGCATGTCTCGTTTGGTATGTTGTGAGATGGTACGGCATGGCAAAGTGTAGTAATGTATGGCACAGTAGGGCAGGGCATGGCATGTTATGCATGTATGTATGAGCGGGTGAATAAGCAAACACATGAATAAGTGAGCAAGTCTGTGAGTCAACAAGAGAATACATGAATGCAGGAATGAAGGAATGACCGCATGAATGAGTAAACGACTGAGTAACTGAGTGACTGAGTGACTAAGTGAGTGAGTGAGTGGGTGAGCGCGCGAGTGAGCGACTTGATCCACCTGCTCTCCCATTCAGGCTAGTCAAATGATGCTATGCGTGTCCGCAGCGCCCCCCCGCTGCAACAAACCAGGCAGCACCCAGACCCACCTGAATACTGATGGGTGAAGAGGAGGTGAATGCCCCGAACACAACATATAAGCAGGCACGTAAACAAGCAAGAAAGCAAGAAAGCAAGAAAGCAAGCAAAAAAGACAAGCAAACACAAAGAACAACATATAGGAACAAACCCAAAGAAATCAAGCAACGCAAACCAAACAAAGCCAACAAAGACACAAACCAAATAAACACAAGCAAACCTCACAAAGAGCACATCAAGCCAAGCAACGAACCGACGAAACAGCCAACCAGCCAACCAGGGCCAGGCACTCGACCAACAAAACAAACAAACAAGCAAGCAAGCAAACAAACAACCAACCAACCAACCAAAACACAAACAAACAAACAAACAAACAAACAAACAAACAAACAAACAAACAAACAAACAAACAAACAAACAAACAAACAAAAAAACACCTCGCAAACAACAAAAACACGGAGCAACACGCAACCCAACAACTAAGCAAACAATTGCGAACTATTAGTTCCACAAGAAAGTAGCTATTTAATTATAGTAGCTACTTAGCAAACAGGCCGCAAGCAAGCAAACAAGACAACACGCATGCAAGAAAACAAACAAAATACACCAGCATCCCAGATAGCTAAAAACTGCACCTGCACCAGCATCCTACACTGCATGCCCC
This sequence comes from Effrenium voratum, assembly GCA_963377175.1. Lineage (NCBI taxonomy): Eukaryota > Dinophyceae > Suessiales > Symbiodiniaceae > Effrenium > Effrenium voratum. The sequence continues at coordinate 810,675 of CAUJNA010003216.1, forward strand.
CTGCCCTACCGTCAATCTCGCAAAAACGAGCCTGCGCCGTCACTAGCATTCAAGAACACCCCCCGAACAGCAACCCCCGAGCACCCAGCCGCCAATCCGCAAAAATGCGCTCACAGCGTCATCAGCAAACAGCACCTGCACCAGCACCTGAAACTGCATGCCCCCAGCACCCTGCCCATCAATCTCGCAAAAATGCCCCCGTGCCGACACCAGCACCACAGCACCTGCACCAGGACCCCAAACTGGCCCCAAACTGCATGCCCCCTAGCACCCGGCTGCCAATCTCGCACAAAAACGGCGCCGTCGCCAGCACGCTGCCGTCAATCTCGCAAAAATGCGCCCACACCGCCGCCACCACCCCAAAACAACACATGCACCAGCACCCCAAACACTGCATGCTCCCTAGCACCCAGCCATCAATCTCGCAAAACACTTTCTCCTCTTTACCAGAAGTTAGAACCCCTATAGCTTTCAGCTATCTGGGCAGCAAGCACAACCAACTAAGTCACATCAACCAAGCAACCAAATGGCCTATCCAACAGACAACAAACAAGCATGCGATGAAACTCACGAGAATATAACCAAACACATGAACACATACACAACACACACACACACATGGCACACACACACACTTACTTGCAACTAACGGATGTATCGGAGTGGTGGAAATATCCAGGCTTATATTCTGTGAATGCAACAATCATTTCAGGATCATTATGAAAGGATCTAGAATCGCTAGTGGACTGGCCCAAACTCGTGTGTCCAACTGCCAACAACAGTAAGATCTGGCATACAAATGCACACATCAGCAGGTGTCTCAGGAAGTAAACCTCAACGCATGCTCAAGGCTAATCCAATAGAATGGTTGAGTCCAGATGGGCGGCTTCCATTTGGATCCAATTAAATCGACCCGAAACATGGTATCCTTAAATTCTTGGAAAAACAACTCGGCGGCACTGTGATTAGAGCCGCGAAACCAGCGCTGGTCAAAACAAAAAGGGGACCCCATACTCAGCGGCTTTCCTTAGGCTTCACCTTCAAACCAACCCCCAAGAAGGGTCTCCCCAAACACCCAAGAAGGGTCCCCCCACAAGGGTCTCCCCCAACACCCCTCAAAAGAAAGAAGAAACCACTTCAGGACGCCCCCTGACCTAAGGACACCGTTTCCCAGGCGATTCCCGGATTCCCGGATTTCAGCTTCGTCCTTGGGATCCGTGAGGCAGCTCTCAGCGCATGCCCTCGGTCAGCTGAACGTCTCCGAATGGGTGGCTTTGTTTGTGGGTACCTCTTGTTTGTGGGTTTTAAAGAGAAACCAAAAGGAAAACCACAATTTTCCATACTTCTTTTTTTGGGGCGGGGGGCTGGGGGGGTTGGGTTGGGGCCCTAGCAAGAGCTACACCCAAATGAGGAAGAGACCCACGAAAGGTGGGCTTTCCTTTTGGTCTACTTTCGAAGCTTTCAGGATCCCATCCGGGAAACCCATGTGAACCGGACAAATTTGGTTGATTCACTTTGAGGTTGGCCGTCTCCCTTGTTGCAACTTGTTTAGCAACCCGGAAAATGCGGAGATTGGCGGTTCGGTTCGGTTCCTTTGAGCTTGAGTCAGTCTTCGCCCTTCCGATCGAGGAAGGATATTGACACCCCAAGGTACCCTTTCTGGGGCCTGCGTTTGGAAGCGAACCTAACTTTAAACTGCACGTGTCAAAGGTTCCATAACCCATTTTGAGACCAAACCACTTGGAAGTGCTTGTTTGTGTTTTTTTGTTTTGACTTCTCTGAAAGGAATTATGGCAACCGAGAAACAATGCAATTGAGCCCAGCTGAACGGCTCTCGGCCAAACTCCCTTGATGTCCTGTAGGCTTGGGTAACTTGACATCTGCGGCTCTGCAGCACACTGGCACCGATCATACAGTGTGTTTGTGTAGGAATGGCGGCAAGAACTTGTGATTACCACTCAGCCATCCTCGTTGGGACCAACTTCCCACTGCCAGAATGTCCATGAAGCAACAAACCGCCCCAACAACTTGGTGCAGGTTCATGGCAACTCTCAGAACATGTCAACGGCTACAAAGAAAAACAGCCGCCCTACCGCAAGCCGAGCACACAAATCTGCTCTGAACGGGACCCTTCAAGGGTCGCTTCCATGCGGCCTGCTTGAAAAACAACAAACATGAACAACTAGTCTTTGACGAATTTTTGTTTGGGGACTACTTTTGTATTTGCAGGGAAGGTCATCTTTCTGAGGTGAACAACCCGACCGAGTTGCAAGTCCGGGTGGCATCGGCAAGCAGAATTCCGAAAACATTGGGCTTCGGCAACTTTCTGTGTTAACAAGAAATCCATTTGAAAGTCATCGACAGGTCGCCAAAGCAATTGCCCACGATGGAATCTCACAACTATCTGATCACGCTCACAGGCAAAAAGCACAACTTCTTTCACCCTTGACTGGGCATCTATCATCTTCGGGCTGCTCTTTCCCTGCCCAAAACCGCAGCTTGTGGCAAGGCACTCCTCCGCGAAGGTGATGAAACCAAAGCCCTTTGAGCGGCCCGTCTGGCCGTCCTCCGCAAGTGGCACGTAACGTTTCTTTTTGGGCGCCCTCGGCATCAAATGGCCCACCACGCGCATTGGGTGTCCTATGAGTCGGCCCACAAAGCCAGATGTCCAAATGTTCTTAGGAAAAGAAAAGAAGTTGACGATGACGATGACGATGATGACGATGATGACGATGACGATGACGATGACGATGACGATGACGATGATGATGATGATGATGATGATGATGATGATGATGATGATGATGATGATGATGATGATATGATGATGATGATGATGATGATGATGATGATGATGATGATGATGATGATGATGATGATGATGATGATGATGATGATGATGATGATGATGATGATGATGATGATGATGATGATGATGATGAGGATGACGATGACGATGACGACGAGGATGACGATGACGATGATGATGATGAATAAAACCCAACAACGGCTCGGCTTGCATGTATTTAAGGAACTTTCCAAGCGGCTTGCAATTGGCTCAAAATGCACGTCTCTTGCGTCTTGCAAGCTCGGATTCAATGATTGTCCTGAAGTGAAGCAACCCCCATGAAGGAGTGTGCAGGAGCAAAAATATCGCATCTGAATCTGAATGCTGCGTACCGCTTTTGGAAGATTGGAAAACAAGCCATGGACATTGAAGCTAGTTTGCGAAGCAACCGTTGATGAAAGCATGCAAGTTGTCCCTGCTGAAGGAGTGGTTTCACTGGGTTTCAGACTCATCCCAGACACCACCGTGTATGGCGACTGTTTCCTTTCGGCTCTGCTTTCGGATGCACAAAGGGGGGGCCGCTTCTGTTGAGACCTAGCCAGATGCGTAAACCATCCTAAATCGATCAACTAATTAATCTAAACCTGGCGTAAAAATGGCACAAGGTGCATCTAGGCAGAAGCTCTGGCAGAAAACCGGCCGCTCCCTCTTCACATCGGCTTCCACCACCTCGCCATACCTGCCAGAAACAGGCTGAAGTCACGCATTCAGGTTGGCTTGGGTGTCAAACAAAATGCCTGAAATCGAAGAGTAACGCTTCTGCAGCCACACATGTATGACAAGAACAAAACGAATGAAGAGAATCATGGATACCAGCTACCTGTGGCCAGCTGAATCTTGGCCCGAGTGGCATCGAGGCGCGTTCTCCTCGCGCGGACGGCCACTTTGGGTAACACCGCGCTGGTGGCGCTTTCTGGTTCCGCCACACCGGTGCCGGTGTTCCAGGACCCGAAACGGACGAAACAAATCCCGCTGGCACCTTGTGCCGTTTTCGCGCCAATTTCCGGGGCTCGTCGTTTTCAACCAGCCGCCGCTTTTTGGCTTGCCAGCTCCATCTGAGCTCTGGCTCCAGAAATGCATGACCTTTAGCATAGACACACCATGAGGGCTATGTATGTGGCATTGTGATTTCAATACTCCACAATGCCGAGAAACAGGGGTCAAACATGAACAATCATTCGCATTGCGGACCATCTCACTGCCTGACCCGCCTTGGGAGCTCGAACTGGCAAAAGACTTGGTATTCACAACTTTGCAACCGGCGCAGGCTGCCTATTGCCTTGGCCCTTCCCGCGGAAAAAGAGCAGAAGGCACACTGGGGTGTTTCTCGAAATCGGAAGCAGACCTTTCAACAGGATTGCTTTCATCTTGGCCTGCTCTTCTCTCCTTTTCAACACACATGTCCTTTCATATCGTTTTTCGGGAGCCCTTTTGCAGCAACCCACCGGCCCACGTCTGCGTTCCAATTTCCAGAGCCCCCCCCAGACGTCGTCTGAAGTCGTCAGCTCAGCAGCTGCCTCACGGCGCGGCTGTCGCCCCCGCTGAGGGGATGGCCCCAGGTCACCACCCGGCCGTCCGCGCGGATGGCCGCGAACGCGCCCGAGGAGGCGTGGACCTCCTGGACGTCGTGCAGCTGGTCTTGGACCTTGGCGCTCATCTTCCCATGTGCAGCGGGTTCCCTACACCACGTGGGGCCTCCGGGCGCCCGCAAATTCTGGATTGAGATGCCAACCAAAAACCTGCACAAGCTACCACAAACCTTCGGGGCTTTGGGCCCGTAAGAAATTGGCTTCCATTGCAGGGTTCCTCCTACATGCCTTTAGAGCATCTACGGGCCGAACAAACACTGCACATGTGTGGACCCTCGCAAGCGATCTTGCTGAATCTCAGAATCTGAAGCTCACAATTCAAGGTATGGCAAAACAAAGTGTGACCTCAACCTCGACTTGACAGCCTGCACTGAACATGCACAGCCCCAAGTTTTAGATGCTCTCACTTTATCGTTCCACATGGCAATCCAGGATCTATTAATCCTGGCAAAAGTTGGGCATTCTGTTTGAGCAACTTCCCAAAACCACACAAGAGACCCTACAAAATTGGACTCGGAGTCCTCTTCCCCCCCCCCTGGGCCCCCCAGCCCCCCGGCGCTAGCCCAACCATCCATTGGCTTAAAGTCTCCGTTAAAACCAGGGGAAAATTCAAAACCGCGAGTAAAGATGAACAGAACCACGAAACAAACAAAAAAAAAACAAAAAAACATGCCAAGAACAGTGAAGAAAACTATTGACTTGGCTGCGGGTCAAAACCCTGTACCCCTGGTGAACGTCAAAATAGGTGGTACATGGGTGTTCATGCGTCCCACAATGGAGGCATAGATTATCACCCATGGCCACATGGGGTCATCTCAAGGGATAGGGCTAATAAAAAAAGGCGGTGCTTTTGGTTTCCCTTGAGGAAGGCGAAGTGAGATACTGTGGATGGACGAAATCCAATTCGCACGGTGAAACCATGGTTGCCACCATTGTTTGTTGGTATTTTCAGGGGAATCAAATCCGACACCAGGGATTCTGAACGGTGCGAATTGGATTTCGCAACCATCCACAGTATGAACCAAAAAACGGCCATTTCAGCCACTGGCAGCAGCTTTGGCAGGACACCGCGCTGCTGTCGCCCCCATAGGCCGGATGCCCCCAGGTGGCCACAGAGCCACTGGCCGTGACGGCCACAAAGGCCCCCAGGGAGGCGTGGACTTGCTGCACCTGTCCTTGGCCGATTTCAAGGTGGAAAAGGAGACGGATAGAGAGTTTGATGGCACTTGGTGGCTGGAGTTTGGGAGTTTGGCACTGTCCTTGGCGAAAATTCAAGTTGGCCGATTTCAAGGTGGGAGGGGAAAGATCCAGAGTTAGATGGCAGGTGGCTCAAGTTTGATGGAACTTGGTGGCTGGAGTTTGGTGGTTCGTGGCTGGAGTTTGATGGCACTTGATGGCTGGAGTTTGGGAGTTTGATGGCACTTGGCCGATTTCAAGTTGGAAAAGGAGACTGGGCTGCCCTCAGATCCCCCGCTAAAAGCTAACTTTTAGTGGTTTAAATGGAAACTACCACTAAACACTAAAAGGCTAAAAAGGTAAGGGGATGGCGGCGAGCCACCAAGGAGAAAGATAGAGAGTTCGATGGCACTTGGTGGCTGGAGCTTGATGGCCCTTGATGGCTAAAATACTTACAGGGGCGATCGGGTACTTGGTAAGTGGATAATAAGCATGGTTGTAACCCACCAAAGCCACGTGTATAAGTCGTCTATGTCGGTTGTAACCAGGCTTAGTAACCACTTACCTGTACCCGCCTTTAAGTAGGAGTTTGCGGGCACTTGATAGCTCTTGAGAATGGGTGTTGCAACGCCATTTGCCCTTCGCTGTGAGATCGGTGGCAAAGCCATTTGCCCTTCGCTGTTGCTCTTCCCTACGTGTTACTAGGAACATGTACAACTTTGATGTACTTTGCGTGGCATGGGCCAGCAACTCTCAGCGACACACCCACACACACACATACACGCAAAACCAGCAGCGGCAGCGGCAGCGGCGGCACCAGTCATGCTGACATCAGCAATGGCAGTGACAAGGAGCAAAAGATGTAATCTGTAGGTAACACCTCCCGCATCACAACATGAAATTGAGCTTGGGCAACACAGTTTCCACCACAAAGAATTAAACGCTCTTTCCTTCCCATAGATGGCACAATTCCCCCATTTGGGCTTCATCATTCCCTTGAGTTGCCATAGAAAACAAGCTGCGCCATCTGCTTTGCGCCATCTGCTTTCACCCTGGTGGATATTTGGATGGTTTCCCCCATGAGAGACGCAAAACATGCCGAGCCATCCGAGCCACTGAGAGGTTGGACTGCGTTGCTGACGCCTCCGTACTCCGGATGGCCCCAGGTGACCACGGATCCATCCTGGGGCTATCCGTGTGACATGTCGTGCTGTCAAATCATACGGCTATGGGTCAACACCCGGAACCCCCAGTGAACATCCCATCTCCACTAAAATGGACTAAAATGCCTACCCCGAAATGGTACCATCGGTGTTGACCCACGGCCATACAGCAATCCACACGTCCTCGCGGATGGCCGCAAAGGCAGTCTCAGCCGCGTGCACGTGCTGCACCTGGACCAGCTGGCATTGGGCCGCCCGGCTGTCGCCGCCGTACAGCGGATGACCCCACGTCACCTGGAATCCGAATGTCACCACACGACCCAAAACACAAAAGTTGTTTCCCTCGAAAGTAGAGGACCCCCAAAATGGCATCGCTTGCCCGGTCTCGGACCTCGGGTCTGCGTTTAAAACCAAACAAATGGAGCTTCCTCCAACACAAACACACATGGGTTTGTATTTTTTAGGGTGGCCGGGCAGGAAGGTTTGAGTACGGGGTATGATTCGCAGGTATGATTCGCGGGTATGATTCGGGGTATGATTCGGGGGTATGACTCGGGGCGGAAGCAGCAGCAGCAGTAGTAGTAGTAGCAGTAGTCGCCGAAGTGGTAGTACTAGTAGTAATATTGTAGTAGTAACAATAGTAGTAGTAGTAGTAACAATACTAGTAGTAGTAGTAGTAGTAGTAGTAGTAGTAGTAGTAGTAGTAGTAGTAGTAGTAGTAGTAGTAGTAGTAGTAGTAGTAGTAGTAGTAGTAGTAGTAGTAGTTAGTAGTAGTAGTAGTTGTTGTTGTAGAAGTAGTAGTAGTAGTAGCAGTAGTAGTAGTAGTAGTAGTAAATAGTAGTAGCAGTAGTCCTAGTAGTAGTAGTAGTAGTAGTAGCAGTACTAGTAGTCGTGGTAGTAGTAGTAGTAGTAGTAGTGGTAGTAGTAGTAGTAGTAGTAGTAGTAGTAGTGGTAGTCGTAGTAACAGTAGAAGCAGCGACGTAGTGGCGCGGAAGCTTTGAAAAGACTTGGCGCTGGCCTTGGCAAGGCAAGTTCATTGCGCGGGTATGATTCGGGTATGATTCGGGTATGATTCGCGGGTATGATTCGGCTAGGTGCAAAACGGCACTGATTACAAGCTCGTAGTAGCTGTGGTAGTAGTAGTAGTAGCAGTAGTAGTGGTAGTAGTAGTAGTAGCAGTTGCAGAAGTAGTGGTAGCAGCTGTAGCATAAGCAGCAGCGGCTGTAGTGGTGCGGACGCTGTGAAAAAAGACTTAGCACTAGCCTTGGCAGGGGAAGCTCATTGTCCGGGTATGATTCGCGGGTATGATTCGGCTAGGTGCAAAACGGCACTGATTACAGACTCAGAATGATGTATGTGGTAGTAGTGAGTAGTAGCAGCAGCAGCAGGAATAGTAGTAGTAGAAGTAGTACTAGTAGTAGTAGTAGTAGTAGTAGTAGTAGTAGTAGTAGTAGTAGTAGTAGTAGTAGTCAAGGTTGTAGTCGTAGCAGTAGTAGAAATAAAGGTAGTAGTCGTAGTAGTAGAAGTAATAGTAAAGGTTGTAGTCGTAGTAGTAGTAAGGGTAGCAGAAGCAGAAGCAGAAGCAGTATAGTAGTAGCTTACATTGAAATCATTTTACAGGCGATCCCCCAGTGGCCTCTGCGCAATGATTGTGATGTTGGGCAAAGCAGGGCTTAATGATAAAAGCTGCTCACCTGGCTTCTCCAGTGTTAAACTCCCAATGAAAGGGGCCCTGCCTTGCCCTGGATAGTGCAAAAAAAAGGCAGCATTTGCACAGCTTGGTTCTGTAAAACAGCAACAGCATATATGGCCTTTTTTTCCCCCCAGGGTCACAACCAAACAAGGTGCAACAAGTTGCATCACTTAAGTTGATTAGATGTTCAACCGAGCTGTGGCAGCACAGGCACCAAAAGGATTCTTGAAAAAAACACACATTGGGCTTGCCACTCCTTTCACTCTTGGGCTTGCCATTCCTTTCACTCTTTATCACTCTCAATGAATCCTTCTGCTGGGAAATGCTTTCTGTCAGGTCCTGGTGCCTTTCCCAATCTGTCAGCCTGAATTGTCAACCCTGAAAATTTGAAAGGCACCAGGCCCAGCCTGGTCCTATGTACAAATCCCAAGCTATGTACAAATCCCTGGGCTTGTTCTTCCAGCGCAGTCTCCAGTCAGCTGCGTTTGCTCTGTCCAACTCCAATCTATGAACAAGCCCAAAAGAAGAGCTGTGGGTGAACAGGCCTGCTATTTTGTCAAAGATTCTCTTTGCTTCACACACACATACACATAGACACACATTGCACACACATACACATAGACACACATATCCCCTGAAATAGCAGGCCTGTCTTTGGGCGTTACCAGGGGGAGGATGCTTGTGGAGAGTCAATGTCAGTCGTTGTTCTTGCTTGCTTCTCATGTCTCCTCTCCACTGTCAAGGCAATCCACGAGGCATTTGAACAGGCATGCAAACACTTTCCCACCTCAAAAAACACACCACATGCCTGTCATTCACACCAGCTTACTTGCGTGGTTTTACATGTCATCATCACAAGCTACTTCAGAGCCTGGAGAGATGTTCATGGATCTGCCGGTGCAGATCCCATGCCACCCTCCAGGCTGCTGAGTAGCCGGGGTCAAAGTGATGGGCATACCTGTTCAAATGCGCAATGCACACCAGTGACCTATGCACCTGAGCATCGTGGAAAGCCCTGACCATCCCTCCCCCTGGCAAAGCCCGCACTCGCACCCACAGCTGAGGGGGATGGCGGCCAATCCCCCTCCTTAGGAGGTGAAGACACATGCACTTCCAATGCGGTGGAGACCGGGGTCTCCACCGCGTGCAATAGTGGCACATGCCAAACCCCGGAGGTGGGACCCAAGCTGACCAGTGCGTTTGCATGAACTGGTGCAGCCTATAAATGACCAAGCAAAGAAAGCGCCTTGCCCCCCCATGGGCCAGAGGCCACTCCCAAGTCAAGAAGGGCTGCATCAGCCTCAAGACAATGGGCAGAAGACGGGGGACAAACAAGGCCCCAAGGTAGTCCTGAACGACCCACCTTCTCCCTGCAGGAACCAACACATGATTCCTGCCCTGAGGCCGCAAAAAAAGCTGCCTTCCAATCTCCAGTGGATCCCCATTCCCTTGGAGATTGGGGATCCAGAAGTACCGAACATTGCGCAGAGGCCAGAGGCCAATCCCAGCCAACTGCGCAATCACCCCTGCACTGGGCCGGTCACCTGCCCTCAGTCGCTCCTGGCACAGGGGGGTTCAGTCTGTGTGTGTGTTGTTTGTTGGTGTAGTCAGTCCTGCAGCAACAGGTGGTCCACGTGGAGGTGGTTGAGGATGGCGTGGACCACCCTGGCCTCAGTCAGAACAGCATATGGCCCTCTCTCTGTCAGTGGCTTGCTTCATTGCGCAGCCAAAATCTCAGGCTGGCACAAAGGTCCAGAGCACAATGCGCGCCACGCCAGCCCTCCCCTGGCCGGCCCCCCCGCGGGCTCGTGCCCCCACGGGGTAAGCCCGGCCAGGCGCACCAGCTCTCTTAGGGGCCATTGCAGCGCAGTGGTGGTGGTGGTGGTGCTGCTGTGTTGGTGGTGGTGGTGGTGGTGGTGGAGGGTGCTGCTGCAGTTGCTGCTGCTGTGTTTATTGCTGTGTTTACAGTTAAGGCTTTGTTTACAGTTTACTGCTATGCTTACAGTCAACAGCTTTGTCTACAGTTTGTTGCTATGTCTACAGTTAACAGCTAGTCGCGGTAGTAGCAGTAGTAGTAGTAGTAGTAGTAGTGGTAGTGGTAGTAGCAGTAGTAGTAATTGGAGTAGTAGGAGTAGTAGTAGTAGTAGTAGCGGCAGTGGCAGTGGTAGTGGTAGTATTGGGTAGCGCTGGTGGTGGTTGTTGTGGAGACAGTGAACAACACAAAACGGTAGAAGAACAGTAGCATCTTGCAGCATACGTTTTAAGGGGTATGATTCGGGGGTATGATTCGGGGGTATGATTCGGGGGTATGATTCGGGGGTATGATTCGGGGAGGTCCCACCTTCTGCCTTTTGAAGCAACTCAACACACCAAAAAAGTACAAACCCACATGAATAAACACACACACACACACCACACAACACCACACCGCGCACCCACACACAGCCACACACACACACCTATAAACAAACACAAATCATCCACACACACACACACACACACGCGCGCAAGCCCTCACAGCCGCCCACTCGCCCACACCCACCCACACAGGCACAGAAACGCAAACAGAAACACAAACAAACACACACACACACAAACAAAAAAAACAAGCAAATAAATAAATAAATAAATAAACAAGCAAGCAAGCAAGCAGGCAGGCAGGCAAGCAAACACGCACGCAAGCACGCACGCGCCAACAAACCAACAAACCAACCAACAAACCAACAAACCAACAAACAACCAAACAAACAAACAAAGAAACAAGAAAACCCATCAGACACCAAACACAACCGCACAAACAAGCCAGCAAATAAGCAAACCAACAAACAAAGAAGCAAACAAACAAAAAGGAACAACAAACCAACAAACGAGCAACCATTGTAACCATATACAAACAAACAAGCTAATGAACGAAGGAACGAATGAATGAACGAGCGAACTGCAAACAAACAGACAAACAAATGCCTAACAAACAAACTGCGCACACACACACACAGACGCAAAAGAACAAACGAACGAACGAACGAACGAACAAAGAAGCAAACAAACAAACAAACAAACACACAAGCAAACAAACAAACAAACACAAACAAAGAAGGATGGACAGAAAGAAACAACCAAACAAGCAAACAATCACATAAACAAACAAACAAACAAACAAACAAACAAACAAACAAACAAACAAGCAAACAAACAAAGAAGCAAGCAAGCAAACAACCAACACAACCAACCAAACAAACAAACAACCAACCAACAAACAAACACACACGCACACACAAACAAACAAACAAACAAACAAACAAACAAACACAAGCAAGCATGCATGCATGCAAGCAAGCAAGCAAGCCAGCCAGCCAGCCAGGCAAGCAAGCAAGCAGACACAAACAACAGAGACACACAGACAGACAGGACAGGACAGACCGACAGACCGACCGACAGACAGACAGACAAGCGCAGGCACACACACACACACAGACACACACACACACACAGAGACACGCACACACACACACAAGAGACACACACACACAGACACACACACACACACACACACACACACACACACACACACACACACAGCCCGCGCGCAAACGCACGCACGGCCACATACTATATATTACAATATACTCACCTAGGAGACACTGGAAGCTGCCGGCGGCGCCAGCTGCTTCTCAAGTCCGTTGCTCAGGAATCAGGAATCATCACGCAGAAGGCAAGACACTTCGACCCTTGGCCTAAGACCGCGCACTTAAGGCATGCATCAAGCATCCCCTTGATGCCAGGACACCACTCTCCCATCACGGGTCAGTGCCGCAAAGGCCTTGTTGGACACGTAGATGTGCTTCCTCGGTCCAAAGAGCGTTGACCTACAGCCTTGAGTCTGAAAGTGGGCCAAGCAAGACCAACATAGAGCCACGAATAACTGTCACACTTGAGCGCCTAGGTAAAAGGGTGGAATCGTTATTGGGAAAACAGGAGTTTCTCCAAGAACATTCTGGGGCATCCTGCGCGCAAGAAGCACGAAACCAAAGGTTGGTTTCGACTTCTAAGGAAGATAAAGGAAAACACACAAGGAGATACAAAGCAGAAGGGTAAGCCTTTGATCGACCGAAACCAACTTATTTTACTCTTTGGGACTCACTTCCTTGCACCTGGAGCCTTACACCCCAGCAGATTAAACTTGATTCCCCAAAACCCTACAATTTGTACTTGTACATGAGGCTCCTTTTGGGAAACGGACCTCTTTTCTGGGTTCGATGTCTATTTGTGGAGTAGATCCCCCGCCGCACAAGCTTGACTTTCTGCTGATCAGGGATCATGAAGGGACTTCAACTGAGAAAAAGGGTTTGTCAAGTCTGGCCACGTTTAGAGGGTCGTATTCGCCTTTGCCCCAAGTCTGGGACACATCAAAACACATACGTCCATTCCGTCAAGCATACTACCGTTAGCTCCTCCAAAAGGCAAACTTGAATGTCCATCTCCTTGGCTCTCTTCCAACCACCAGAATAGTGCTCTGGGGTAACAAAACAAAACAAGCCTTTTTCCCCCGCACACATAGCCCACATTCTGGTTGCACCATAGCACCTCCCACCTCCCCCGACCTCCCACCCCCACCCCCTCCCCCATCTGCGCTTCGCCCAGCGGCACCTCCAGCAGCTGGCTCTGCACACTTCGGGCGTCCCCACCGCTCAGGGCATGGCCCCAGGTCACCACGGAGCCGTCCTTCCGGATGGCCGCGAAGGCCCCGCTGGAGCTGAAGAGCGCCTGGAGCCCGCTGCGAGCTCCGAGCTCCGCTGAGCTCGGCGGATCGATGTTTGGGTAAAAAAGCAAGCAAATAACTGCTCGGTTGCTTTCCGCTCCCCTGCTAAAAGTTGAACTTTTAGTGGTTTTATTCGCAAAACCTATTAGTTGGCAAAAGTTAAAGTGCTAACATCCAAGCAAAATGCAACAAAGAATGGGTGGTTCCCTACAAAAAGGGGTGTTTCCCTCCTAAAATGGAGGATTCGGAGGTGTCATGCAGGACAAATACATGGGTGTCCCTCTAAAATGGGCGATTCAGAGGCGTCGTTTTGGCAAAATCGATGGGTGTTTGCCTGGTACATGGGCGATTCATCGGTGTGGTTTAGGTCAAAAAGATGGTTTTGTTTCTGGTACTTGGATAACATAAAAGCATACAAAACCAATTTCTCAACCAGTGGACCCCATCGATTTCTCTCCAAACCAACCTGAAAAGGACACCTCTGGCCTTTGGGGGGGCCGACTTTTGTGGGGGGGGGGGGGGGAAAGGGGGGTTTGAGTCAACCCATAGGCTTCTCAACATTGGAGGGGAGGCTTGGCCAGGGACTCAAACCCAAAGTGTCCCAATGGGAGTCAACCAAGTCTAGCTATGACGAACATGTGCAAACATTCTTCAACTCAGTGTCCACCGGTTGCGTGTTGGAGGGAACTAAACACATATGATTCTATCAATCTCCTTTCAAATGGATCCCCTGCTTAGGTTCCATGTCCAGAGTATCCCCTGGTTTTTTGCGAGGAACTTTCGGATGATAATATATATATATATATATATATATATCACCAGAAACTGATACGGGCCTAATACTGACCAGTGCTGTGGATCATATTCGTATGATTGATCTCAATGGGATTTCAACATCCCTACTACTTCACTCAGATTTCTGCCGAACATGGCAAGTTCAATCCTAAACCACGGGACTGGGGAGGTTTTGAACATTTGAACACATAATACATGGTCTCAACGAACCTGTCGCTTCCCTTCAATGACACTCAACTTGCATGCCGCCTCAACCTCCTTCAGCTGCTCCTTCACGCAGGAGCAGTCGCCCCCATACTCTGGGTGGCCCCAGCTGAGCACCGAGCCGTCCAGCTTCACCGCTGCGAAGGCTTTGCCAGACGCCGCGATGCTCCGCACCTCGCCCAGCTGACACCGGGCGGTGCTGTCCCCGCCCTGCTCCGGATGACCCCAGGTCACCACCGAGCGGTCCGCCAAAATTGCCGCGAAGGCCGCCTCGGTCGCGTGGATCTCCTGCACCTTCACCAGCTGCTGCGCCACCGAGGCGCTGTCTCCTCCGTGGGCTGGCAAACCCCAGGTCACCACCGAGCCGTCCCAGCGGAGGGCGGCAAAGGCTTGCATGGAGGAGTGGATGTGCCGCACTTGATGCAGCTGATCTTGGACCGAGCTGCTGTCCCCACCATGGTCTGAATGACCCCAGGTGACAACCGACCCATCGGCGCGCACTGCAGCCAATGCCTTGTGTGTGGCGTAAATCTTGTGCACGTTCACCAGCTGATCTTTCACAGATTGACTGTCACCACCATGGAACCTGTGCCCCCAAGTGACGACAGTGCCATCTGCCCGGATGGCAGCAAACGTGCTAGCCTTCCGATGTGACTGCAGAATGGGACCTGCTTTGGAGACTGCGCTGACAACGGCCCCGTCGCACAAGACGCTGTCCAGCAAGCTGAATGCGTCCATTTGATCCCCCAAAGGTGAAACCAAAGCAATCAGGGTTCGCCCCAGCTTGCTCTGTGCCATCTGCCGCAGCTCACCCACCAGAGTGCCTGCATCCGCTTGGATTGAAACCATCTGCCCACTCAGCAATGCCACAGAAACGGTAATGGTCATGCTGCAATGCGACAGCCAAAGCACGGCTATCCATCTCCTAGCTGTGAGCAGCTGCGGGAGATGAACCAGACTGCACCTCTGGCCAACGGAAAGCGACCTTTAGGTCGATAGAGGCGGGGGTGAAGGGGGGGAAAGGTTTGCAGAGCGTTTTCTGCGCAAAAATGGCGTGGTCTGATTCTAGCATGTTTTGGGCTGGTAATGCTGGCAGGTGATGCCTGGGATGCTGGCTGGTGATGCTGCTGTGCTCGTTCTACTGTTCAATGTTGACTGATTTGTCAAGACAAGTCTATTAAACAGGACATCCCGCGGAAAAAGGAAATTGAAATAGAACAATTATGTATACTCTAGTTTAAAATAGTAATGATGAACTAGAGTATGTCCTTCTTGATTCCATTAAAATTCAGAAATTGAGTTGGAGTTGATAAATTGACTAAAGACACATGTCATAAGGATAGAATTCAAAGGTCCAACACCGTGGCCGTTTTTTCAAAGCCCCAAGCAGTACCATGGTCAGACAACTTGGTAAAACACAGCGGCATGTAGCGGTGTTCATACAAAAGTCACATCCTCACCAAAGGCCGCTCTAACCAAACAAAACTAAATATATGTTTAATAGAACTAAACAAGGAAGTACGTATTCCGAAGCCAACTGGAATATCTTGAGTTTTTGATCCAGCTAGATTTTCTTGCCGCACAGAACTTCACAACCCATTAATGTTTGAATTCGATAAGGACAGAGTCCAAACAGAATGGTGTGTTTTGAAATAGATGTTGAGTTCTCTACACATGATCAGCTAACATTGAAACACAATTTTCTCAAGAAGAGTTCAACTCGAATCTCCGCTTAAAACTAAAATATTCAAGTAGGATTTCCTTTCAAAAAAACCAAATCCACTGGACGAGTCCTGCCCAAAACCACAAACCCAAAAGACCTGAGAAATGCTTTGTTTTTTGCTTGGTGTTCAAGGTGTGCGATTCTTGGGGGGTCTCTCGAGTTGTTTCTGGGTTTTTGGCCTTGGGCCCTCGCTTTCCGTTTTCGCAAGCTGCTTGCAGAAGAGCCATGAAGCGAACTCCTTATTGCTACTGTTGCTCTTCGTTCTTGAAGTCATGCAGTCCACAATGTGTCACATAGCTGAGAACAAGCATCCACAAGGTCAGAAATAGGAAGCAGTCAATGCAAGGGAAAGGCTGTCATCACAACATCGTCAATGGGACATGCGATGGCGTAACGGCCGCGTCGCCTGGAAAAATAGCTTTGAAGATTGGCCGCGTCAGTCTGCCTCAGCACGGGCCGAGCATCGGTTAGAAAGCCTTTTAGGAGGATACCCTACGAAAAGGCACAGCCATATTTCGCCAAAACGGTTCATTCCCTCATTGCCTGGCTATCGCAGCAGCGAGTCTTTTGGGTTTCCCCCAACCCTCCGGGAATTTTGGCGGCATCCTGCTCGTCCGTAGGCACCCCGGCTGCGACAGGCCACCAATGAACAGCACGTTGCGGTGCTTCGAAGACCTGCCCTGGGCATTTGCTGGGAGGGAAAGCCGAAACACGTCTGAGCTGATGAAAAGCGAAACAAAACCTCAGTGAATCATATGGCCAGGGGTCAAAAGCCGAATCGTACCCCCAGTGAACATCCCAATCCCAACTAAAGTAGACTAAAATGGGCGGTGCACCTACCCCAAAATCGTGCCGTTGGTGTTGACCCACAGTCATATGTCAAACATCTGAAGCGGATTTCGAAGAAAGGAATCTTCATAGGGGGGGTCGCTAGCATGGCGGGACCTTCCTGTGAGCGAAAGCTGCATTGACCACCCTGGCAAAATTCCACTTCATGGGGCAAGTACGCCACTTGTCGAGCAAGAAATCTGCATACGGTCGCCTCATGTGGTGGCGGTGGGCGGAAATCATCTCTACCTGCATCGGCACAGCTTGAGGCAGGCCCCATCTGTTAGCCCCTGGCGCCCTCGCCAGATGTTTATGCCAATCATAGCCACCAGTGGCACAAGATGGCACAATGGCTGTCGCTCACAAGCACCACATGCACCGAACTTGCCAAACTCAGGAACCATGTCTATCAGCTCCCAACACAACTAGTTCAACATGACATGGGCTCGCGCCTCCCTTAGACCCGGCACACGTTCGCAAGCCTAGACTCATAACTTGTGACTGCGCCCTATCGGCACATCCCAGCCTCCACCAAAGGTCTTCAAATCTGCCCATGCGGGGAACCAGTCCTCCTCCATGCGGGCCTCTCGCTTCGAGTTTTGGAAGCTAAAAACACGACTGGAGATCAGAAAAAAAAAAAAAAAAACAGGCCTTGGCAAGAAGCAACACAATCAGCCTCTGTTTTTTTTGGAGGTCAGTGCAACATTTGAGGTCTCATCACTTCACTGCACTGCACCAAATGTGTTTTTCATCTGAAAAGGCTCTACAAATGACGCTGGAGCCTAGCCTGCGTGACGACATGTTAAAGCCAAAAGACAGAGCGACAACAAACTCCTGGGGAAATGTATGCCAAAGAACTCTTTTGAAGTTCAACCTGTGAAGGATGTCATGAACCACTCCTAGGTCACACTCCTGGGTCAAATGTAAGAAGTGGATGACCAGCAAGAATTCACCCGCCAGGGGCTCCATAGGCTCCCAAGGAGCCTTCATGGAGGTCGTGTTGCCTAGATCGCCATGGGACAAAAAAGTGGCCTTTACCCAAATGGGAGCGAGCGCGAAACCAAACCCTTGGAAGGGCTGCTGGCGAGTGGCGCCATCTTCAATCACCTTGAGGTCGGGCTATGATCTAGAATCCGACGACTCCAAGTCTTCCAACATTCTTGGAAAGGCAGAAGGGGTTCTTAAAATAGGAATAGGTTCTAGAAGTGGTGGTGGGTTTTCATTATAATTATTCATCGGGCTTCAGAAAGACCTTGGATGACTTTGAGCGTGGTTCTTGCACACGCCTCGATGCCCAGTCGGCTTGGGTCACACACTTAACTGCTTCCACTTCCATCACATGTATCAGGGATAAAGAACATTCTGAATCTGAACCTATGAAATAGAGCCTTTGAATCGAAACATCTGCAACGGACATTTTCAATTGTGCCTTCCTGAAGAAGCGTAAACTGACGGGGGCAGTGAATGGGCATACCACGCCTCCACACATTCAACCCAACCACAGTGCAGTACTTCATTCAACCGCTCGTCTGCCGATCGCCTGGGAACCACATTCATCAGGAGGGAAGCAAAGAACACAAACCGCACAGCCCCAGCCTGCACTAAGCTGTTGAAACGCTCCAGGCCCTCAGACGCGCAATGTCCACCAAATACCCCGAGAATTTCGAAACTCTCATGCAATCAAAAACCAGACATGCCACCTCCGTCTGGCACTTCACCAAGAAATCACAAGGTCGCTTTCACAGCAACACCCCTGAAAGGCTGTCACATCATTGAGCCTTGAGCGACGACGATAATTTCGGCGCCCAAACATGACAAGTTTCCTGGGAACAAACACAACAGCACGACGGAGAGCAGCAAGAAAAAAACAACAGGAACAGGCAGGAGCAGCAGCAACGACCACCACGGAGGAACTCCGAATTTGACGCATGACCCACGATGCGCACGTCACGCTAAGCTTGTGACAGCCAGCAGCTGATCTCTATTCCCCGCGAGCACGATGAGCTGGCAAGCGGCACTGGTCACCAAAGAGAAATATGAAGACATCAAACATGTATATATATATATACAATATTATTGTACAAACAACAGTTACCTATCTATGTTGCCCCAGATCGAAGGCCGAAGATTCAAGAATCCACATCAACATTTGTATAACATCCTCAATCCTGGCCCACACAAAACTTAGTCGACTTTGAAGTCACGTAGAAAATTGCACGGTGGGAACCCATCACAACCTGTCTGTATTTGTTGACTCATTGGACTGATTCATTGGTTTCAACAGATTGATTCTGGCGCACGACCGACTTCACTTGATGCGCTCTGCTTGTTCGACCTTTTTTTAATACTGACAACGTGAACAGGACAGGCAACTGCTCCGCACTTTGTCGGAACCACTATTTGTTGTCTAAAAATCAATGGAATGAGTATACTGTCTCGATGCATTGCAAGGTTTTCATCAGGTTCGTGTAGGCATTTGCCGCTGTCCGGACTTGTACTTGTGCTTCAATGAATCAACTACATGGCCAGAAACAAAGCATTGTATCTACAAAGCCTTCTATTGGTTTCTAGGACGAAGACAACGACAAGTTGGATGCTCTGCGCGAGCAACATGCACGCCTATACTGTTTCACGAGGGAGCCCCCCATCCTGTCCAACCATTCCCTGGGCCTGGTGGTTGTCATACGAAGTCTCGTCGATGTACAGTCTGACGCCGGTCTCCTCCGGGCCGCATCAACCCTTGTGCCTTGTTCTCGTTCCTCAGCATAGCTGTGAATGGCACATGGCCAAACAAGCCATGGCCGCACACTTCCTCTGACTTCGCTCGCGTCCTTCAGATTCGGCCCTTCAGATACCCCGAATCGCATCTACGATCGCGGGTCCCAGCGCATGTTTTACCGAAATCTCGGACGC
The DNA here is from genome assembly GCA_963377175.1 of Effrenium voratum. Taxonomy (NCBI): domain Eukaryota; class Dinophyceae; order Suessiales; family Symbiodiniaceae; genus Effrenium; species Effrenium voratum. The sequence continues at coordinate 830,366 of CAUJNA010003216.1, forward strand.
GACACAATGCGAAACAGGTAACGATCTATGAGAGACGCCTCCAGAGGAGACTCTGATAGCCGAGCTGCAGGACATTTTGATCACTCGCTTCGGAAAAAGCACAAGACTGCAGGTAGAAGAATCACGCCGCATGTCGGCACTGCGCATGCTGAAGCTAGTCCTAAGCAAGACTCATTGCTTTGGGGGATGATGAGGCGTCACTTCCGTCGCCCTATTTGATGAATTGCTGACAACTCGCTCAACAGGCCCACATACAGGGCGGGTGACTTACCTTGACAGGCGATGTATACTTGCAATGATGGCTACCGGTCTTGCCTCCTGAATCCGTGAGATAGCGTCTGCGCCGTCGTTGCCTCACGAGGTCAACCATCCCTTCCCGACCCTCGAATGGAATCTGCCATTGCGAATGGGAAGCGAACAGCAACATCAACCACTTCTAAAACGGGCGTGCCGATGGCCCGCTTCGAGACCGGGCGAAAACGTGCTCTCAACGAAACGGTTCGAACTGCGAAAGGAGGCCTCAACTATGGCCAAATACACGGAGCGGGACTCGAAAGTTTGGCAATACCTTTTCGGAAGCCCCAAAGGCCCAACAAGGCCCAGATCCTGCGTGCACGGAGCGTGACTCGAAAGGCCAGACGCAGGCTCTGTTGGGCCAAAGCGCATACGTGGCACCCCAGATAGTCCTATTTTGCCCAGGCAAGGAAATCAGATGTGGCTCTAAGCATGTGCAGCTCGCCTGGCAAGTAAGGCATCTGACACGCTCAGATTGCTTCCCTTGAGGATGGTGTCTAACATTGGAGACTCGCATTTCCCTTGGTACCAGCTGCAACACGACGGTAGGGTGGTGTTCCAACCCAATAGTCCTTAACCGGCCCGAGGCGTGCAGTTCCAGTGGTGGAGCAGCCCAAGGTGGACTTGAGCGCTTGTGGGGAATCCCGTCCATCTGGGTGAATTATAATGTTTCACCAGCCTGAAATAAGGTGGTTGGAGGGATATTCCCCACATAAACCACCCCTTGGGGTGATTTGGGGTGAGGTCGTGTGAGGTCGTTATTCACCCAGGTCCCTAGGTTTCAGTACATTTCAGTCAACCTTGAAGTACCCCAGGGTGAAAGTAGATGTCACAGTTTCCTTTCTTGCAAGGGATGACCAAAAAAAGACGGGACAAAACTACCGAATAGGTCAGCAATTCAGGAAACAACGCCTAAATCAGCAAAACCAGGGGCCCAGGTCGCCGCCCGTTAACCCAAAGAGGGCGGCCCAAGCACCGAGGCGGTGGCCGCCCTTGGCGGCGAAGTCCGTGACCGCCACGCAGAGTCGCAGGCTGGCGAGAGATCTTGACAAAACCTGTGGGGAAACCTGATATTTGCTGATATAGAAATAGCTTAGTTGGAGGTGTTGACTGAGATAAATAAAACCAACCTGAGATTTCCCCCCGTCCCACCTGACACCCGCATAGAAATAGTACGCGGACATAGAAATATGTGTTTTTTTAAAGGCTGATATTAAACCTGTTGTTTTGCAAAACCTGATATAGAAATAATATATGTATCTAATATGATAGATATGTAAATATATGTGTGTATATATATATATATATATATGGAGATATACCATAATACACATAGCATGTATATATATATACATATATATATATATATATATGTGGTCAGCCCCGCACCCATGATCTACCTGTTGCGTCTTGAAGTCTTTTTAACTATTGCGGGGAGGGGGGGGGGGGCGAGCACATATATATATATATATATATATGATGTGTATATGTGACATGGGGATTTCTCCTTATTTGGTCAAAGCCTGCCCTCCACCCAAATCCTGCCATAGAAATCATATGTATATAATATGATATATACCATAATAGAGAGATGGGAGGGACCCCCCCCCCCGGAAAATAATAAGCAAATAATAAAATGTGTCCTTGTGTGGGGGACCCAAAAATGGTGGCTCTCCTTTTGGTATCCTTTCAACCCACCCCAACAAAAAGTCCCCAGCAAAAAGCGCACGTGCATATTTGGGAAGACTGTAACTCCGCTGGGCGGAAACCTATCAAAGCCCGGGCCATCTCCAGCCCGGTGCGGGGGCACTTTCTGCCTCTGGTCGCTTTGATTCTGAAGGCCAGATGACAAACGAACCATCAGCCGCGATGTCCATGACCCCGCAATCCATGTCCATGCGAAAAGGACACCTTTGATTTTTTTTAAGGAGGACCAGGTGTCCACATCTTTGGACCAACTGCAGTGGCCGGTGCCGGAAACTCTTCCGAGTCAGACAAGACTTGTCCCTGTCAATCCACTGGGTCCAAACACAGGAAGGCGCTTGACGAGTCAACAAAACCTGCGTATTTATCATGACCATGGCTAGCTTCAGTCTCCATTTTGCCCTTTATCTTCGGTCGCCCCCAAAATTGTCAGACTGAATCAAGCAATCTTCAGCCAGGGTGAGGCTAGCACAATAAATTGACCACACACCAAAGTTAGAAAGGTGGAAACGGAGTAAGTATACGTCTTTTTCCTTGTTCCTTTCTTTTCTTTTCAGTTTTTTTTTGGGGGGGGTGGGAGGGGCGAAAAAAAGGGTGGAGCTAGCTGCTGTCCTCTTGGTTTTCCTTGCAAACAACCCAAAAAAGGCGTCCTGCAAAAAAAAAAGGCCACCGCTCCCTTCGTGCCATGGAGGTTTCCTTTGCACTGAGGCTTCCACTCACCAGCGGCGTCCACAAATTCGCCGTCCTCGAATTGAAGGGCCGAAAGCTGGGGGGTGGTTTGGTGCCTGGCATAGGTGGCACTTTGGTTAAAAAAGAAGAAGTTTGTTTGTGTGTTTGTTTCCTTTTTGTTTGCGGGGGGGAGGGGCTGGCACTTTGGGGGAAACATGGTGGCCCTGGAAAATGGAACATAAACCCACTCTAAACCAGTGCCGTCTAGTTCGAACCAAACTGACCGATCAAACGGACACCTATGGTTCCTGGGTTCCTGCAGCCAAAAAGACGCATTGCTGCTGGTTGGTTGGGGAAAACTGCCCGAAACAAGCGAGATATGTAGGCTCTACGCAGGCCCGATCTATAGCTGGCACACCCGAATTTAAAGGAAATACATGGTGTCTCTTGGCACTTTTTCAGGACTCCTGTCATTTCTTCCATGCAAGGCCCTCGAGGGTTTGCTTTTGAGGCACTCGCGTGGATGTCCCGGGCATTTGGGTACTCTTATCACCCAAGAAAAAAAACAAAAACTAAAAAACTAGGCTCTCCGTCAAAGACTTAGTCACGACTTCGTCACAGGAATTTTGCCGTTTCACAGGGAACAAACCTCGAGGGAAGCAAAGTGGGAGGTGACAGCCTGGGGAACGAAACATGGACAACTCAGGTGGTTCGGAGCCCGGCGGCTTGGTGGTTGACGAGCGTTTTCCCATTTACCATCCTACAAGTCAAAAACCAAAACAAAAACACAAGCTATAAGGATAACCTGAACAACGTGATGCCAGCAATGGTTAGAATAACGCTTGTACACACCCACAGCACAGATTCGCTCGGAGCCAGGCACAATCCGTTCGCCAAGTGCTTCTGTCTCTGTGCGCGTTGTGCGTTGATAGTCTGCGACACTCGCGAGTGAGTGTGTCCATGCTTCTTCTTCTTCTTCTTTTTTTAACGGAGGCCCAAAGAAAGAAACACCCTCTGTTTATACCACCACTCAATCTCAGTTGCCCAAAGGACCCAGAAATGAAAGGTTGACCTTTGGGGCCATGACTAAAAACAAGAGGTCATGTCAGGTCGATTAGCTTTCGCCAAGGGAGCAATTGCTCTTTTCCAGTTGCTGATGGACGGCTTGTTCCAAATCTGGCGGAGAGCGGTCCTCCTCGCCAAACTTGCCTTGTCCTTCCAAGACCTGCGGACATGCTTGGCACTCAGGTGTGAATGCCAAAGATATATTTGGCCGGAGTCCTTATTGAAAATCAAGAACAATAGTGAAGGATTAAACAAAACATACTGAAAGCGGTGCCATCTTTGTACAGCTAAACTCACCTCAAACACCATCTGCATGTGTCTTATCGCGCATGCCCCAAACTCTTGCACACAAAACATACTGCTGCCATGACTCTTCTTGAACCTGTCATGGCTATCTCGCTGGCATAAAACTGCTGAAGAGCAAACGACGCGGAGTCCGAAACAGGATATGCAAGGCATAAAGCCGCTGTGTGAAGAAACCAAACAAGGTAGCCGCCCAAGGATCAAAAAGCAAAGCAACCCTGGCAGGTGTCTCCAAGTAAAAAGGCCTGCAAGTGCGTTTCACCACGCTTCACCAAGACTAGACCCACTTGATCCCAATTGGATGCAGCTTCCCCTGAAATGGCCTCATGCGAAAACCTTTTTCATACAGCTGGCCCTGTCAGCCATGATGCGCAGCCAGTATCTCTTCTGATCAGCTCGTCCCATCGGATTGGTTGGGGGGCAAGGTTCAAGGGCCTCGCAGGGCTTCCTGAAATTGAAGGCCGGTGACATGCCCAGAGGGTAGGGCCCGCTCACCCGCCAGGAGAGATCAACCCCCAAACAAACGGAATACAACCGAAACAGTGATCTGTAGGGATGGTGCATGGTACATGCCTCCCCTCTCCGCGTGGATCTGCCTGCCGTTCCTCGTTGGCGCAGGAACCCACCTGGAAGCTTTGTGGTGAGGCAATGTTTTCGGGTGGATCCAAGACCTTGGCTGAGAGACCCTCATGTTCCAAAAGGTGAATCAAGCAACCAAGGTTTAAGCATTTAAGTCGCTCAACCCCAAGGGGGCAGAAGAAGCATCACAGTAAGAAGGAAGCAGAAGAAGCACACGAAGAGAACTGGCCCAACGACCAGGAAATGGTGTCAATGACCACTAAAAAAAGGACGTGTTGGAAGATGGAGCCCCTTTCTGTAATATCGTTTAGTGGTTGATTCCGATTCCGTGATGACCGCATGGCACGTTTAAGGTCCGTCCTCTTTTGAGGGTACCACATGTTGGTGGCTTTTAAAGGGAAACCAAAAGGAAACCGCCATTTTGAAGGTACCCTAAGAAAAGACACACCCAGTCCAAAACGTCCTCCCTTTGGTTTCCCTTTAGAAACCCTCCAAAGAATTGGGCTCCCCATTCGAATGGCCTGTCCCAAAACTGCCGGTGCGCGGGTGCGCTTTTTCACTAGTTGCGGTTGAGACCTCCGAACTTGTAGTCGGCAGCCAGAAACATCTGGTACACTTCTTCCAGCTTGTCCTCTGGCCGTTTCGATTTCTGAAATGACGCATGACTCATGGCAGCATCGAGCCATTGCTGCAGTCTCACCATCTTCTTCCTTAGAGCTGAATAAATCAACCAAAATACGTCAAAAGGCATCAGTGGCATCGACTGTCCCTTTTGCAGCAACGCCAAGAATTGATGGGGGTCCCGTGATGACTCAACGGAATCCAACGCGGAATAAACCAAACAAACACCACCATACTGTTTATCAAAGAACCTCCTTGAAAGAGGGTGATGGACGTAAACTCCATGTCAATGATGTCAGGATCCCCAATTAAGATTCATCCCCAAATCGGGATCGGCAAATGGCTTGCAGTCAGAGGGTCGGGATCTCAAAATCCTTAAATCGTCGGCACGAGAAGATCAATCGCTCGAAGAAGGGCAAGGCATTCACATCCGCCAGCGTAAATTGCTCTCCGACAAGATACGGGCCTTGAAGGTTGTCCTTGCGCGTTGCGCAGGCGCGACTCGGGGCGCGAGGGCGGTGGGGAATTCGGGAGCCGATGGATGGGAGCAAGGAAGTATCTCATGACCATACGTGTCCTTTTTGGAAAATAGATGGCCCTGGTACATGACTGAACCACCAGGTAAACCAGGGCCCTCTATTTTTAAGCAAACCAACTAAAAAGGACACCTATGCTCATGACCGTGACAATGCTCAGTTTCCCAAGAGACACATGTTCATGAAGAGGGCTCTGGGAAATGGAACCCACTTCTGTGATACCATGATACAACAAAAAGGGCTTCCCAACCAATCCCTCACACAAAGGGGGAGATTTCCTTGTATCACAGAAGTGACCCCTTGATGCCACAACCCTGCTCCTGATTGGCGGCAACCGGCAATCGCTTGTAGAACAAATTCTGCTTGCGGGTTGCAGGAGGTGGAGAGCATGAACCCGTGAGATTTTTTGCAATCAGTTTCAGCACGGTGCTTGCGGTAACACTTCACGTGAATGACACGCGGCATCTTATGCACTGACCTGGAGATGTCCCCACCCCAGTCCAGCGTGCCGAAACACTCAAGCTAAAGGCCAGCCATGCTGAAAAGCTGGCCCTGCACGCGCAGGCATCACTGGAGGTGTTTGCCTAGGACTCAGTTGTTCAGTGACCCTGGAAAAACGGGAACCCTTTTTGGGGAGGAAAAAGGGTGCGACTGAACGACTGAGAGGATAATCCACAGGATTGCTTCTCCACGAGACTGCTCGGATTTTGAGGAAGAACTGGCGGTCTTGATCTTGCGGAGCTGTGTCCTCGATCTCGGGATCGACGTCAGTCCAGTCGGATTTATGAAGTTTTGAGGTCACAAGGACTGCCAGCTCAGGGGAACCTTCATGTCGAGGGCCCTCCTAGAAGGAGAGCTAGGGGCTGAGGCCAAAAAGGGTATCTGTGAGACCCTTTTCTGGGGTGATTCCCTTGGAAGGGTGCACTAACAACCAAACACTGGTCCACTCGCAAAGGTCCAGCGGCCAAAACGCTTAAAGAAGTTGCTGGGGCTAGACTTCTGGTCCCTAAAGCTCTCAAGGTGGACTCTCGGATTCTTCCAGCTCTTCGAGCGGGCCAAGCGTTTCCGCTCAGCAGGGGCTGCTAACCTTCCGGACCCCCGGCTGCTGTTGCGCCGTCAGACTGCATCGTCCACGTCTATGCGGAGTGATGGCTGGGCTGCGCTCGGAGGCACTAGATGCAACGTGCATTGCTCCCGTGGGTTGAGGACCCTCCTTGCAGCCCTTTGGAGCACCCGGAATAGTCAATGGTCCGGCCTGGCAGACGGATTGACGAAGCTCAGTCTATGGACTGGCTTTGCCTTTTTTGGGAGACGTGCCTTGAGGTTTGTGCCCCTTCTCTACACGAACTTACGCAGGACCATCCCGTTCGCTGACCGGTTCAACCGCAAGGTGCGAAGTGGTCTGTGAAGTGTCACGCCAGTATCAAAGCTCTCCTTATGCATGCCATGGGTCATGGCTCCCTGAATCTAAACCCTTACCTTGGTCTAAAGTCCCTAGGTTTGTCACCATGCCTACCAACCCCAAGTGAGGGCTTCTTTTGACCATGGCCTTTTTTAGACCATGGCACATCTGTGGACAGGGGTTGCTCTCAGATTGGCTGGACCTGGGTCGCTGGCACCGGTCCTCATAGTACTGCAAGGCATCCTCCAGCGCTGTGCGCTTCCCCGGCTCCGCGGTTTCGTTCTTGTTCATCAGAAAGGTGAAATGCGCGGGGGCCAGCCTGCAGCCATGCAGGCCATGCAGGTTGCAACTTCTTCGGCCCAAAGAACGGAACATGGACATCCCTGTTGGCGAGCTGAGGGGAAACGAGAGGGAACGCAACCATCTGTGGGGGGTCCGAAGAACCAACCACTAGGGAACATTTGGCTTGCGCAAGCGCCCGAGTCCTTTCGAAGCCGAGCGACTTGTTGTTTAAGTGATGGGTCCAAAGACGCACTGCAGCGCATGCAGCCGGATCGGCGGGCATCAGCTTTGGCCCGTCGAACTTTTGCTCCAAATATTCCTCGGCACTCGGAAACTGCAAGTCGGTAACAAGGCAAACCCGGAGTAAACTGCCGTGCTGTTTGGTGGGCTGAGTTGTCATCAGGGAATCACCCGGGGCAGGCTAAGCCAACTTCTCTCAAAACCAAAAAAGGGAGCCTGGGGAGGAGTCCCAACACACTGAGGTTCTGCTGGCCCTCTGATTCTTGATCTTGGGTTCGTTCTGGGTGAAACCATTACAGAGACAGAGAGACACAGACAGAGACAAACACAGGTACAAACACAGAGACATACAAACAGACTTAGGCACGAGTTTTCCCGGCTTCGTTGACAGTGGGGAGCTGTGGCGCAATGGCAGCGCCCCCCTGCATCGGGCTGCCAGCTTCACTGGGATAGTGATGCACCAAAAAAAAGGCTGACCGCGGCAACGTATTGGCCAAGCCGGGTCCCCAAGACGTCCTTTCAAAGACCACCACGCTGAAAGGAAGCAAGCCCGCTGTCACACAAAGAGTAGTGCTCAAAAACCCACCAAAAGGGGGAGAGGAGCCCTTCCCTAGGACAAATCTTGAACTCTACACCTCCCTACTTGTGGTGTTATGTGCGAGCTTCGTGTTAAACTAGCTCTGTCACACCATGAAACTGCTCAAAGGCACAAAGCTTCAGACATGCGTCTTGAGCCAAGTTTCGTTGATAATCTCTGACTCATAGAGAGTCGTGCCATCAGCGTCTTGAATGGCAGGAACCTTCCCCAGCGGGTTCACGTTGCTCTTGTACCATTCTCTTTCAGTCGCATTTCTCACGTTGACAACCTTCCGGGTGTATGGTATTCCCTTCTCCTCCAAAGTGATCCACGTCCTCTGAGCATATGGGCACCTTACATATCTGGCAGTCACCTGTTAATTTCGAGGCTACTGACTCTTTGTTCGCTCCAGCCGCAAATGTTGACTGCCGGGGAGCATGTCCATGGTGTAGAACCTCGTGGAACATTCAGCTCAACAAGGAGTCTCCTCATCAATGTGGGGTCTCTCTTTTTGAGGGCACCTGTTGTTGGGGGGGTTTAAAGGGACACCAAAAGGAACACCGCCAGAGGGTCCACTACCAAAAGGCGAGCCACCCATGTAGTGTAAGAACGAGTCACGTGTTTTGCCCATTCCCCTGAGCCCGGAAACGAATGCGACAGTCTCAAAACTGAAGCGCCGAGCGTCTGCACTCGGGGCTCCTGTGCAGGTGGTTTTTTTTCACGGCACCATGGAGCACTCTGAGGGGGGTTGAGCCCCCAAACCACCACCACCCCCCTGCTATGAGAAAACATCGTCATATGCCTCTCGTATCTTCGGCTGCCAGGCATGGCATGTGGACAAAGTTGGATTAGACAAACATGTGATGCCAACTTTCCATGCTCTGGTACGTATCATGCATTGTGCTTCAACTACTCCCCAGTCTTTAATTGTGGCCCCGCAATTTCGAATCTCCAAATCCGATTGTGACATTCACATGACCCTCCCCCCAAGCCCACGCAGCAAAGTTGCCAACCCCGCATCTTTTCCCTTGCCATAAAACCTCAAGCAGAAAAGAAAACACCGTTTGTCAAGCTTGAATCTGCTCACCTACAGTAAACATACAATGCAAAACCACCCCATACACGTTGACATAGGGATTCTCGACACCAGCGACCGTCGCTGCGACGGTCCTGCACCGCAAAAAGCAACGGCGGCCATACCAGCGCCCACAAGCCAAGACCGAGACCGGCGCATCGCAGTCGCCCCGCTCGCCGCGAAGGAATCGGCATCGCTCCGAGTGGCTTTCAGGTCAGCATCCCAATTGGCTGAGTCATGGTCTAAAAGAAGCAAAACATCGGTTCGGCTGAAGGGCTGTGGCAAAAGCCTGGGTGGAAGCTTCCCCTGCAGAGATTGATTTACAGGTGTCATGTTGAGACTTCAAGTGCTGGATCCAAGTACTTCATCAGTGGAAGAGGGCTGCTACTTGTAAACAACATGGTCATGTAGCGTGCTTTACAAAGTTGTGTGAACCTAGCAACAAGCGGCATGCAGCTAAACAACAGCACAGCATGCATCTTTCAAATACATGACCTGAAAATGACTGGATCGTTGCCGCATTCAAGAAGACGTTTCCTACCCACCAACGTGAAATCCACCAGAACCTGTCAAAGAACATGTCCAAAGACTTCCAGTCAAGTCTCATGTTCGAAGGTGAGACAGTTTTCGCCAAGTGACATAGTCTACGGCAAGTTGCATCCCCGCTTCAAATGGATCCCTAGCGATTAATAGCAATCAGCCCAACCAGAAAGGGTTCTCAACTTTCTTACCATGTACGTGAACTGTATGCCAAAGTGGCGAGTTGAGGGTCCATTGACAATGGCCCATTTGCCAGGTCCGGAATTGTCTGCGATTATGAAGCAGGCGCCGCTTGCTAACAAAGCATAGCAACGGCCGTGGCCTTGCAATGCCTTGTTAGAGCACGGCATGCCACATTTGACAGAACCACCAAACATTCTTGAGATATGGGTATGGGTCAAAATTAAACCAACAGGGGGACCGCAGGTTTCAGTCCATGTTTCCATTTGCCAGGGTTCCCCAAATAGGTACCTATTCTTGACCCACAGCCATATTGACCATCAGTTGTGCCTTTTTGAGACGCTCATGTAGGCTCTTAAGAGGGAGATCGAAGGACAAGGACCCGACCATCTCAGGGGTTTCCTATCCTCCAGGAACTCTGCTTGCCAAGGCGCGTGGTCCAAAACCATGTCCAGGCAGGTCATGATGTCAATGGGCGAGGGCCCTGTGCGCATGGCTTGGAAATTGCAGCTGACCCCTGGATCGATCCGCTCCGTTGGGTGAAAGTTGCACATGGCCTTTTCACGAAAGCCAATTTCCCGCTCAAACAGTGCACCGTATTTGAGGCGAAACCCTGTAAATGACAATGCCAAGCGATGATCCTTCAAAAAACTAGCGTCCCTGCGTGAGTTGGTCAGATCCAACGTGGCAAAAGTGGAAGGCACCGGATGGATTCCCTCACTGGCAGCGGAGTCAATTTATTTCGGGTCCGTTGTCTCAAAGAACTCAGGCTGTTTTACCCTCGCCGCATGCCAAGCTACCTGGCACCTTAGGCCGTTGTTTGTGGCAAAGGGCCTGTCCCCTTCGTGTACCCAGATTGGCTGCGCCCTACCTAGATAGGAGCCGTCTAATGCATTTCAGCACTGCACCAAACGCAGTTGCAATTCAAGTATGTAACATTACTTGTTGGGCAACAAGCAACGTAAACACAAACCCGCTTTCCTGCACACCTGCAATCCGTGTGTGTAGACTCTTTTTGGGAACGAGCAAACCAAACATGAACCTCCCATCATCTGCTGTATGTTGTTGCTTGCGTTTCGTAGCCTTGGCGCGAAAGGCAACAAAGATTACGGGCGTGCAGTTGAGTGCAACATCAGGAGAATCACAGTGTTGCACTAAAAAATCGGATGATTAAGTAGTAAGCAACATGTCTTGTTGGCACAGGGCATAGGTATCCACATGTATCCACAATCCAAAACTGCAAGTACCTTCCACACATGCCCCAGTAAACAACTTGATGGTCTATCTCAACAGCTGGCATGCAACCGGTCAGTAGCTATGTATGTTCAGGCTTTGCGCGCAACAGCGCGCAGCAGTCAATACCAGGATGAAGCGTACAAAGCCGGCCCACGACATGTCATCCCTCAAAAAATCGGCTCGCAGCCGCGCAAGCTCCAGGAAGGTATGGAAAGACACCATTCGCATCAACACCGTGAATATGAAAGCAGCCGCTTCCCCAGGTTTAGTCCCTCTGACCAGCAGCTGAGGTTCGAATTCTGTTCGTCTCTCACAGACCAGCCACAATATGGTTCTGCATTAATCAAGTGGCAGGACATGAGTCACAATCAAAACCAGGTACAAAAATGGTCGACCCAGAGTCATGTAAGGAACTAAGAAGGCGGAATTCCGCAGCTATTTATGGCTGGGATCGTCCCTTACTAACCTTCACTTACCCAGGTTTTGATGTTGGCTCACATGAATCCGATGTCCGCCATGTCAGGTCCCTGCAACTTCATGCCCAATCCATGCAGTTTGACCAAACCCACAGGCCGCGAAGCGATGGGATGCGACGCTTCTCCTGAGACGACGAGAACTCGCAGCTTGGAGTTGGGAAAGAACCTGGCGCAGCTCGCTGCTAAGTGGCTCAGTTGTTCAAAAAAAGGAACCCCTTTTGGGGAAGACCATTTTTAGTGGGGAAGCCACAAAAAATGGGAACAAGGGTGCCACTGAACAACTGAGTTGGAGGTTTCTGCCCGGTGGTTTGGTGGTTAAGGAGGGGTTTCCCATGTACCGGCAACAAGAACCAGCAGTTCAAATCCACACTACCAATTATAAGGGTTACCTGACTGGCGTCGCCACGCGCCCGCGCAGCCTCCACGACTGCACTAAGTATCCACCAGCCGTTGGGCTCCGAACCCAGTGACCATCGAACTACCCATCATGGATACTTGTCTCATGTCCAAGCACGTTCAATCTGAATAACAGTTTGTCGGGTCAGACTTCTTTTCAGAAAGAGAATGTGGGTTCCTAACTCTGGACGCAACGACTTTTGCAGGTGTTTCTGGACAACACAAAAGCTTTGCTAGGTATTGTGTCCCTCTTGACAAGCAAGCAAAAGGAGATCCTTACTCTTTCGAGACATACCACCATTGACTGCAAGGCTCAGCGAACCTGCAACCTTGCTTTGCCGACAATGAGGGCAAGGTTGTTGACACGAACGTGGTGCGGAGTCTCCAACTAGACCCGCCCCCCTCACGGTCCAATCCTCGCCCTGATCCCTGCCCCACCAGGCGCTTAAAAGGCTCTGGCACGGTGAACAATCGTAAAGGAAGGCATCAGGATATGAAGCAGCGCGATGGGCAGAGAAATGCGACACATGACAAGGATTGACACCCAGCACATGCATATCGCACTGAGTTGGATGCACTCAAGCTAACATATTTACTCCAAGTCATGCTCACAAGGATGATCCGAAAATAAAACATGATCACAACCGCTCGCCCAAATGTCGGCTTCCAAACATAACGCTCCGAAAAAAGAAAAAAGAGAAAAAAAGAAGAAAAACAAAGAAAACAAAAACATGTTCCGCTCGCCCTTAAATGCTGTTTACATGCTCGACTGAAAACATCGCCAGTGATGTGAACCGCTCGGGTCTCTGGTCTCCCATCGTTCGCCCACTTGGGGCGCACTCACCGCGGCGGGAGAAGTTGCAGTGGCAGCCTGGTGCGATCGGAACCGGTGGGACCTTGCTAATGCGGCCGCCAGCTTGATGTTTATCCATAGGACCTTTCTAATCCTCCATTTGCTTAAGTCCCCTGGGAAAACTAGACATATTTCCAGTAGTGATAGATTCCCTTTAAAACCAACAGGGGAAAATAACAAAATATTCTTAACCAAATGGAAGGAATCAAATGGAAGTAATGCGGCCTTCAGCTTGATGGTGTTTATCCTGGATATCCTGTAAGCAAAGCATTCGGAACAAGAGCTTCCACGAGTTGACATGTGGGTGTGGCTCAAAAATAAAGACCCAGGGTTACGCAGGTCTTAGTCTACTTGTCCATTTACCAGGGTTCCATTTTGGGCCCCTATTTTTGACCCACAGCCATGGTTCAGTCCAGACCCGGGTGTCAAATTTTGTGCCCTCCTGGGCGCCCACTGGGCGCCCAGGAGGGCGCCCCGGTCGTGGGAACAAGAAGAGCCGACAGCTCAGAGCTTGCGACTCATGTGAAGGGCGAGCCAACTGGTCATGGGTCGGTAGCCAAATCGTACCCAGCAGTGAACATCCGATTCAATCCAACCACTGAAATTGGTTCTAAAATGGGAGGTGAAAACACCTACCAACCAAAAATGGGATCCCATTGGTTTTGACGTGTGTCCTTTTTTAGGGGACCCCGCCCGCCCGGAAAAGGGCGGTTTTCGTTCCGGTTTCCCTTTAAACCCACAAAAGGGTGTCCCGCACCAATCCACCAACCACTCTTGAAGGGTACCCCCACCAAAACACTCCAAACAAATTGGCATCGGCCGCGCCTGACTGCTCTTGTACTTGAGCCACCTGAGAGACATAAGGAGATCCGACGGAACCCAGGCTTGGAAAACACCGGAATTTGCCATTGCATGGTGCTCACCCAATTCGAGCTTGTCTCAAATCTGCCAAAGTGATGTTTCGCTGCGCAATTCCATGTTTCACTTGGCATCTTTCTGTGCATGGCATTCTTTGGTGTTGAAAGGATTCTCGAAGCAAGGGCACTGCCTTGCCATCCTGAGAATCACCAGAAGGAACCGGAAGGAACCGGAAGGAACATGAGGTTATTCATGGGTTCGATGGCCTGAGTTGGATTGCATGCCAGCTGCCCATGGATCTGGCCATTGTTCAGAATTGCGCAAGTCGCGGGCTGCCAGTTTAAGGGCAATTGCGATTTCGTGCATCAGATCTCGAAAAGGGGCTTCTAACAAACCTCACCTGGGTCCATCTTTCAATGGATCGCCTTTTTGGCCAACAAATTCACGGACCACAACCACATTCTCGGGAAAACTACGAATCTAGACAGTTGATCTCCTTTTTGCTCAAGAACTGCCAGTTGACCTCGTTTTTTGGCCAACAACTGACAGTCTCATGTTTTGCTGAAAAACTGACAGCTGATCTTCCCCCAACCAATCGATCCCTGGCGCCCTGGGCTGCCCGGCAGCCTGGCCGTTAGGGCCCAGCACTGCGGCCACCAGGCTGTCTGGGCACAAAACCTGCCGGGCGCTTTGCTTTTTGTTTCTTCTGTTTTGCTCTTTTTGTTCTGTTTTTATTAATTATTATTATTATTAATTATTATTATTACTATTATTATTATTATTATTATTATTATTATTGTTATTATTATTATTGTTATTGTTATTATTATTATTATTATTATTATTATTATTATTATTATTATTATTATTATTATTATTATTATTATTATTATTATTATTATTATTATTATTATTATTATTATTATTATTATTATTATTATTATTATTATTATTATTATTATTATTATTATTATTATTATTTATATTTATTATTATTATTATTTATATTTATTATTATTATTATTATTATTATTATTATTATTATTATTATTATTATTATTGTTATTATTATTATTATTATTATTATTATTATTATTATTATTATTATTATTATTATTATTATTATTATTATTATTATTATTATTATTATTATTATTATTATTGTTATTATTATTATTGTTATTGTTGTTATTATTATTATTATTATTATTATTATTATTATTATTATTATTATTATTATTATTATTATTATTATTATTGATTTACACCCCAGCGAGCCAGGTGTTTTGTTTCTCAAACCGAACGGTGCGTCAGAATCAAGCCTTTGTCAGGGGAACACTTTCTGTTTCTTTTTCAAACCCCGGGGCGTCAGAATCAAAACTGGCGGTGGAAACCCACCAGTGAGTCAGAATCAAAACCACCAGTGAGTGTTTCTTTTTCAAGCCCCGGTGCGTCAGAATCAGAACTTCGTCAGGGGGAAAGGATTGTTTTCTCTTTTTCTTTCTTATCAAACCGAGCGGTGCGGCAGAATCAAAACTGGCGATTGGGAGAAAGGATGATTCCGAACGGTGCGTCAGAATGAAACAACCGGCGATTGGGGCGAGTGGAAACCCACCAGTGAGTCGGAATCTTGCAAGTTTCTCGTGGACTTTTTGATGTCTCATAGGAATTGGACCACCTCTCAATTTCGCTCGTTTGCTTGTTGGCCAAAGGACTTTTAACAAGAACTTCCGCAGTACTGAAACTAGTGGAGGTTGGCTCTCGCCAAGAAATGCATGCATCACCTCGGTCGAGATCGATGTCCGGAGGCAAATGCAAAGCACTTTCGGGGGTCCGCCTCGAGTATTTGTCCTGTTGTTTGAGTTGTTCAGCCTACACAAAGCGTCAAAAGGTGAACTCTCTGCCGACTTTCGGTGGGTCAACCTTCCAAAACTCGTGATGTCTTGCCGAAGCAAGAGAAAGAAAATCAAGAGGAAGAGAAAGGGAAGATGAAACGAGGGAACACAGAAAACCAGAAGAAAGTGAGACAGACAACTGGAAGACAAGAAAGAGACAAAGAGGAAGAAAAAGGGAAGACGGAAAAAGGGAAGACGGAAAACCGGAAGAAAGTGAAAGGGAATAAAGAGGAAGAGAAAGGCAAGAAAGAAATAGGGAAGACAGAAAAAGGGAAGACGGAAAACCAGAAAAAAGAGAAAGGACACCTGGAAGAAAGAAAAAGGGAAAAGAGGAAGAAACAGGGAACACAATACAGAAAAGGGAAGACATAAACCGGAGGAAAGAGAAAAGACATAAAGAGGATGAGAAAGGGAATAATAAAAAGAAGAAAGAAAAAGCAGCTTACTCCAAACCATAGTTCGTCTACTTTTGAAACTTCCGCCTCCCGGCTGTGGCGAGTTGCTTGGTTTACTCGAACCGTGCTGCGAGATGGTCTGCCAGGCAGATACAACATTAGCGTTCCAAGCATCTCAGACTCCTCTCTATTCACCGTACGTGCTTCGATCGCCTGGGATAGTGTTTGGTCACCAAGTCAAACCATTACCACGCCACCCCTTTCCCCTGCCACAAAAAAAATCCGAAACCTCGCGGCTCTTCAGAAACCGGCAGCAAAAGGCCAGGCTTGCTGTAGGCCCCAAAAACATCTGATGGATGTGGCAGGTGAGGCAGGTGCAATGTCAAATCCCGAGGCATGTTCTAACCGTCAGATCCCGTGCACAGGCGGTGTTTTACCTGCCAAATCGACCCGAACAATATTGTATCTTCATATTCGAGCTGCTCGTCCCTCACTGTAAATGCCCTCCACAGCAGCCAGGCAAACGACATGCAAACTCATGCTTCATGGCCACAGGTGCGAGCAATATCTGTGTCTGTCTGAAGCTTCTAGTTTCGGCTCCCAATGCAGCCATTGGCCACACCAAGGCTTGCCCGGATGGTTTGGATCTCCCTGGAAGATGCATGAAAGAACCACAGCGCAAGGCATCCTGCAGGTTCGCCCGTGAATGTACTTCGACTTTGCGCAAGCCCATGATGCCATGCCCTGCCTTGTTGTGCCAAGCTTCTTGTGGGGGAGTCTTTTCCAGGTACCCCCCAGTCGACTGATTCCCCCCGCTTTCAGCAGGTTGCTGCCCATCCCCCCCCAAGTAACCACCCTCCTACAGACCTTGTCACATGTGGGATGTCCCAAATCACAACCCTCCCTGAAAGGAAAGGCTTCAATCGCTATTCGCAATATCAGTTGACATTGAAACTGTCCTTGAATGATCGGGGCTCCATTTTTCGCACAAGTCATTTGTTCATGCTGAGTCGCTTGTTGTGAAACAATGGTCCTTTTTGAAACCAGCTCATGTGACAGTGGGTCAAGAATAGAATAGGACCCTTCCAAACTATCACACGCGATTCCTATTGCTTCCAACTTAACATCTCCCAAAATTCGAAACTATCACACCAACTCACAAAACCAAACCCTAAAATGCCCCCCGAAATACAAAACAAAAGGGCTCCCTTCCCCAAAATGGCTCCGACGGTTCCCCCGCCCCTTCCCCCCCCCGCCAAAAAAGAGAGAATAAAAACACTAATAACAATAATAATAATAAAAGAAACGCACTCACACATACACAAGCCTCCTCAAGGCCCCAAGATGGCTCCCCACACTGGCCTCATTAGTTTACCACACTGGCCACAAGAAACACCAAAACCGCCGGGGGCCCAACAAACACCGTCCCCGCGCGCCTTGAAGGCGCAGCGGCCGGCGCCCACCGGCGGCCCGCGGCCGCGCTTGGGCGGGGGGCCACGGCCTGGACTCCACAGACTCCAATTGGACGTGTGCAATGTGTGTATACTATGTGTTTCTTTTAAACGACCCAGCATATGATATGATGTGTATGTATGATGTGTATGTATGGTTTTGTGTGTTTAATGTATGTATGCATGCAAGCATGCATGTAGGTATGTAAGTATGTATGCATGTATGTATGCATACATGTAGGTATGTATGTGTGTATGTATGTATGTATGAATGCATGTAGGTATGTATGTATGCATGCATGTATGTATGCATGCATGTAGGTATGAATGTATGTGTGCATGTATGCATGCATGCATGCACGTATGTATGTATGGCATGCATGTATGTATGTATGCATACAAGTATGTATGTAAGCATGCAAGCATGCACGTAGGTATGTATGTATGCATGCATGCATACATGCATGTAGGTATATATGTATGTATGCATGCATGCATGCATGTATGCATACATGTAGGTATGTATGGATGTATGCATGCATGCGTGTAGGTATGTATGAATGTATGCATGCATGTATGTATGTAGGTATGTATGTATGCATACATGTGGGTATGCATGACAGTATGCATGCATGTATGTATGTATGTATGTATGCCTGCATGTATGTATGCATGTATGTATGCATGCATGTAGGTATATGTATATATATATATGGTTATATATATATATATGTATATGTATGCATGTAGGTATGTATGCATGCATGTATGTATGCATGCATGTATGTAGGTATGCATGTATGTATATATGTATGTAGGTAGGTATGTATAGATGGATGGATGGATGGATGTATACCTGCATGTATGTATGTATGCATGTACGGACGGATTGATTTATGGGTGTATGTATGGATGTATGGATGTATGGATGTATGTGTGCATGTATGTATGTATGGGATGTATGGGATGTCGGTATGTCTGTATGTATCAATGTATGTATGTATGTATGTGTGTATGGATGTATGTGTGCATGTATGTATGTATCGATGGATGGGTGGAGGTATAGATGGATGGATGTACGCGTGTATGTATGTATGCGTGTATGTATGTATGTATGTATGTATGTATGTATGGATGGATGGATGGATGGATGGATTTCTGGATGGATGGTGTATGTATGTATGTATGGATGGATGGATGGATGGATGGATGGATGGATGGATGGATGGACGGACGGATGCATGGATGCATGTATGAATGGATGGCTGGATGTATGAATGTATGTATGGATGGATGGATGTACGCATGTATGCATGTATGTATGCATTGTGCTGCGTTTTATTGTAGCGTACTGTAGTGCTCTGTATGGTTCTGCAATGTAATGTAATGTATCGTGTGGTATTGCTTTGCAATGCAATGTATTGTAATGTAATGTATGTTTTTAATATGTATAGAGACGGTGCACATTTCGAGGAAACGCGGGAGGGCGAAATCCTACAAGAATCAATTTATTGATGTAAGTGGATCATCCCCGTATTCCCTACTAAGAACAAGCAAGAATGGGAAAGACAGAGAACTTGGCAGCCCAAGGCTCAAGACTGCGAAAAACTGCCAAAGGACCCAGGAAATTGCATACTCCCTAGCATGTCCTGGGTGCACATAGTTCAAACATCTGATCCAACAAATCTTGGGTGCTGTAGATCCCCCAGCAAAAAGCTTATTTTTTTGCTGGTTAAAAGGACATATGAGGGGAATCGAATCCAAAAAGTTAAAGTCTAAAGATCCAACCCAATAGCAGAAGAGAAATGTACAGAACAAACCACTTCCCACTCCGAATGCAGGTCCCCCTTACACTCCTCCCTGCCCTTTGACCGACGGTCCCGGCCTTCCATGCCGCGCTTCATGGCTGAGAACTGCCGTAGCCTCACTTCCCGGAGCTCGCTGAGAAACAGCCGCGGAGACAAGAACTCGGTGGTGCGATACGTAGAGAATGAGGGAATTGGCCGTTTTGGGATTTCCGAATAAAGGAAACCACCAGTTTGATGGTTCATAATGGTTCACAGGGGTCTTTCCAGTTCTCATTCCCGTATCACCAGCAAGAAGAACTCGCTGGTGCAAGCTGGTCCTGGGAGAAGCCGTGAGCGAGTCCCAAGAAATGTGCACATGGTTCGGCACTTTCCTGGGGTCAGCTGTGCTACAGCATGACCTCCCTGGAAGAATCATGTCTGGCCATCTGTGGCTCGCACCATCTTTTCCCGAATTTGCTCTTGTGCTCTCGTGCGGTGTCGCCTCTTGGGACGATTCTTTGCTCTCAGCCCCCGGTCTGCCGCAACAACCTCTGCATCGAATGTCTTTCGCACCAAACCAGAAACCACAAACCGATTTCGATCTTCGCCGCTCAGTTCTGATCTTGCTCCATGCCGAGCCAATTGGACCTGCCTGCCAGTGCATACCGCAGCTGCTCGATAAGGCAAACGTAAGCCACGTCCAATGAGCACTGGTAACGACTCAACGCAGCTCTTACCAAAGCCACACAAATCCCTCCGTTGAAAATTTCGAGCAACCAAGCTTGAACCATTTACCCATGCCGCGCAGCGCAGGGGTCAGTTGGCCAAAAACCGCCCGGAGGTTTCAATGCACTGCCAATGGCTACGTGAAGAACAGAAGATCGTGACGGGCACTACGTTGCACTTTCCTGGAGTTTCCCCGAAGGGGAACCATGCAACCAGTTGAGCAGACCTGGTTGTGACAACAACATGATACATGACGACAGTCTAAACTTGACGTTAAGCGATGCCTGCAATTGGGCGCCCACAAGGCCCAAGGAAACAAGCCACGAGCATCGCTTTCATGAAAAGATAACAATTGTAAACTGGTAACTTCCCAGATTACAAAGTGATCATTAGTCCCATCAAAACCGATTCGCAACCAGGGGGGTCTAGTGGGTGGTGTCTTTTGGTGAGTGGTCATACTTCATTCGGGCCGCGGCAAAAAGATCCGACCCAGTCAACAGGAGTCCCAAGTCGTGAACGGTGCCGCGCACGGCCTTGGGCCATTGCCGCCTGAGACATTTCGTGGGGTCAGTGAAGACGAAGCTGGTTGCGTTTATACTCGCTGGTGGGCACTAGGGAGCCCTGACACACCTCGGCGTGCGTTTGGAGGGTGCAAGATAAACGATGAAGGATACACCTCCAGTATGCAGAAGGACAGATGCTGACTGGTAGACGCTCAACGGATCTAGTCGAGTGTCCAATGACAGGTCTGCCCAAGTCTGGATATTGCGCAGCGATCCTCGGAATGGGGGATACGCCACAAACTTGCGAGACAGTGTTATTCAGAAGTTGAAGCGCCAAAAAGCAGGGCACTTAAACTCGGACCAGGGCCGAACCATTTGCGTGAAACAACCCAGCCCTCAACGTCAAACGCCAGCGTTGAAGGGTCCCGCTGAATGGCGAGAGGGGGACCCATCTAAGAAACGCAACTCCGTGCCCATGGTGTGCATGAAAAAGCAAAACACCGAGGAGCCAAATCTATAGTGAACGCAACAAGTGCACGCACATCGCCGAAATGCTAACCGGATCGTGCATCCAAACATTGCCTTCGGGCAAACTGGCAAATTCCCACCGCAGCTGAACAAACGGATCTTGATTGTTGAGCAGAACATGAAAGTTGCTTGAAGCAATCCAACTGCACCCCATGTGCGTATCCAAGTCTCTACACGCACTCACTGAGACGTCGGTCCCTGATCCAAAGCACTCCTTTCATGCCAGTCATAATAAAATATGTTACCCAATAGAGGGGGGGTCTACCTGATTTACAGAATTCAAAGGGCGGCCGCACCCCTCACACATCTTCATGGATCGAGGTTGTGATTGCTCATGTGCAATCATCTTCAGCCACAAAGCCCTAAGCATGCCTTCTCGCATTTGTGAGCTTCGGCGTCTATGAGGCATCTGGCATCTGTACACTTAAGCTGCCTTTGGCGAAGCTCTCACACGGGGCCCTCCTCACTCTGAGCGAGGCTGCATAGGCCCAAAACTCCCGCGGGGGCGGCAAAACTAAGCGTGCGGCTTCGTCGAAGTACGAAAGGCGCCCTGTAATGGTTGGCCGTCAGAACTACTTTTTTGTGCTTAAGGCGCGTGACAGCCAGTCCAAGCCTTCATAGAGACCGTCGCCCGTGGGAGCGCAGGTAGCCTGGATGAACCATTTCCGGTGTCGCAAGGATTGCAACTCCAGCTTTTCCATCACCTCGCTTGATGACATGGCGTTGGGCAAGTCTTGCTTGTTGGCCAGCACCAGCACCGCCGCCTTCTCCAACTCCTCTTCTGCCAGCATCTTCTGCAACTCCTCAGTTCAGCGGCCCTGGAAAAAAAGGGAACCCTTTTTGGGGAAAACCATGTTTAGTGGGGCACGCACCAAACAAAAAGGGAACAAGAATTGGTGTCACTGAACAACTGAGACTCCGCCTTGGCCTCATGGATGCGGTCGTGATCTGAGCTGTCCACCACGTAGATGAGGCCATCCGTACCTTGAAAGTAGTACCGCCAGAGCTGCCGAATCTTGTCCTCAACGGCTCTCCAGCTCAAAAAGATGTACCAACATGGCACCTTGGTAAATGGAACCAAAGATGACCTGCGTAACCCTGGCTCTTTGTTTCTTTGAGCCACACCCACATGCCCCGCTTGTTTAGTCAGTCCCTCCTAAGGCTGAATCCTCTTCTGTGACGAACACTGTTTCTAGGCTCCCCAGGTTTGCAAAAGGATTTCACCGCGGCCCTATTCACATCGGCCCCCTTTTGCGAGGCAACATTCAGAATTGTTCTGCGCACAATGTCCTGGCCACCCACGTCCCAAACCGTAAAGTTGATGTTCTTCCACTCCACGGTTTCTACGTTGAAGCCAATGGTTGGGATAGTGGTCACCACTTCACCCAGCTTCAACTTGTACAGGATCGTGGTCTTGCCGGCGGCATCAAGCCCCAGCATCAGAATCCGCATCTCCTGGTTCCCAACCATCCGCTGCCAGATCTTCGCGAGGACTGCGCCCATAAGTGCAACCTGTCTGAGGCCTTGGCCCTGTACACCCTTGAAAGCTCGAAATGTCAAACCCTGCAGTCGCAACACGCAAAACATAAATCCGACGGGCCTGAGAAATCCCCCACGTCTTCATCGAAACCAAACACGATGAGGCTAAGGTGGTCCGAGAGTTTAGGAAGGAACTAGGGTCTGTTTGGGATGAAGGAGGGCTTTCAATTGGCTTTGGGCTGCTTTGACCGACCTAAAGCTGATTCGGCCAAGGGCAACTTGGCCAGTAGGCAGAGATCGCTTTGGAACGTGTTTTAGCTTAGGCCTGGCATTGGTCAGCTTCAGGGCTTCGAGGGATGCTGGCTTGGTGGGTTTCAGGGTGCTGCATCCTCGGTTTCAGCTTGGGGATAGTGCAGAACCCCAGCGATCTATGAGCTTTCGAGCAGGCACGCAGGCACTTTTGTGATAGAAACACTTGGGAGTGTTTGTTTTGGACGGCACCCCGTTTTGGGTGGTTTTTACAGGGAGTTCAAAAACGAAAGCCACCATTTTGGGGGGGTCCACCTAAAAAAGACACCCTACGTGTTTGTCTGTCTGCCTGTTTGGTCGTGTCGGGCCAACCGCCGATGATCGTAAACCACCTTCGGCCAATGATCAGAGTTCACAAGGGGGTCCCACCAGGGTCACCAGTTCAGGGAAGACCACTTGAAATGGTCAAAAGATTGCAAAGTTCGATTCTACCGATTATTCGGATAGAGTGGGGTCCCTCCGACAAGCCCAGAACGGCCCACCTTGCCCGGCTCGGCCCTGAGGGCTCGGCCTCTCTCTCCAGCGCAAGGACCGCAAAGCTTGAGAAACACTTCTGCGCAGTGCTTCAGACTCCGCCTGTGACATGAGGGCGCAAGATCATTTAACAAGAAAACAACGTCACATGAGGTGATCAAAATCAAAAGTCAAGCCAATCCATGAGAACTTTACCCAACATGGGAGAGCCGGACTCAGCAGGAATCAGCCAGTGTTTATCTTGTCGTTTTCGGCATGATGAATTTCAACAGCAACTTGGCGAAAACACCAATCGCTTCTTGTGGCCCTATTTGTCAGGGAAAACCACACCTTGGCGCAAACACCACTTGACCAACAGGTGCAGCTCTGACGCCGAAGCTCAGTGAGGATGCAAACTCTGCAGACCCCAGCCCCCCAATCAGCTCCTGCGCCACTTTGCCACTGCCACCTTTTGATTGACAACCTGGAACAGAACTTAGTGCTCCGCTCCAGTCCTCCAGCTGCCATCTGCCAAACAGTTTTGCATCTGCCTTATCTTGACTCTCTAAGAGCAAGCAGTAGCTTTCGCCCATACTGCTTGCAACAGCCTGGCCTAAAATTGGGCCGGGTGAAGTGCATCGTTTCGCACAGAGAAGGTAGACTCTTCCGTCAGCGACATGCCAAATCTACAAATGACACTGTCTTTCCTCTTTCTTGATTTCTAACCCGCAGCGCCCGTCTGAGCGCGCCTGCACCTGCACTTCATCCGTTTTGCCCTGCACCCCCTGAGGTCGTGAACATTTCTGCAACTGGATCTAGCAAACAATCAATCAAACGCGAAAGAAAACATAGAGATGCTGGTTGAAGGATGTGCAATGGTACAATATGTTATTGCAGTGGGTTTTAAGATGACCAGCCAATCGCCTCTGATGGCGAGGCGCATAAGCCGCAGCCGCAAACCCGTGGCACCAAAACGCGCGGGGAGTGAAACACTACTCCAAACCAGCAAACTGCCCTCACATGACCGGCTGGACATCCTCCTGCGTCAAGGGATGCTACAAGCGGCTAGCAAAATCCAAGAGTAAACCAGACGCCGACCCGTCCGTCGCCTCCAAACAGAACCTGGAGTACAACGACGGTATCGGCATCATCACTATCATCATTATCAGAAACATCATCGTCATCAACATCGTCAATATCAACTTCATGGAACTCATTAATGTCAATTATCGCTACCATCAGTATCATCCATATATCAACGTCATCAATAGCACATATAATAACAAGGCTAGCAATCATCAATGTCGCCAATGTCATGAATACGAATCCGCACTAATATGATCAAGCATGATCAATATCAGAGTCTGGGTATGCATCTGGGTATGCAACGAGAGGTTATGTAACTAGCCAGGTGGTTTATTGTTCATGTGAGGTATGCAAAAAGGTATGTAACGAAGGTGTGTAACGAAGGTATGTAACGAGGGTGTGGAATGAGCCAACAGGTCTTCGAGGTCTCGTTGCGCGGGGTATATAGCACGTATCCGCCGCGGCTCTGATACACACCCTCAAACAAAAATAACTGCGCCGTATTTTTTTCATCAAACAACGCAACACCGACATGGGGATGAAGTCCGAACTGGAGACCATTTGGTGGACCTCATTGATTCAACTACACCTGGGCATGGCTCGAAATCAAATCACTCGGTTCCATTTGCCAGGGCAAGCCATGTTGGGGTTACCCTATTCTTTGGGCATTGCCCACTTTGGCGTACATTTGGTTCCATGAAGCCGGACAATGCACGCCCCGATGTCGACCCGATTCTTGACCCGCCACATGCGCAGTTTTGGGGGGGACTTGTTCCGCGTCCTCGTCGCCATCTGGAGCCTTGTCAGGCACCTCTGGCGGCGGCGAGGGCGGAGCAGCGGACTCCTGCGAAGCTGAGTGCAGCGCTTTCGCCCGGGAAAAGTGAGAAAATATGTCCAGTAGTCATAGACGAGCCCTTTCCTTTAGAAAGCAGGGGAAAATAAAACATGCTCAAATCAGCAAATGGAAGTTCTAACCCAAAGGTTGGCAGGAAGTGGGGTACTCGAGGGTACATAGCAAGTCATGACAAACGATGCCAAGAGTTTGTTAACAGTTCTCTTTGGGCATTGATTTCAAAGCTTAGCCCGAGGAAACTCGTGAACCAGGGGGGGGGGGGGCCACACACACCGAAGGCAGAGATGATAGCCCAGAACATGCTTGGGGATGGTAGTTTGGTAATTTTGCTTGGGACCGGAAAGCTGTTGCCCGAGGAAGCAAGCCTCAAGGCAAGCCATCTGCAAATGGAGTGATCTGAGCCACAATCAAAACTGAAGGTTAGTAAGGGACAATCCCAGCCACAAATGGGTGCAGCCGCCTTGGTACTTCTTTACATAGTTAGAGAATTGTGAGTGATGTTTTCACGACGTCTGAAACCTGCAGACCGGTTCTGATTGCAGTGGCATGTTTTGAGCCAATATTCACCAGCATAGGCTGTGAAGGGGACCAAACTTTGCACCAAATCTTGCCATGGCAAAAATTGGATGAGTCACAATGAAAACCCGGTGTGAAATCGGCCTACCCATAATGCATCCGCAAGTTCTTCGCAGCTCACATGAAGCAGTGATGCTGACCGCCTTGTATATCACTTTGCCAGCCTCTGATGTGTGTCATGAACAGGACTCTGCAAGTTCTGAAGTTCTGGCCTCTTCAGGGATCCTTCAGGAAGGTTGAAAACCGAACCGGAAACCAAGAAAACCGGAAACAAACCACAAACCGAACCGAACCGAAGCGAACAGAAACCGAACCGTCCCCAGGTTTGCAGGGGCAGCAAGCGTCAAGGCAACAAACCAGCATTATTGGCCGCTTCTGGTTCTGATTTATGCTTCCGCAGTGCTCACAACACACGAAACACCGCTGAAATTTGGCAAGCGAAAAAAGCGGCCCACGAGCGGTCAGTGACTTGTTTTTTTGGTCTGCTCGGCTTTGACCGCAGACAGCATCGCCAACAGCGCCGCCACAGGATCCCGTTCCAAAGCGGCTGAACCCGCAAAATTTTCCTGAACTGCCGGAATGGCCACGCGTCCGAGCATCAACGTGTCTCGCCAACTCCCCCTGCTCCCGCAGGATTGCCCGAGCACCCTGTTGCAGCCTGGCTGCACCAGCAGCGCGAAAAAAACAACTCACTGATGGTCAGTGGGTGGCTTTTTTTTGCGCGGCCCGGCTTGGATTGGAACAGTTTCTCGCGGGCCGAACGGGAGGAAAACTGAGTTGCCCGCTGTCAGTGGCACGGCTTGCTCTCCCGGCGCCTTGCCGCCTTGCCCCGGGCCTGTCCTGCCGTTCCCCAACAATTGACCAGCCTGATTGCCAGAGCTTTTGGCACGCTTAGCAGGCCACTGCAGCTGAGGCCCCCTTGCTGCACGCGTCAAGGCAACAAACCAGCATTCTTGGCCGCTTCTGGTTCTGATTGTTGCTTCCGCAGTGCTCGCAACACACGAAACACCGCTGAAATTTGGCAAGCAAAAAAAGCGGCCCACGAGCGGTCAGTGACTTGTTTTGCTGTTGAGCTTTGACTGCAGAGATGCTTCCCAAGGCCACGTGCGCGGAACAAAATGCTCAGCATCAGTCAGTGGCATGGTTCGTTTGTTTGTTTGTTTGTGTGTTTGTGTGCGTGTGGTTGTGTCTGTGTGCGTGTGTGTGTGGTGTGGGATGGCGATGTCAGATGGCTGGCGATGCCAGAGATGTGGAAGTTGGCGAAGTGTGGGCGAAAGCAGACTGAGTTACCTAGAGCCTTATCTTACTTTTCTGCATTAACCGTGCAAACCGGCAGGTTTTGGAAGGTTATGAGTAACCGCCACTAACCGGAGAAAGGTTTGCAAAAGGTTTCAGAAACCGAACCGAACCGAACCTAACCGTGGCCACCTGATCCTTGATCCTTGCAATGATTAGCTGCCTGAAAGCTGTCAATTCAACAGGAAGCAATCAGCCCCATCAGCCCTCGGCAACCTGGCGTAACACACGAAAGGCCCTCCTTTGGTGCTTCCGCATTCACCTTGTCAGCGACCGCCTGGCGCAACAAAGTCAGCCATATGACCGCACTTGAATGGTTGTGCCATTCAAGACCACAGGCATCTGTGTGTTGCTGTACAGGAATGTGAATGAAGGAAAAGCGAAAAGCGCATGTTCATGAACCGCCCAACGAAATCAGTCTTATTTGATGGCATATATCCATCTTCACGCTCGCCGCGCACCTTGAGGTCGGAAGTGTCGGCAATCTGAATCACCTTGCATCGGGCTTAGCACGCCCATCTTGCATCGGGCTTGCGCGGAATGGAAGTCCTGCGAAACCCATGCCCCCCTCTTCTCAGGCCCTCATTTTGGCCTACCCTTATGTACTTCCTCCAGCTCCATGCGCGTTTTTGCCCAAAACCATGCGAACATATGCCTAATAGTGACATACGGCAGCTCACTGCCTCGCGCCCATGCTGGAGCAAGCAAAGGGCCTCGCCTGATCAATCAAGCCGTAGTCCTTCGCCTGCAGGTGCCATACGCCATGGACATGCTGCACTTGTTGCAACGGCGCCGTCGCGCCTGCTCGGCTGACATGAAGTTGTCCCGCATGAGGTCCTTCCGAATCGTCTCCTGGTCCTGGCCCGTCCTCAAAACGAGAAGGGGGACAAGGTTGGCGTCTCACATGCCATCTCAGGCTCCGGCTTCTGGGCATACATCCTGAGCTCCAGGCATTGCCCACACAAACAAGTCGGCCAAAACGGGATTTCAAAGTCGAGTCCCTGGGAAACGAACCTCTGCGAACGAATTTGTGCGTGCCACTTTGTGGCCCCCACTGCGAAGAACTCGAGGCGCGGACCGCACGATGTTCTCGTGGATCTGCAAAATCTGCTGCGCCTCTACCTGGTCATTCGAGTCGCCCAAATGAGAGGCAGCCTTTTGAAGTGGGCTCCTAACACACAGAACCACACACCCTCAAGAAAGACGCAGATGAGCAACAAATGCTCCTTTGATCAAAACCAACACTTTGCTTCATGAATGCCTCGCCTCCGGTGCCACACAACCCAACTGTTTGAGTGTGCATATGGGTGTGGGTCAAAAATAGGTACCCAAAATGGAAGCCGGGAAATGGACACAAAGACTAAAACCCGCGGTCCCCTGGCGGGTTAATTTTAACCCATACCCATATCGAAGCGGCCGCTCGGGTTTGGCGCTGCGCGCGGGGCTGGGGCGCCCTTCACTCAGGGGCGTTTCGGATGGTGCCTCGAGGGAAATTCCATGCTTCGAGAAGCAAAATGGAAAGTCGCCAGCGAAAAATCAACAGAGAAGTCACCACCCCCAAGGTGCTTGGAGGTGCTTCGCCCTTGGAGGTCCCAATGTGCTGGGCTGTTCAAAATGGAGGCTTGGCCAATCCAAATCCATAATCCCTTCTTGGGAAGCCACAAAAGGGACCCCGTTGCGTAACCGAAGGTAAGGATTAAGGATTAATTACTGTTGAACAGCGTTTGGACAATTTGCCATGTGGCCATGGGTCAAAATCCCATGCCCCCTGTGAACATCCCAAGCCCCACTAAAACAGGTTCTAAAATGGGTGGTGAATTCACCTACCAACCAAAACGGGATCCCATTGGTTCTGACAACCACGGCCATGTCAACTCGCCTTGATGTCCTCGGCTTGTCCCTGCGCTCCACCCATCGCTTGATGGATCATGGTCTCAGCCGGAGCGTGCGCAAGCTCAACGGGCTGCACAAATCAATTATGGGCCATTATGGGTATGTGTGTGCTTTTTTTAGGGGACCCTCCAAATCATGGTTTTCCCTTTGGTTTCCCTTTTGAAAGCCACAAAAAGGGGCACCCTTAAAAAGAGAACAAACACACAGGGGTCTGAATTTCAATTTGGGACCCTTCGAGCATTGGGAGCGGCACGCGGCTGTGGGGGAGAGCAATGCCTCAGCTGCGAATCCAGCCATGGCCTTGAGAGCCAATGGTCTTTATGTGGGTGTTTCTCAAAATGGGGAGTCCTTGTTCAGATTCTTTCAATGGGAAACCAAAAGGGGTCCCTAAATTCGAGCAACCTGCCCAAACACCCATCGTCTACCCAAAACCCAAGCACCTAGCAAGCCGACCTCCATGCTTGGCAATGTAACCTGGGCTGCCGGTTTCGGCCCACGTCTTGAGAACCACTCTATGAGCAAGCCACAAGGCGGCGCCCGGAAATAGGACGTGGCAAGGCTAAGAATGAATATCCCTGCTCCTTTGTCATTGGACAGGAAAACCCAACTTGCAGATCCTGTTCAGATCTCTCGAGCACAGAAAAGCAGCAACACAAGCACGACCTGATGATTTGACCTGCCAACCCGGTCACCAACCCCGAAGGAAGGGTCCTCAACAGATTCCTCTGCACACATATGGCCGCTTGGGTTCTGCGTGAATCCTTAAGGTTTAATGTTGATGGGGTCCCTGGTTTCTAGTGGGGATTCACACCTCGTTTGGATCGGAACACCCTCATATTAATGAACAGGTAAAAACGGGCGTCTTTTTTTGTTTGAAGGGGAACCCTTCCCCAAACCAAAAGCTCGAAAAAAGGAAAGGGGGCGGAATCCACCGGGAAACCGGGTCGATCCATCCGGCTCCTGCCGAGGCTCGCTTGCCCTTCTCGCCTGCAGCCAGCAGGAAGGAGGCCATGGAGGCCGCAAGGCCTCGAGGCCACAGGAAAAAACGGACCCCCAATTTTGTTTGGGTGTCTTATATCAGCTTCGTGGTTTGGATAGGTTGGTGGTTAAGGAGGCGTCGCCCATTTACTCTCCAGAAGAACCAGGGGTTCAAAACTCCAAACCACCTATCCAGGCCACCAATTGAGGGAGGGGTTACCTGATTATACGGCGGTGGTTGCTTCTATGAGGGTACCACTTTCAGGGTGCCTCCTTCTGCAAAAGGTCAGGTTCCATGTCTGTTGGGAGGGTATCCCTTTTGAGGCTGAGTAAAACCAGGAGGAAACCATGGATGTAACAAGGTTCCTCCGAGTGGCTTCCCTGCAAGCATGTATGCGCAGACCTGAGAGCGGCACCAACGTTGATGGTAATGACAGGTGACTTGATGTGCCTTGCATCCATGCGCTGGTCTCTAGTCAGTGATCTCTTGTTCATCTGGTCTCTAGAGAGAGAGTGAGAGAGAGAGAGGGAGAGAGAGAGAGAGAGAGAGTGAGAGAGAGAGAGAGGGGGAGAGAGAGAGAGGGGAGAGACAATCCGCATGCTGAGTCCCCGTCTGCATGGTGTCATAGATGGACAAACCAGAAATGACCGATCCGCCAGCGCTGTTGATGTACAAGTAGATTGGCTTGTTGCTGTCCTGATCAAAGGGTCCACGCCGCAGGCAAACAACCCACCCGCCCCATCATTACGCGCCTCAGAGTCCAAGTATAACCTCGTCAACATGAAGCCAACAGCTGCTCTGCTGCTCTGCCACTAAGAAGCTGGCAAAACACCAATGACCTCATTTGCCAGCTTGTCGTCAATCTCCTTGCCGATGAAAATAATTCCTGCCACGCATAGAGCAACAGGAGGCTTCGACGTCATGGTCCGCGGCAAATGGTTCAAGTGCTATAAAGAAGTAGCGGATCTCAAAATCTGGCCAGCATGGCTCTCTCGATACAGCCTGTTGTAGATGTCGACCTTGGAAACGGGGCGCTTACCACTGGAACTATGCGAGCGTTGTGAGTGCCTAACAAATGGCCAATATGCCGCCTATGAGCCCTGCTTAAATAATTTACACTTCCATGAAGCACCAGCACTTCTCTGAATCAAGAAACATCATCACAAGTTTTCTTGGTCAATGTCAGCACGCTGGCAGGCGCAGCCCAGCTTGGCTGAGAAAGGCTTTGCTTCTCCAGCCACATGATAGACGATATAGCGCATGACTGACAACCACTCTTTATTTCGGCAAACAGCCAGTTGACTGGTCCGGACACAGCATACAGCTCTATGATGTCAACATCAACTCTTGCGCCGAATGGCGCTGCCGTTTGCAACTGAGGGCTCTGAGATCCTGAGGCTTTGACCCATTCTGCGTTCGGCGCGCCTGGAATTCGGTATGCTACCTGCGGGGCCAAAGCACAAGGTCTCGAATGCCAAGCAGCCGCTCTGTGCAACATGGCAACCCGACTGCATGTGCTTCTGGGGACAATGGCTTGGGTGTCCTGAGGGCCTGAAATAGGTGACTGCAACTTTCTATTCTTATCTTGAAACACTCAAAAAGATGTCCATTTTGTCCAACCGCCCACCATTTCTTCAATCCCTGGTCCATGCTTGTGCTTTGTTGTACCAAAGTAGGCCAACATGACTTCGGTTCAAAGGGGAATCCATTGTCGCAGAACGGCCATCTAAATCGACGCGGCCTTAGGCACGCCCAGGGGCATCATGTACCAGTCATCTGCCTGGCGGCATTTGGCTGCTGAAAACCCTCGCCCCGACCAGTTAGTCCTTACTGGGCACGTAGGAGCACGTGGCTACGTCCTCTTGATTCAGTATGGCTGGTTGCTTGGATGTGGCATGCCAGGTAAAACGCATGTTTGCCTTCCCGCAGGACAATTGCTCCTAAATCAGCTGTCATAATGTGTCTTGAAAATTGACTCGCTCATCCATCTGAAGACCCAATCCAATCCACGAAATCCGACAACCTCTATGATCAATGTCGCCACTTCCAGCTCACAACTCCAAATACCAAATCCAGGCACTAATTGACATGACTAATTAACATTATGTCAAAAACGCCGATGCATAAACGACAACACAACCGCCCTAGGGTCTATGCGACCAGCTGAGCATCTGTCTTGCACGGCATTCCTAAAGCAAGTACAGGAGGCAACGAGGAAACACCCATTTGAAGCGTCACATACTCGAAAAACAGTTCAAAAGCAAAGGTGGCCATGTACTAAACATTGATCATGCTCCTCAAGTAGCAGTTTGATAGCAGTGCTTCTGGCAAGCATCATCGTTCCCAAAACCCGGACCTTACATCCACATCATGCTGATGAATCCTTTCTAGAAAAGAATGGGCAAAAACACAGAGAGAATTGGATGGCGTTTGGACACAGGTGGATGAGCATGACGGGAAACCAATTTCTAGGGTCAAAGCAAGTGAAAGGTAAAGTGCAGTCAGCCAAAGGAAAGCCACATTCAAGGAACCACTTGTGCAGTGACCAAGCAAATCACAAGCACGGTGATTGTAAATCCAGGCAACCAAAATGTGTGGCGCTTGGTCGCGGGCTGGTCAACAGTTGCGGACACCAGCATCTGCAAGCCTTGTAAACCAAACCACACTGAAGTGCACGGGTGTTGGGACCCCTGAAAATGGGTCCTGGCCCAGTTTTGGAAACATGAAATCCAGCTGCAGGCCTACTCCACTGGCCAAGCCTCCGGCCACGTCTCGTCACATTGTGCGCATATAGTTGTCAAGATTGGCAACTCCCTGTGATGGTGGCTCTCCAATGAAATCAAGAGGAAAGTGGTCATTCAGAAGAGGATTTTTGCTTGACCGATTTTGCGCCACAATAAGAATGGACCCGGCTGACGAATCTGGACTGTCGCCAATCCAAAGTACGTTACCCACCGAACCTGAGCATGATCCTACCCTGAGCCTACCCTTAAGCCCAGTTGGGGGGTGCGCGAACGGAACCCTGTTTCTTGGTTGGCTATCTTGAGTTTGGAAGCCAACGGGCACAATGCTCAGGGAAACTCGGAACTCGCTGAACGAAACTCGTGTAAAAGTGCCCAAGAGGTGATCAAACGGGCTGACCAGGCGAAATATAGTGACCACTCTTCAAACACTTGCTGTTGAATGCTGACCCCGAATTAATCAACCCGTCCTATTATTAAAAACATTCTTTCCAGAAGTGGTCTGAATCCCCACGAACATGGGACA
The DNA here is from genome assembly GCA_963377175.1 of Effrenium voratum. NCBI lineage: Eukaryota > Dinophyceae > Suessiales > Symbiodiniaceae > Effrenium > Effrenium voratum. Next base: position 863,728 of record CAUJNA010003216.1, read on the forward strand.
CCCCCCACTCAAAATCAACCCGGGATCAACATCTGGGGTCAACATCAGCCCTTGTGGCCTGGGACTTCACGGTCAGAGCTCGGCTCTGCTCCTTCGCCACACCGGGCCTGGGAAAAAATAAAATAAAAAAATGCACCCCGCCCGACCTTCAGCTGACGTCGGAAAAATTTGAGCCGCGGACGCTGCCACGAAGCTCCGGGTCCAGTCATGGGATCTGGAGTGCTCAATGCAAGCGGTGCGTGCACTTGGTGTGATAGGCAGGGAAGGAGACATGGAATGACCCCTGTAAACAATCCCTCGTGGTTTCCTCTAAGGCAATCCCACTGAGCACCAGCAAGTGGAGGCAGCTTGCGTCTTGCACATTGATGGACCACTTGGATAAGCATAACTCGTTTGTGCATCGCTTTGTGCAGCGTGACCCAACCTCTCGTGCCCCTCCTAAACAGTCCACGGCCTGACTAGCAGCGCTGCCAGGGCTGCAAAGAAGAGAAAAACTCGGGCCTGCAATGCGAGAAGCCACAATCAAAGTGGTGAACAGGATGCCAGTCAAGTGCTCCATGAGAATTGAGTGTACGTATTACGTATTGGAACATGGACTCAGAATTAATCTTGACATCACACCCTGAGCCAAGGCAACAAGGCTGCATGTTGGGTGTATGTAATTGCTGGCCCCCTGGGGCACGACAACACTTTCACTTCAACATACACAATCTTGACCCTTGCCCAAGGGAGCAATGGAAATGCATAAACAGCACATCTGCCTTTTGATAAAAGGGGTCGCAAATTGGGGTCCTTCCGCAATGTACGTAGGCGTGGGAACCCACATGCATGACTGATATATCATCGAATATGTCTGTAAACAACGGTCACAAAAGGCTGTCCCACCAGGACAAAGCCACTAGAACAGTCGCAACGTAGGCTGTCCAGATTTACACAAACTTGAACGCGCGGAATGATTTCATGCAACGGGAGACATTGTATTTTCAGTGCCTGGTATGTCGTTCAGTGTTTGTTCAAGACCTTCTACGCGTAGCACAATGCCATTTCGTGGAGTAGTGGCGTTACCAACGCAATGACCCCACTGCCACTTGAACCACTTCACAGATGTCACAAAGAAACTAGAGCCAGCATTCACGGCAGTGGCATTAGTTTAAACTAATTAACGCCCAGCACAGTTGTTGGGACAACGACCAGTTGACCATTGGCACACCACCATTGTCAGGACCACAATATGATCACCATTGGTCAAACCAGCTTTGCCAACATCATTTAGGCGGAGGCACGTCTACCGATGGTTGTCATGCCATGTCATGAAGTGATTGGCCACGAGTCATCAATGTCGCCTGCAGCAACCTCCTCACCGCCCTTGCAACCAGCACATATCATCAGCGCCAGTCTTGAATGCCATGATATTTGGAGACATGTCATGCTTGTTCTCCCAAGAAGAAGACACCACGCCTACTGCCTTACAAGATCAGAGGAAGAACCAAGTCCTCCCGAAGCTTTCGAACTTATCAGTCCACCCAACCCCCCAACCCCAAACCCCAAACCCCAAACCCCAACCCCACCCGCCCCCTCCACTTTGCCTGCGACCGCGGCGCTGCGCGCGCTGCGCCTCTCAAAACCCGAAAAACCGGCCAGGCGCGGAGGCCCTTCCCGCGGCTGGTCTTGAGGGTTCCCTTTTCGGGGGGTGGTTTGGCGGGAGACCAAAGGGACGCCACCCAGTTTGGGGTACATTTTGAGACAGACCTAATATGTGGGCTCAAACATCACCTTTAGGCCCCCAAACAAGTCATTCTGCTTATATTTGGCTTGCAGCTGCGTCCAATTTGGGGCTTGCAAGTAGGATCATGGAAATTACACCATCAAAACAACATCGAATATCATGTGGCCTTTTCAGTACTGGTCGCCCGTTGTCCCCCCAGGCTTCAGAAAGCAGGGCAGTGCTTTGGGGCCGGAGAAATCTTCAAACCGCAATGACATCACACCTGCCATCGATTCAGAGAAGTTGTTTGTCCCCGGTTTAGGGTTTAGGGTTTAGGGGCGGGTTTTTTTTGGTCCAGGGTGTAGGGCCCAGGGCGTCAGAAAACGCTTCGTCTGGGCTCCCGAGTGGGCAGCGCGACGGCACTAAAGCTTGGTATGGCCAACTTCGCAAGCGCCTGTAGCCTACAAAAAGCAGAGCGATGCGCTGTTTGAGCAAACTCCGGCCGAGGCCAACATAAATGCTTCCGGCTGATGTCTCGTCTTTGAAAGACCCGTGCAATGACTGGAAGTATCAGCACATAATGATTGAGGTGTGGAAGGTGAGCTTCAGAAGTTGCAAGTTCCTCGTTTTGTGGGGGCAGGATGGTGAGCATTGCATGATTGGGATTGCAGAAAGACTCACGCACACAAGCGTCTAGCAGTCTAGCGAACGTTCAAACCTGCCAAACGCTCCAATGACCTGACTCACACGATGGTCAACTTGTGCAGAGGATGCCCAAGCGAACTCCGTGACGCAATTCGACTATTGCTTCAAAGCACTTCACAGCCCCCATGACCAGGACCAACAGCCTCCCTCAAACATGGCTTATCCCGCAACACGCTGGTGAGGATCTGATTTCAGGCCGAATGGGTCACCAAGGATCCAATGGGGACAATCCTCGTGGGATGGATTGTCAGCTGCAGTTGCCCCGCTTTTTCGGCGAATCCCTCTCTTAAGATCGGATCTCTAAGGTCATGGTTGCCCTGTTGATTTCTCCCAAATGTGCGGGACCAACACAACACAATTAATCCAACAAACACGACAAAGAACAAAACACACACTCAAACACACCTGGAGTCACACACACACACACTCACACGCACGCGCGCACACACGCACACGCACCGCAAGACAGAAGAACAAAGGACAACATCCCTTCGGCTTGGGCCCTGTCCATCCGTCTGCTTCATGGCTCAAGGGCTGCGGCTGTCTCCTTACCCGGACTCCAGCCACAAAGCAACGCGGAACGCGGCGCAGGCGGGGAAAGCCCCCGAAGGCTTGACCAGAAAGCACGGCTGCTCTTCGTTCCAGGGCGAGAGGCCGATGATTACGTGTACGCTCTGTGGCGCTCACTGTCAATGTTGCCAAAGCCTAAAATAATGCCAGGTCCAAATGGGTATGGGTCGAAATTGAACCACCAGGAAACTGCAGGTTTTAGTCTTTGGCTCCATTTACAGGGTTCCCAAAACGGGTACCTATTTTTGACCCACAACCAAATACTTCCATGCCAGTCAGTGTTGTGCCAATGGTATACGGCTTCTTTGCGGGTCTTGACAAGTTCCCAAACCAACCGGGGAATGAATCACCGAATGGATGGAAACGCAACCACATTGCAATCATACGCATGCCGTAGCTCCTTGGAGCTAACAGTGTGACGAAATCTATCAAAATCTACCCATGAAGCATACACACATGGGGGTTGATCAATACTCCCTGCCCCCAAATAACCACAGAACCATGGGTAACGTTTCCCGTTTAGTGGGAAACCTCATCTTTTCAAAAGGTGTTTCAACCAATGGTCATCCCATGTATTTCGGACCTGTTGATTAATCCCAACATGTCGCCTGGCTCCGGCCTTTTTTGGACCAAGCCGCCGCCGTTTCCGCGAGCTCTGTGCGCGCGCCTTGTGACGCGGAGATTGCCTCACTCGAGCCGCAGGGCTGGCTGCTTGTGCTTGAGGTCCTCGAAGAGCTTGGCCTGAAGCACTCGAGTCGAAATGTGGCCATTGGTGCAAGAGTTGTCTGTGCGTTGATTCACGGTTGCTTTCTTCTGAAGGGGGCCCTGTTTTGGTGGGTTTTGAAAAGAAACCGAAAAGAGAGACCGAATGCCTATCGATTGATCACTCACCAACCCGGGACAAAACATCTGGCACCGGGCCTTTAGTCATTGAACCCAACAAAAATTCAAGCTCCGAACCGGTGCTACGAGTTGGCCAACTGGCGGGGAACTTGACATCTCACTGCTGACTTGGTGTCTCTGTTGTTGGGCCAAGCAAGCCACTGCTTGCTTGGT